>CAUJNA010001968.1:537032-634532 GCA_963377175.1 Effrenium voratum
GGCTGCCCCCCCCCCCCCAACCCCCCCGCTACGTTTTAGATTTTCTACAGAGACTTAATTTATTGCACCCCTAGTTGAATCATCAATTCTTCGAACATCATGGGGGGGGCTGCCGCCCCCCCAACCCCCCCCGCTACTTTTTAGACATGTTGCAGAGATTTAATTGCACCCCTATTCAAATCATCACTTCTGCAAACAACATGATGGGGGGGGGCTGCCCAACCCCCCCGCTACTTTTTAGTGTTTTTTTACAGGGATTGAAATGCCCTCCTGCTTGAATCATCATTTCTTTGACCTCGTCAGACGATTTGTTGGTGATGCTAGAGATGTTGGTCGGACATGCGGGGGATGTTCAAAATAAATCCGCACCCTTACTCTTATGACCATGTGAGGCGGTCAGCAGGTCAAATATGTCCAGACATGTCCAGACCAAACAGAGCCCCACTCCATCCCAAGCAGTGGAGACACTGGATCCATAGGCGCATACTGGCGCTTCCTGAGCTCCAGATAGCTTAAAGTCAGCTTCAGCCACGGGACGGTGCGAGTTGTAAAAGTAACACTGACGCAACCATGAGGCATGAGCGTCGTGCTGGTCAGCGTGATTGTGGGCGTCCACACTGAGATGAACCCCTTCACGGTCACTACATTGTTCTTCTCTGTCTTCGTAACTGTGCCTTGGCAGACCCTGGTCCTGCAGTGAATTGCATGTTGCAGGCGGGCACATGTTCCTGGATGTCCCCCATCACACAAGCATGCAGAACACACAAACACAGTTTTGTTTGCCGTGCAAGATGCTGAGAAAGTGTGAGAGGTCATGGTCTTCGAGATGATTTACTTTGGGTCCAAGGCGTGGCGATGCGTATGATTGCACGCTGAGTCTGAGTTTGAGAGCCATCTCCTGTCATTTTCCTGGAAGTCGATTCCATATCCTTAGAAGTGTTCGGCGCAGACAATGAGCGAAGCGAGTTGAAGAGTCCCTTTGGCATAGTCACCACAGAAGGGGATCCCGTGCCCATGTGGCTGAACTCATGAACCGCTTCGCAGACTCGGGCCCCGCAAAGAGGGAAGGGTCACATCCAGCTTGAGATCCCCTGGCAGAAATGAGTGGAAGCCTGACCCTTTCACGAGCGCAACCCGCAAGTTTGGAGACTTAAGGGTGTCTCGGGAAATGGGTGGTATTGACATTTGCGATGTGCTGCAAACAAAGGATGTGTTGAACCTTCGCCTTTGCCTTGAGCTGAACACCATAGCCTGACTCGTGGTAGAAAGGAGAAAGGACTTCTGCCAACAACCAGGGCCTTGTTTTCGCTTGCGCGGCTCCATCTCAGCCTTTCTCTCTTTGAACGCGCACGAAAGTGCCTCACGCTTGGACCGCTCCAAAACAAGTTGGTTCATCGTGCGTGTGTGTTTTGTGAGGTCCTCTTTTTGGGATTGGCCCAAGGGAAGCCACGAAAACAATTCCTGAGTTCTCGGGCGTCGATTTCGGGTTCAGCCTCATTTCTCTCGACGGATCGGAGGCCAACGAGAACTTTGGGAAGCTGGGCACCAACATCTGCCGGGCGCGCTGGCAGAACGTGGCCGGGAGCCCAGGCTCTCGTTATGGCGTTGTGGGGATCCTTCAGGTCCTTTGAAGTCGTGTGGACTCAGTGCAGAGGTTTTTTTTTTTTAAACGCAGCCTTTGCATCTCAGCCTGTCAACATTGGCATTTGCTTCATGACCAGGTGCCTATGCCGTTTGCATCAAGTTGCACAAAAGGTCCGCTTGTATTGCGTTCGCACCACGCCATTTTGGAGCATGTTTTCGCAAAGGCAACATGCTTCGACGCCGGACGACAAGCAATCACTTCTTCCGTCACAAGATAGACTCGCCTCTGTGTTTGGACACTCTTTACGCAAATGAGAGAGTTGGCAGGCGCAAACAATGGCACGCACGCGCGCGCAAACAAACAAACACACACAAACAAAAAAGCACACACAAGCACACAAGACAAGACAAGTACACTCAAACAAACAAAAAGCACACAAACAAACACTCAACACATCACAACACAACACACAGCACAACACAAAACACAACACACACACAACGCAACGCAACACAGCACAGCACAGCACATCACAACACAACACAAAACGCACACACACACACACACACACACGCACCACAACGCAACACAGCGCAGCACAGCACAACACAGCACAGCACAACACAACGCACACTCACACGCACACAAACAGACCACACAGCACAATAAAAACAAACAATCACGCGCACACACACAGACACACAGACACAGAGACACACAGAACATGCACAGAGAAGAACCCACGAGCACAAATGCACGCCCTCCCGCACGCACGCCTAAATCACTGACATGTGACATGGCCTTTGCCCAAGATAGTTTACGTCGTGAGGCTGAAAAGGCTGAGGACCTTGAAGAAGCTGAGCAGGCGGGCTTTGACGACATGTGACCTGCTTTGTGTGGTTCTGTGAGCGTGTGTGTATGTATGCGCTGTGGTGTGGTACTACATGGAGCGTCGCGCTGTTTTGCTATATTCTGTGTTGCTGTGTTGTGTTGTGATGTGCTTTGTTGTGTGTGCGAGTCGGCCAGACATGATAGGATACATTGCCATGATTTTGTCACCAAAACGTGCGGAGTTTGCAACTTCCCCTAAACTGGTGATCCTGGCATTTGATTTTTGAGACATGCTGGGCAGCATGATGTCCATGTTCTGCTCGGCTTGAATGGCCGTGGCCCGGGATTCCGGTGCATCGGCCAATCGGATGCCAGGTGATGAGCCTTGCCATGGAGAAGATTGCGATTCTCGCAGAGACCGAGCCTGTCACTTGTCTATGGGCAAATGACACATTTCTTTCTGGTCTGTATAGTTAAGCGTCCTGGGCTCAAATTGCCCTCCTCTCTTGGCAGACTTTGAGTTTGCACTTGCCTTTGCACATTTTTTGCCACCTGGCCAGGTGAATTCAAATTAGATACTCCGAGCATTGCTTTTGCCCAGCTTCAATCCCCGCCAGGTAACCCTGGCGGGAACCGTTCTGACCTGCGATCTGGGCTACAGCGTGGTGTCGGTGGAAGCTTGGCAAACGTGCACCCTGAGCTACCTGTTCACTGTGTTCACTGCAGAAGTTCGGAAGGGGTTGGAGTTGGGATACACTCACAGTTGGAATTGGCGTATTATTTATGTCCGCAGTCGCTGTAGCCCGAGGGGCAACTGGAACTGAATCTGAGTTTTGAATCTGAGTTTGTACTCGCTTGAGTGCGAATGGGCAGCAATACACTTGTCCAGATCGGAAGGCACGGATGGTCAGAACTTGAACTATCATGCAGTATGTGTGAGTTCTGCTCATATGATCCGCCAACTGTTTACATCTCAACATGGCACTCATGCTGTGCTGCAAAAGGCCCACAGGAGACTTAGGGCATCTTAGGGCTGACAGTCTGCATGTTTCTCAGGTAAGTTTCTTCAGTCAAAGCGATGCAGAAAACGTGGAATCTTTGCTGAAAACCGAGGTCAGTACTTTGATTCTGTTCGTGGTGGGCAAGCTGTACAACTGGGACATTCCAGCGTGAGCTTTGCATCGAGGTCAAGCACAAAGCCGGCCTTTCTCAAACTGCGAGGGCCAAGAGGGCCTTGTGAATTAGGGGGACCGACGTGCTGAACTGTAGGTTGTCTAGTGCTACTTCAAAGCTACGCTGTTTGGATTTGGCATTTGCTGCGCAAGCATTTTGGAGGATGTGATTCCAAGATCCACCGTTCATTTGTAATTAACCCATTTGTCTCACACGTCGCAAACCATGCGTCAAGGCCACGCGGTAGCCACCCCCACCTACAGTTAAAACCGTCGCTTTGCGTGGCGGCTTCACGGGGTCATATTGGAGGCCGTCATGCGAATTCTGTGCAGAACAGTTTTGCCCCTGACTCTTCAGCCAAAGATGCACATGGACTCTGAACCGAAGTGAGTTTGTGTTTCCATTGCTGTTTGCCGACATGGGTGTCTCTCCAAGCGCTTGCATTGCTGCAGTGTATCCTTGGTGTTTCTTTCTCATATTTACGGTTGCTGACGCACAACCGGCCGCTGCCCGCTTGCGTGAGCAGCGTCGCGTGACAGGGTCGCCCTAACAAGCCGCCCTCAGCCTCATGAAAACCGAGCATGTATTCAGGGTTTCAAACCGCGCGCATTTTTCAGCCTTTTTTTAGGACACCCATGCCCAATTGCAAGATGTTTTGTGGAAGGCAGTTCCCCACCCCAAATGTTGCCCTGAGCCACTACTTCTATCGGTAATTGTTTTGCCTGTTTTAGAAGCGACCCAGCTGGCTGCGCCCACCCTCAAGACCACCTCAATGATGCCAAAAAAAACGATTTTGCAATGGGCGGGGATTCTGATGGCACATGTCGGCGGCCCTGGAGCTGAGGCCACAGACGTTGCTAGAGATCGCTTGCGTCGCACAGCGTGCGCCTTCTGCCGCCGACACCTTTGCGACCAGAGTGCAAGCGTTGTTTGTGGTCAATTTGAGTACGAAGCGTGATGTTGTTTTCGCACGGCAGTGTGATCTGAGAAACCCGGTGCATGACCCGAGCTCAAAACAGATTGATTTCATAGGCTGCGCAAGCAACTCAAGCGCGGCACATTGTTTTTTGCAGCTGCCCATATGGGCCTTTTGGTCAAAGAGAGATGTGCTCCGAAGAATTGGGGCAGCCGCGAGGACCTCCGCTTTGACTTCATCATCTCCGCAGAGGTAGTGTATCTGGAGGAGCCAAGAGCCCACTGACCTCAGGTTTGATGCCTGGAGTTGCCTTTGATTTAGCTAGCCTTTGACTTTCCGAGAAGTTGCCTTGGGGCCTGGTTGATCCCATACTATGAGAGTCAGCGTGGTAATCATGATATGTGTTGCTGCATACTTCATTGCAGGTGTTCCAGACAAGTGAGCACATGTATTCAGCAGTCTGTGTCGCGGTTTGATCACTTGCTTTTTGTTTTTGCTATCTTGCCCGACCGCCTGGCAGTTTTGGCTTATGCCCTAGTGACTCTCGTACAGAGAGGCTATTGCAGGATCGATTTACATCTGTGTTGCTCACTGATATGGGTGTGTCTTTTTTTGGTGTACCCGGCAGAGTGCAAACCACATTGGACAACTGACATATATGCGTGTGTGTGTGTGTGTGTGTGCGTGCTTGAGCCGCACAAGCTGGTTCTCAAATGCCTGCGGAAATTTAATTACCACGTTTCAAGCATTTAAAAGGTTTGTCAAAGAAGCAGAGCGAGCTCTCACTTTTAGTTTGTAGTCCAAATGAGAGACGTCAGCCCATATCCCCGTGTTCCTGTCAAGTTCAACTCGAGCCTTCAACTCGAGTTGGCCATGTCACGGCGATGCCGAGGCAGGTTGGCCGTGCAGTAGGTCACATGTACATGCATAGGTGTCCTTTTTAGGTGAGCCTGGTTACAAATAGATGGGTTCCACTGACCCGCACGGACAAACAAACAAACGAAGCGCAAGCAAAACAAAACACGCAAAGAAAGCGAAACAAACAGAAGCAATGCGAAACAAAGCAGACAAACGAACACACAACGAAACGAAGATCCGAACAAGCAAAGAAACTAACGAACAAACAAACAAACAAACAATCAAACCAAACCAAACAAAACAGCCACACACGCAAACAAGCAACCAATCAAACAAACAAGAAACAAACAACCAACAAACAAACAAAAAACAAACACACAAATAAGCAAAACAAACAAAGAAACGGACACGCAAACCACACAACCAACCGCCCAACACCGTTGAGATGGGTTTTGTCCCATTTACCAGGGACACCCATCTGTTTTTCCAAAAGGTTCCTATATGTTTACATTGTTTACATTACATGGGGGCCGGCAAGCAGTGCAATCAGCAACATGGCTACAGACGCACAAGCACATACCAACACACACGCTTTCATGGCTCTATGGTCTCTTTTGTCTTGAAATGCTGTTGTTTGATTCTGAACCCTAGCAAGTGGGTATTACACACGGAGGCGCAGCAGGGTTTGGACGCCGCTAATGTAGAAACCACATGGACAGCAGTTTGTGCAGCCACACTGCACAACTCCGCACGCCCTCCCGTATTCCAATTGATTTTGCAAAGGTCTTTCCACGCGTGGCTGACCCTCTGCGATAAACAAGGGAAGCAAAACTCCGCAAAGCAATTGGGTAGTCGGCAACTTGAAATAATCCTTGCAGCCAACTTCACATTCTTAGCTTGCTTGCTCCACGCCTCCAACTTCTTGCATTGTTGTTTTCTATCATGTGCTACACTGCTCACTGTTCGAGTTAATTTGGTGGCAGCTCGAGTGCTTCAACATTGGCTTGCTCAAGCAATGTGTCAGTCCCATTTCTGAGGCGAACAAAGAACGCTGATGCGGAAAGTGAAGCTAGCTGTTATTCGCGGGTCTAAGAGATATATGCAACAATGCCAACTTCATGCATTCAGTAGAGCCAGCTTTTCTCCGGATCATCCATTGTGCAGAACATGTCAAAGTCATTAGCCTTGTTACAATGTGACATCTGATGCTTTATTGGTAATCAGATGCAACATCAATGTTAGCGGCTTCATTTGCAGTTAGAGCAAGCACAGTGACATGATAATTCGGCGACAAGTACGCATCGCAGGTCTCGAACTATCGCTCACCTTGACCTTGACTGCTTCTATGTGCAGGCGGAGGGGTACCCAATCTGACCGAAGTTCCAAGAGTTGCATGGAATGAGGAAGTGCCAACAGTTCTCACGTTTGGCATCTTGATCATGCGGCCCAGAGCATATCTCCCCTGTACAGTTGGGACCTGTGAGGTACACGCATTCAGCTGGCTGCCTTTGTGTGTTTGGTTAGAGGCCATCCGTTATTTTCACTCTTGCTGCATCTTGCTCAAAGATCATGTGACGCCTCCCAGGAATCTGCGATGCTGATCAACAATACAATGTGTTGATTTCTTGACATGCGTGCAACAAATGATGCTCTCGCAACTCTCGCATATGCATTTTGCCCAATTGATTGTTCCAAGCGCGGAAGGCCGGTTGCTCATTGCTGAGACTCTTTCAAGATCCATGAGTTGCATCCAAAGGGGTGCCAGGGTAGTGTCAAAAACGTGGACGCACAATCATATTGAGTGATGGGCACTTGGCGAGTGTGGAGTCGAGAACATGTTTCGTCTAATCCAAGCCGTGGAAGTCGCACAGACACTCCCACACGTGCACTTTTGCAACACATAGTTTAGACCCGCCACTGCAAGGGGCATGCCCCTATATCATTGATGTGTTTTTGCGCCGCAGACATCCTTAGGTACCCTTTCTTCTGGAAAAGTCGGGTGTGCGCACAGCATCGACTTCAGGGCATCCATCCAGCGTCCGCTCAAAATTTCCGTAAAAAAAAAGTAGGTGGAGCAGCGGCGCTTGGGCTTGGGAAAGCCGCCCTGGACCACCAGGCCGGAAGAAACGAGGGCTGCTGGAACTGCAGCCTTAGCCCAACGGGTGCCTTAGCTCTTGGCGTACATTGACCAGGGCAAACTGGCAAACTTCAGCCCTCCAAATGGGTTTGGTTTGGGGAGGGGTAATTCCAAGCGAGGAGATTGCAGCGGTGGTGCTTCTCCACGTTTTTTTTTTGTGAATCGGTGTCTCTGAAGTCGGAACCCCGTTCAGCAAAAAAGACAGCGACTAGTTGTAGGAGGTGGCGTTGAATTTGTTGAACGACCTCTCTGCCTGGAGACGGAATTTGCAGCAAGGGCTTGCTGCCTGAGAGAGAACATGAGCTTCTCCGCCCGCCCAGGGTGCAAGTGTCAGCCAGGCAACATATTCGCTCTAGACACTTCCTATTGATCGATGCAGTGCTCCAATGCTTTCGAAACCAGTCCGCGACTTGGGCGCCTCAGGGACTCCCCGCCCGCGGCCGTGCAACAGCTGGGCACTCTGGGCTGGGACTGGGCGGAGAGGGGCACGTGGCAATCGCGACTAAGAGCCACATGAATGCATTCATGGTTGTTCATGTTGTTCCATGGTTGTTCCATGGTTGTTTCATGGTTGTTCCTTATCTATTGTTTCATGGTTGTTCCGAGCGGGAGCCTTCCTTGGGTCTTTTGAGTCTCGGCACACCCGCTGGGAAGTGGGTTGAGACCAGAGGAAGCACTTTCAGCCACTGCAAGTCATGGAGGACATGGAGATTGGTTTGGCACCAGCTGCCGTTGAAATATGTTTAAGTTTTTGATCAAAGATGTGCTGCGCGCCTGGCATGCACTATAGAGCCAGGCTTAAGACTTGACACCTGCAGCATTTGCGACTCTGTTCACTCATTTGAGATCTGCGGCCGTTTGTGTTCTTTCGACCACTGGACTCCTTGGATTCTCCAGTTGGGCAGAGTTGTTTTGACCATGTAAGCGTATAGTATTCGGGTGGAATTCGGCTTGTGCGCTCCGCGCAAGCAAGCCGGGGGGGGTGGATTGTGTAGTGATTCCGCGTAGGCCATTCGAACAATACCCTGCGTAGGCAGGCTCGCGTAGTTTTGCCATATTAGTCCAAAGAGTAGCTTTTGAGAAGGTGCTCGTTGCTCGTAGGCGCTCTCGTAGGCGCTTTTTGACGAAATAGACCCGCTTTCACTTGTTTCTACCCCCGCGGAGGCATCCGCGTGGCATGCTTCCAGTGTGTGGTTTGATGAACCAGTGGAAGGCATTGCCGAGCCAAGATTTGCCGTGAGCTCATGTAAGCAATGTCACAAGCGTCAGACTCTCTGCTTCTGTTTGCGCTCACTAGCATGTCTCGTGCTCATAAGAGAGCGAGGGACAATCGTCTTTCTCCGCGATTCTCGGGTTGCTGGGTGTGGCAAAAGAAAGCATGTCAGCGAGTCCGGAGGAAGAACTAACTTACAGAGGGCACACCAGTTACATGTGTTTTGCATGGGACAGTTTGTTCACCTTCTCATTTACATTGGCTTGTGTTTGTATACTTTGGCTTAGCAAGTTGAAACATGTTTATTCTTCAGACCTGGTTGCTGAGTGCCAACTGCATGTGTGCACAGTGTTCACGGCATATGGCAGCAACGTTTTAGACTCTACGCACCCTCGTCATGAGGACATGTTGCCTGTACAAGCTATCCTTCAGCCAGTCATGGAGTCCTAGCAAGCTGAAGTGGCAAGGCATGCAAGGCCGGCTATTTGGTTGAGTGGGTGCAACTTCCTTTTGGAACGATTGATACAAAGGCGCCTCACACAATGCTCCCTGAATTCAGTTGTATTATATTTTCGGCAGATAGCCAGGGGCTGAGCTTGAAATGACACTTCGCCTGTTGACTGAGTCATACGTCAGCCCCACCCCAGCTCGTCAGCAGCACATCAAATGAAGGTCAGCTTGGGCCTGCGCGACTGTTGCTACTCTCAGGTGGGATCACCTCATTGCGGTGAACTATGCAGCACGCAGCCATGGCGTGAAGCGGGGCACACGGCCAGAGGAAGCAGAGAAGCTGTGCCCGCAGATCACGTTGATACACGTGGAGACCATCAGCGAAGGCCGGCTTCGAACGGGTGCCATCCACATTCGCCCGGGGAAAACCAACTGCCACGCCTGGAATGGATGAGTCCTAAGACAAGATTTGGACCGACCCCCCAAAACGATTGATTTTCTTTCATGCAACATACCGCTTGAGCCGTGCAGGCACCGAGGACAGCGATGCGAGGGCGAGGGGACATGGATTGCTTCGTTGCAAGTACGGCGTATGCCAATGACCCGGGCTTGATTTCATGGCTGCATTCGTGTCTATCGGCCCGGCATCAGGTTGCAACTCGTGTGTTGCCCCGAGTGGAAACATGATATATATATATATATATGTATATGTGTATATATATATATATATACACCTTATGCCATGACCTTTTCGTCATTGTCCATTGCATCGGTGTGTTGCTCATCAGCATGTGTTTCCCAGCCCCTTGGAGCTGCGTGCAGGAGATGGCAGGAGATCAGGGTGACAGCCTGGCGCTGCTTGGAGGAGTTATGATCTGTCATCAGTCAGGATTTTTGTTGATTCGATCTGGGCTGGGCGAAAAACACATGCTTGTGATTCGCCTGCATGAAAATTCCCAGAGGTGCAAGTATGGCGATGTTCCGCAGCGACAATTTCGTAGTTTCCCCGGATATCCAGATCACGTGGGCCTGGCCGAGCACTGAGTCTCTGAGGCCAAATCGGCGCACGCAGAAAGCTTGTCTTCGAAGATATCGTGAGAGGCCCCAGCTTGTGAAGCTTGGAGGTGGAAAAACGGGAATTGGTTCACACAGATCAAAGTCAGCACCTGATACAAGTATCTTCGGCCGATATTCGGGGTGTGAGAGGCTGATAGGATGCCTTTGTGCTACCAACCAAGCTGTGTCAGTTGCTACGTGCACTGCTGCCTCGGCCACAATATTGGTCTTAACCCTAAGATTGCTCGCCTGACGTTCTCAAACTGAGAGCTGTTGCCTAGAAAGACCTCTAGTCGCTTAAGGGGCAGCCGTTTTCAGTGTAGAACCCTTGCTCGTAATTGGTCCACAAAACTTTCAGAAGGCCCAAGTCCCAGGACATTTTCTAGGTTTGCGGGTTTTGGAGAGAGCCCTAATTTGGCTCATGTCGGACCCTGAAACCTTCAGGCCAAGCTTCGGAGGAGGTCTTCGCGGTGGTGCAGCGCCATGCCGCCAGGCCAGGGATCCCCGGCCTGAAAGCGGAACCCACGAGAAGCGCAGCCAGGGAATCATGTGCTACGAAACTCACGGCCAATTCACGGCGCTTTTCCACAGGATCACCAGGAAAGAGGCAAGAAGCTCGGATCCTTGCACATACAAGGCTGACATGGGCATTTGTTATGGGCGTTGCCCTTAGCTTCAGGACCAGCCAAACGAAACTAGGGGACCTTTCCATATATGGGCCACAATATGCGCCCTGTGGGTCGATACAATGGGTTCCTTTGCTGGAGGAAGATGCCCAACCACTTCCCAAGACAGATCTTGGCTGTGTCTGAAATTTGTTAAAATGATTGCTTCGTCGTGCGGGGGTGCAGCATTTTACGTACTAGTATATACTTGTTCATGGCTGTTCCAAGTGTCATCGGTAGCTGTATTTTGCCACACCCTCAGGCATTTGCGCGTCCCTGTCATTCATGTTGCTGATATGTGGCTCAGCGCAGCCGAAAGCACATCGCTCGCGCCAAGAATCCTGATCGTACAGTCATGCCCTTTCCAACAAGTGTTTATACAGCTCACATTCATGCGCACCCGCTCTTGTTTTGCCACATCCCACTGCCTAAGTGCTGATAACGTAAGTGTTTAAGTCAGACTAGCCATGCTTAACCCTCGTTTGAAAATGATAGACATTGACCTCAGTGCTGGCTTGATTCTTGAAAGAAAATTGGACTGTTTGACAGTCTGTGTTGGGTGTTCCTTTTTGCCCAAAACATTAGCTTAGGCTAGGGCGGCTTGCAAAGAAGTTGGCCTCCATTGCTTTATGCCCTTGCATGAGAGCTCTATCACTGAGCGAAACAAGGGGCCGAGTCGACCAGTCAAGGCCAGGGCACAGATTTGTCCCAGGTGCGAAATGGCAGGCCTTGATGAGGTGTACCTGGATCTGACAGATGAGGCAGGGGAAGTAGATAAGTTGGCTTGCACCCTGTTTGAGCAGATCGTGCTTATGCGGTTGCAGCAAAGTGGCGACTGGGCTGCCGATAGGCCCGAAGCAGGGCCATTGCAAGATTGCTCTCTTGCTCTCTATCTCTCTCTCACTCTCTTTTCTCCCTCCCTCCCTCTTTCTCTCTCCTTGTCTGCCCCTGTTCGCTACGAGTCTCATTCGCACTGCCATTCATGCTGTGCTGTGGACATATATAAACAAAAGGTAGCGTCCACAGGTTGCATTGCCCAGCAGTTGAGGTCACGCCATATTCACAGGGAACCCACACAAACCCAAGGATTGGGAAGGGTTTGTCGCGAGTGATGCTGCACCTTGCACTGTGCTCCAGTTTCTGTCCAACTGGTGGGCCGGCCAAAACATGGGTCTGACCGATTGTGTCTTGTTGATCTGTGCCGTGGGTTAGAACGGAACCACTGCTAGCTAGAACGACAGGCTGGGAGGTGCTACATGCTGCTGTCATCAAGAGGCTTCTGTCAAACTTCCGCCTATCCAAAAAGGTTGTCCACTGTTTCATTTCATCCGTTCAGGTTTGCTCACTTTCACAAGTCCCGAGCAGAAACCTCGTGGCTCAAGTCCAAAGGAAGCCAGCCAGAGGGGTCTCATCATGCGCCAGCGCCAGTCGCAGCCCCTTTCCGGCAGGCTGCGCAGCGCTTAGAGTCAGACGCCGCCTCCCTCGCAGCGAGTTGCGTGGGGGACCGAGTTTCACAGACCTTTGGTTGAAGCCAGGAGACATGTGCCGGGTACTACATGTGCATAATATGTTTGCTGTGTGTGTGTATAGTGGCATGTTTGCATTACAACAAGCGGCGGAATAAGTTGAACCAGTCCGAATACCAACTTTAAGGCATGCTTCCTTCCAGCATGAACCAATTTGCGGGTTTGGCATATACCCAGACCCCTGGGTGCCCGTTTGGCTAGCTGTTAACGCTCAGCAAATTTGCGAGTCGTTCATTTATAGGGCTCCGTATTTTGTGTTTTGAAATAACAGTTTGGATTCCTTACATGTGGAAGTTTCATGCTCGCAAAAGAGTAGGCTGTTGACAGATCATGTGCATGGAGTGATTCGTATACAACGTGTGGCAAGGGCAAATGTGTTGTGCGTCTGCTCTGCGACCAGGGAGGAAAGAACAAACCAGTAGATGGTACTGCTTAACTGACTGGCTGCGGCAGAGCAGAATCAACGCCAGCTTGAGGTAAAACGCATTTCCTTTGCGGTGTTTGCCCAGGAAGACTCAGCCTTCCGCAAATAATCTTCTGCCCACGGCATGAAGCGGGCATTTTTGTGCCAGCATTGGCTGGGGCATGGAATGGTTGGGCCGCAGAAGGAAGCCTGCAGGTGATCATCCTGAAAGGCTTTCCCAGATTTAATCCAGAAATCTGCAGCCGGGCGTGGAACACATTATCCAGGTTGAGGCTTGCTTCATTCGGGATTCACACGGCACAGCCAAAGATGCCGAGGGTAGATCCTGAATGCAACAGTTGCGTTCCAGGCGTATAGTGTTTATTGCTTTGGTCACAATTGTCATGCCTCATGCAAGAGGCACCAGAATACAACATGCATAGCGTGCCAGGTATGTGCAGGTGAAGCAACTGCAGATGCAGCGGCGGCAGCCTAGCGGCAGACATCGCATTCGGAACTGACGGCACGTCACTCTTGGCCGCGCACAAATGTTAATTCTGCTTTGAGCGTAGAAGAGACGTTAGGTAACTTCAAGTTCGGACCAGCGCTTGTTTACACCTTCATGGGGGTGTTTTGGATGTTCAAGAGCAACTTCCATCAAATGGAACAGTTGACGATGCGTTTTACTGCTGACCAGCTGGTCAGTGTTGGCCAGAAACTAGTGATTGACGAGGAGGAGAGAGAGAGGGAAATAAATGAAAGCAAGCAATAAATAAGGAAAAGAAAGAAAGGACGCAACAGTCAATAAAGAAAGAGATAAAGCAAAGAACTGGATATTTATCCATCAATTAATCAAGAACACGCATTAAGAAGGACATAAATAGCAACACAGATACAACTAAAGACAAATAACGGAGAGCTGCGCCAAGGACGGACATTTGCTCGCGGCCTGGGACATGGTTCAGCATCTCCGCGATGACATCTTAGCAGAGACAGGAGCCGAGCCTCGCCTCGCGAGCTGAGTGAGTGATTTAAGGAACATGTGGAAAGGTTCGGTCCGACATATCCGACCCTTCCGCATGTTTTGCGGAGCATGTATCGTTTGTTTACCAGACGCACTCGGCACGTGCGGAGAATGGCAGCGGTTCCTGACGGCAGGGAGCTTAAGGCTTTCATGTATATAACTGTATATATGTTTGGCGTTGTGTGCCAGCCAGCTGTTGGAGCATGTCACTTGATCCGCAGGATTCACCGCCAGGGCCTCAGAGCGTACACTTTTCAGCTGGACATGGGGCCTTGTGATGTGATGGTAGGATTTTTTGGACTCCACACTTGCAACTGCGCAAAGTGTGCCTTTCCACCCAAGGGGCTTTGAAGATTAGCACCTTCCGCCTGTGCTGCTGAAGAATGGAGTGGCTTGCTGCCTTCATAGAGATGGCTGGACTTGCGTTTTCAGTATTGGCGCCGACACTGTCAATGTGCAGGTTTCTGCCGGTATAGCTGGCAGCAAGCTGGTTGCGAAGTTGGCTTCCGCGTGCGCTGCGCTCAGTTTCCGTACCAAGCTGTTTGATGCGCTCTGATTTTACGGGTTTTCTCCCAACCCTCAGGTGTACCACTGACTTTTCCAGATCGTCTCCGTGAGCCCAAGGTCATAAGCCCAATCGCCAGACCTTGGTGCCTTCAGCAGGCCAGCCCGGATGGTGTTTACGGTGGGTAAGCACCTGGACGTATTTGTCATTGAGTTGCTGCCATTGTGCTTCTTTTTTGTGGTGGTTTTCAATTGGCACCAATAGATGGAAAGTTGCTCTCGGGGTTCTGGATAGAAACCCTAGAAAAGTCCTTTCTGGGATTTGCCGCATGGCGTGAAGCCAGGAGTTTTGCCTTTCATGGCCTCCGTCCAGTTGAAGGACCTGCTGCAGCCTCAGTGGACTCAGCTCGTGGCACGCACCCGGAGCCGAAGATTTGGGAACCCGGAAGAAAGGATGAATCGGGGATATGGGGGGAGCACCCCTTTTTTGGTGGGTTTTAACGGGAACCAACAGGAAAACAGCCATTTTGGGGGGGTCCCCTAAAAAGAATCAGCACCCCATATAAGATTGTGTCATTCGGCTCCGGGCCTTTCGGCTGAAGCCGGTATAACACATTTGGATGTTGGTGTTCGTCATTCCGCTCATGGCTGGGAAATGAATTTGTAGTTTAGCAGACGTTTGGTCTTCTGTTCGCCTGCTCGTATGATTTATCACTGTGTCATGGCCGGGCAGTTCTTTCTGAGGCGACTTGGGTGTGTTCATGCCACGGTGTCTTGAACGGGATATTGGTAAGGGCATTCAAAAGGGGAACCAAACGCAAATCACCAGTTGTGGGCTCCCACTTCATTCGCGATGGTGACTTTGTGCTGCATGGTGCGATGCTGCCAGGCCGCCGTTTGAAAGCATTTTTCCTGTACAGCAGACATGCGGCATGGGCTGTGACAACTTAAACCATTGAGCTGAAATAGCCAGCATTATTTCACAAGACTATGAGACGGCAGTGAAGTGATCCTTCTGCAGGATGATGAGCGGCTGGTGAAAGAGACCACGTGTTCATGTGCAGTGATTGCAGAACATTCACCTTAGAACCTTAGGACTGAGGACATCATTCACACGTCAAACACCAAGCCCCCTATTGGGCTCAAAGCCCATATTCAGCTCTGCGTGTGTTGCTTTTCGTGCGAGCAGCGCAGCTCATGGTTGCCCCCAGTCGGTATTTGCTGGAGCAACAGCTGGAGAAGCAGCTGCGTCAGCGTACTGGCCTCTCTGGGAAGCAGGGCTGCTTGACCGCACGGTACTGAGCTCACCCTGGGGTGAAAACGAGCTCACCGGGGGTGAGACGAACCCACTGGTGAGACTCCTGACCTGGATTCCTGATTTCCAGTTTGTGTTCTGACTTCCAACAGCCATCTAACTTGCAACAAGGGTGGGACGCCCAGCCTTCGGATCGCTGGATCGCAGGCCTGCATCCTGTGCCGAAGCCCTTCTACCGCCAGAGCGAGGCCCTGGATGCCTTGCACAAGCCGCTTGGAGAGACGTTCGGCACCGTGGAAAACGCAGACGCAGAAATGGCTGGGTCAAAAATGGGTACCCAACATGGAACCTTGGTAAATGGAACCAAGGACTAAACCCTGCGGTCCAATTCCTGGTGGCTAAACTTTGACCCATACCCAAACAAGGGCTACGGTTTTTGACAAGGGGCGCATGAAGTACCCTACATGCCGTCAGAGGATGGACATGCAGATGTTGATCGATTATTCGGTTTGGAGGGAGAAGGCAATGCCATATTGGAAGCACATGTTGCATTGGTAGGAAGTGCCACTGGCAACGCGCCTGTGATCCGTGATGTTTCGTACGCGTGATGGTCCGGGAACATTGCCACTGTTGTTTTGTTGTTGGCATGACCACTTCATGCACGCTTGCCCCAGGTACGCTTGCATGTCTGGTTTCTGGAGGCCAAATGTGGTAGGATCTCAAAGGACTAGAGCAACATCAAGTTTCGCTGAGGCTTACGGAGGATGTGGACTACACTCCTTCCCAGGCTGGGTGTCCCAGCTTGACAGGCGAAACTCACTGTATAGTCATCCCCTGCCTTCTGATTGTACGTGTGTGTCCACACCGTCCACGCCTTTCTGCCTTAGTAAGTCTCAGAACTGTTGGCAAACCACCGTGATGGCTGCTTTGTGAAAGTCAACCTGGGTAATCCACAGCTACAAGCATGATGAGAAAGGGGAACATTTTCGTCGGCTTCTCACATCATGCGCTGAGAACAGCTGGAAGGAAGTCGTTTTCATCCGCCAAAGTGCCTTGCACCTCACGACTTCCTTGATTGCTCCTATTCAGCGATGATGATAAAGCGTTTGTATTATTTCGTCATAGGCTTTTCAGGCTTTCCCTGTCTTCCTTAATGCCTTCCCAACTTGTTGATTGTTTGATATCGTGTGGCCGCAATCGACGTATTGTGAGGCAGGTGTCCGACTGAACATGCATATTTGTCGAAGCTGCCAGGGTCATTCGAGCCTACCAACAGCTGCACATCCAAGGTTTTGGGAAAATTCCTGTCTCATGGAAATCCTGCAGCTGGAAATCCGCAGTCCTGGTTTTCTTTGGAAGGCTCCGTTCAACCGGTCCCATGAGCATGGCTTCGAGGTGGGGCTCTTCGCGCAGGAGCTGGGCGCAGGCGGCAAACGGAGGCGGGGGCGAGCGCTTGAGAGCCACAAAGTGGCTGGAGAGTTGGGCCACGTGCGACTCGGAAAGAAATGTGAAGTGGCAAAAGGATAATTTGGACAAAGACCAGGGGCTACAATGCAAGGGTTGCATTGCCAACTTGGAAGCCAAGTGTCTGGTTGTTTTTCCCAACCCAACTTGGGTTGGGTGCTAAGGCCCCGAAGGCCCCGGTTGGCTCGCAGGTTCCTGGTGAACACCTTTGCGGGCTTCGCGTTGGAGAGGGCGCCCCGCTCCTGGCCGCAGGATGACGAGCCCTTGGGGAATTTCTACGAGGCTTGAGCTAAGAATTGCTCTAGGGGGTTGACCCCAGAAGCGAAACGTGAATTGTGTTTTTGGGCCGTATTTAACAAAAACCGGCCCCTTCATGGCCATGCAGAACTCGGCAACCTTGCACTGGTAGCACTGAGGACTTCAACGAAGCAAGACGCGTGTTGCTCATGTGGAACGACATGGACTGTAGAAGGAGCAAAAGGAAAGTATTAGTTTCTTCTTAGGTATGTAGAAAGGTAGCAGCCTTGAGGCTTTGATGGAATACAGGTTTGCTCAATATACTACAATCACCGAGCCCAACGTGTTGATATGTTGTGTATGTGTTTGTGTTGCATGCGACCAAGAGGTGAAGGATATTCAAGGTGTCATGCGCGTGCTCAGCCAGCGCACGGCAGGTGATCCAGGAAGACAGACCCTGCTGGTTTTACTTTGACCTGGAGTACTCTCGAGAGACCAATCCACATTTGGATGCTGATATTGTCATGGCAGCCTTCCGGAAAACATTGGAGCCTGGGCAAGACTTTGTGAAAGCTTGGGTATCCGCCGGTTTCGTCGGCGTTCCTCATTCCCTCATCTTCGAAGCGCACGAGATACTCAAATCATCATAATGCAATCCATCGAATTCTGTAGCCTGTTTGTTTCATCCTTTTCTGATCGTTATTTGTATCTCTCACTGTCTCTTTTGGTTTGAACGCATTCAATTAACTAAAATGAGCATATCATAGTCTGGCAAACAGACACTTCAGTTGCTGAACTGCAGGTGATGTGCAGGATTTGTTGGTCTGACTCTTTTGTCTCCGAGGCCCTGGCGTTCGATTCACATGCCGAGGCGTGTTTCTGCCGGGAGGTCCTGCAGGTGGACCTTGACGTGACCAGCGTGCTGGAGATGGAGTCCTCCACTGAGCGGAAGTTTTCCAAGCACGTCATCGTGAAGCGAGTGCGCCCCATGGTTGTTGTTTGGACACATTTTACACTTTTCTTATTGTGGTTTGGCGTTGTTTGGAAACATTTTACATATTTGCTTGTTGTTTAGCATTGTTTGGACACATTTTACATTTTTGCTTGTGGCTTAGTGGTTGAAATCCAACCACCTAACTGCTAAAAAATCGATTTGTGCTCCCCGTCCAACGTCAACCAAGGCCCCGCCTCTGGAGAGGTGAGAGCCCTGGCCTTTCCGAACAACGCCCAGGCGGGGCTGCTGGTGAGTAGCTTGGTCCAGTACGCGGCTCTACATCGCGCAGATGGCGGCGACGCGCTGTTTGTCCAGGCGCCCAAAGCGGATGACGGCCAGGAACGAGAGGTCTGCATCATCGATGAGTCTGTTTACAGCAGAAACCGCTCCTTTCGCCTTTTATTCCAATCCAAGTTTGGAAAGAAGCGACGCCTGGACTTAGATGCGGGGTCAGCCAAGCTAGCCTTTGGCGTGAAGCCGCACCCTTGCTTCGCCTTACTGGAGACCATGGCAAGTTTCGTTCCAGACGGCACTGAGCTCTTCGAGCATGCGTTGATTCCCAGGGGCTTTGCCCACATGCAGGCAAAGGCATCAAGGAGCTCGGTGATTCGGCACAAGAATGGCTCAGTGCAAGCAGAGTGCGATCCATTGCTTAATTACTTGATTCGCGTCTGGGATGATATCCGCCGGTTGAACGACACGTCTCCCATGCCTTTTGAGCCCACCAGTGTGCAAAGCTGCGTGGAGATGGATGAGCGATTTCTGACAGTGACCTTGAACAACAATCGATATTGCTTCTGCAAAGGAGACCGGCTTCTGCAATGTCAGGGTCATGCTAAACTGCAGATGTCCATTGCTCGGCCTGACTGTTTGGTCCAATTGTTTGCATATTCCAGGATTGATTTGTTTGAACTCCCAGAACCAGTTGCTAATATTAAAAACGCAATCAATTTTCCTGCAAAGACTGGGATGAATGTTCTGCAAAGTGCCATTTCCGTCTTACTCGATTGTTTGCAAAGAGGCTAGCGTGCAGAGTAGAGCGTTGTGTCATTTATTGGCTGTTCATGTTGCAGCGCAGGAGCCTCTCACAAGTCCAACCACATTTACCTGGTGGTGGATACACAACAGGCATCCTTCCATCAGAGACTCTCTGCATTTGCACAGTTTTGGAAGGAATAGTACTTTCACATCAGAATGTGTGCAAGAACCAGATCTTTCGGAGTACTGGCTGGATGATGCCCTTCAATCTTAAGCGCTGGCGGCATGTGGTGCTAAGGAAGTGCTTTGACATTGCTTGTCGGCACTATGCGTCGCCTCCCTTTAAGATCCCTTGCTGGATTATCGACACAAGTGCCGAGGACACGTGTCACAAGATGTCGGTAGCATGAGCAGTGAGGCTGAATGAGTGTGCAAGTGATGCTAGGCTTTGAGGACTGGCAAATCCATGAAGAGGTCATCCACCCTTCTGACCAACCAGTCTCTGTTGGCTTCAAATTCCAGTGGGAGAGTTGCACCGCAGCTGGAAGCAACGATGTAGAACTTTACCTCAGGGACTCATTTTTTCGCTTGTTGCTCCAACCTTTGGGACGGTCTGAAAGTGGTTCTTGGGCCATAGCCTCTAAGTGGTGTGTGGCCTCGGGTCAGCCAAGGGGAACATACAAGGAGCACCTGAGGGATGAGCACAGCAAATGGGCTCCCCTCGTTTGGCCAGCGAAAAACCGGGCTGTGGGCACTCCATGAGGAGGAGGAGTTCTCGAATTTGATCAGCGCCGGTGGGGATGGATTCCAGGCAGGATCTGCTCGGTACAGCTTGCATACATGCGAGTTCACAGGAGCAGAGCGGGCCGCTCTGCATGTAGCTATGTTTGGAGGAGCGTGTTGGGCAACTGTGCGCTAGGCAAGTAGAGGAACTTGGTGGGAAAGAAGTTGGGAAGAGAAGGAAGTCAAATGACCAGGAAAGACCAGCTCAAGGATATCAGGAGTCTTGCATCGCAGTGCCAACAGCGGGCCAGATGCACCAACAGTTTGTTCCTTTGCGTTTTGCCAGGCAACGGCCACAACTCGTTTGCTAGTTCTGATTCCGCCAGGTCGCAGACGTTGCAGACGTGCCGCAAAAGCGGATGCGAATCTCTGAGGGCGGCGCCTGACGTTGCACGCGCGGGGAAAATGACAATGACCTCTGCATGTTTGATTCTCATGGCACGAAGGAATCCTCTTTCGAGGACGCCTTTCTCCAGGTGTTTTTTGCTAATTAGAGTAGCTTCAAGTACTTTGATGGCACCAAGGAATCTCCTTTTGAGGGTCCCTTTTTGGTGTTCCATGTGACTTGTTTGGCAAAGTATATTCAAGTACTTTTGGCTGAGATAAGGATGAGCCGCGGAGAAGCCGTTGCGGCTCAGACAGAGGGCTGTAAAGAGATGATTCCATTGGCATTTGCCTTCGCTTGCCTCGCAGTCGCGAGGCAGGCCACTTCTCGCGAATTCATTCCAGAGCTTTGACTTGTTTGGGGGGTTGGGCAAAGATTCAAGATGCTTGCATGGAATTGGTAGGGCTTTGTGGTGCTGCTTGGTTACTCTGCGCTTTGCATTCAAAACTCGCAAAGTGCAGAGGCCACTTTGCCGTGAGGTCGTACAACGTGTCCTCCTGGCCACCAGCAGACCTCTACTGGGACGGCCAGTGCAAACCCTGCCCTGCCACTGGGACAATCTGTGATACTCTGTGACGACAGTCTCAAGACGGGTGTGAACTGATATGACAAACGTAGAGCGAATCCCATTGTGTTTGCCATTTAAAGCGTCTCTTGTTCATTCTGGTAGAAGACAAGTGCATCTGCAGGTGATAGGTGGGAGCATCTCGAGGATGTCTACGCTGAAATCATGGTAGACCATATTTGAATCGGCTCAACAAGTCTGGGGTTGAACGATGACTAAGGCCATCCTTTACCC
The DNA here is from genome assembly GCA_963377175.1 of Effrenium voratum. NCBI lineage: Eukaryota > Dinophyceae > Suessiales > Symbiodiniaceae > Effrenium > Effrenium voratum. The sequence continues at coordinate 558,269 of CAUJNA010001968.1, forward strand.
GGATGATCACTGCTCCCAGGGAGGCGTTCTCGTGGGCGAGCGCGGCTGCGGTGTTGCATTTTGCGAGGGTCAATGTGCCTAGCCCGCCTTTGGTGCCTACGTTTGACAAGGTCGGAATTGACACGCAAGAACAATTGGTGACATCCAGCTAGTCAAGCTGAATGTCGCAAGTTGACAGATTGCGTTTTTCGTTGGCGAACGACTATCTGCAAACGTTTATTGCCCCTCCGTGATCAACAGCATCCCTTCAACCGTCGTGACGCTTCCCACCCATTCCCACCCACCCATTCCCCACCCATTCCCGCTCACCCACCCAGAAGGCTTTTCAGGTCAATAGCTGCTGAAGAACTGTCAACTACTTTGAAGCTCATGTGAGCGACTGCCTTTGCTTACAGAAGGCAACAGTAAAGGCTGGGCGCAAACATGTTTTGTGTCACATGCTGAATTAGGTGCAAAACAAGGTAGGAGCAACCTCAAAGCGAGGTAGGGCTATGACATATAGATGGTGGAAATCAGAAACACACTGTGTCGTTGGACAACGAAGTCAATGAGTCCGAACGGGTGCAATTGGAGAATGAGGTGGGAACACTATGCAAAGAACTGACGTAGCTCAGTACGCATTCACAGAAAGGGTGTTCTGTTGTACCGTCTTTGTCACATTATTTGCTGCTGCTCAGCAGGGAATGAGGGAATGACCCCTATAGACCATCCCTTGTGGCTTCCTTCAAGGGGACCCCTGATTTTATTGACACATTTCCTACTGAGCACCAGTAGTTAGGAACAAGTGGAGACACGGCAGGCCTTGCTCGCGCTCAGGTACAGTGCCAGACCTTACGGGCGCGCCAGAGCCGGACTTCTACTGGGACGATCAGTGCACGGCCTGTCCCGCCAGGCTGTGCCTTGCCTTAATGTGAGCAGTGACTCACAAACTGTGGGACCTGAAAGGCTTGGTTCCTGGAGGACGCCCAACCTGTTGTTCATTCATGATATGAGTTGACACGCCATTTCCGACATTTCAACAGTCAAGGCACTGGGTCCCTGGGTTCTTCTTGACGGTTTGTGGTCTTGGAACAAAGCCGAACGAAGCCAAACGAAGCCAAACGAAGCCAAACACGAAGCCTCATTTCGCGCAAATTGTGCTTTGTGGGTGTAGTCAGAACAGGCTCAGATCTGGGGCCGTGTGGCCGCTTGTAAGGTTGCTTGAACCCAAACTGCAACTGGAACAAAGCGCGAATTCTAGGTCTGATGTCTCAAGGGATTCGCAGCGGCTGAGCGGTGTTTCAAGCTTGTGGCAGCCAGATGAATGGCACCAGGCTATCCATTTAGCCACAAAGATATGCAGGCAAGAGTCAGTTGACCTTAGAAGAGAGTAAGGCCTGCGCGCCCAACTTACTCTAACATGAAGGCAACTCGTCCGAACAAGGCTTGCAGAGCTATTTCATTTCAAGAATGCATGCTGCGGAGTTGGAGGTGCCCCATTTGAATCATCACGGAATGCATACGATTTCTGAGGTGCCCCATTTGGCATTGGTGATGTGCCAAAGCCTGCAAATGGAAACCTCGCCATTTTCCCTGCGCAAATTGCAGGTACTCGAACCAGCACTGCGGCCGGGGCGGCCGCATCGTAGAGGAGCGCGCTTGCGGCCCGGCGAAGGCGCACTGCGAGGCCAAGTGCCGGCTGCCGCAGTCCACGGCCTCTCCGCAGCCGGAGCCGAAGCAAACACGCCCATGGGTCAAAATCCAATCCGTAGCCCCAGTGAACATCCCCCACGAAAATAGGTTCTAAAATTGGTGGTGAATGCACCTACCAACCAAAATGGGATCCATTAGTTTTGACCCACAGCCACATGGCCACGAGTCGGGGATGGCCAACGGGGATGCCCCCAGCTAGGTGCCCTTTTGCCGTTCCTTTTTTGGTTGGGAGGGTTGCCCTGCTAAAATCGACTACAGAGAAAAGTTGGCACCCTTGGTCTCTCCTCTCTGCTGGAGGACCTAGCCAATGGGGATGGCCAGTCTTGGTATCTGGGGGGGTTGATCAAAATGGGTCCGATGAACGTGGGAGGACCATTGGGGGGGGGGGGGGGCTGGAACGATTTGATATTTGGGAAGAGTTACCCATGGTCATTTGCCAGGAATATTGATCAACCCCCATTTATAGAAACGGCTTTGTGCCATGACCTTGTCCTCGGCCAGTTATTGCGTGTAGTCATGGATAGAAGAAGACCCCATCGGATCAGGGGCTGTCGGAGCTCAGGAGTCCTCTGCGGAGAATGGGACTGTCCCCGCCAATGTAATGGGGATACAAAGAGATCACTGCAGCATGGAATGCCCATGGTTGATTGGATGAAGCACGAATTGGCAACCTGAGAAAAAATAAAGCATGTTCTCTCAGAAGCATCAGTAGTCAATCTCAGAACCAGCCGCAAGCGAACGAAGCGAAAGATATGTCAATGCAGTTTGTGTGTGTGTGTGTGTGTTGTTTGCCCATTGTAAGACATACCAGCCCGTTTGTCCATGCTACGCTCAAGGTTTTAAAGATTCCCTTCTGTAGCTGGGACCTGCACGCCTGCACGAGCTGCACTGGGCCAGGAGCTTTACTGGGACGGCCAGTGCAAGGCGTGCCCGGCCTCACTCTACAGCCATTGCTCCCGGGGGGGAACTTTGGTGGGCGAGCGGGGCTGCGGCTTCGCGAACATCTTCTGCGAGGGCCACTGCCAAAAGCCGGCACCAGCACCAGAGCCTGCGGAGCCTCTGATGGCGTTTGCCCCGCTGTTGTGGTCCTGGTTTCATGCTGGCTCACCAAATGCGTTCACGCAAGCCGGCGCTGCGTTGGTTACATGGTTGGATGATGTACAAGCACCCTCTGGGCGACAGAAATCAGCATGGTGCCGCAGACTTGCGCAGAATCTTCCAGACCCCCAGTGCCTATGTTTCCCCTTTCCAAAGACAAAGCCCCCATATAAAGGCGCAGATGTCCATTGTATCACAGAAGTGGGGCCAAACCCCTAGTGATCCCACAACCCTGTTCCAAAAAGGTTTCCCTTTCTTGATGGCTCCCAGCCATCCCCTTAGCTTTTTAGCCTAGTGTCTAGTGGAGATTTGCATCTAACCCACCACAAGTTCGCTTGTAGCGGATCCGAAAACGGACAGCTTTGAGCCCAAGACCTGCCGCCGGATGGAGGACTGGATCATCGTGGGGGGCGGCGCCTCCGGCTGCGCAGCTGCGGCCGCCCTGGCAGATGCGGGCGAGGAGGCGGCGAGCGAGCGGGCGCCGACCGGGGCGTTGCGAGAAAATGGGCCTGTCATTTATTTTCGAGGCGACACATTTTTTGGGATCTGATTTAAAGCAAGACTAAACAGAAACCCACCCCCTTTTGTTTTGTTCTTTTTGTTCCCCCTTTTTTTTGGGCGGGGGGTGCGCTACATGTGTTGGTGGGCTTGTGGGTTTGCTTGAGATCAGGAGTCGCCAGGTGTGTTTAGGAGTGGGCATGAATGGGCATGGAATTGACTTACTCGGACATGTCAACGCAAGTCAACAAGAAGTTGTTGATGTGGCTGGCAGGGATCGGCAAAGACCAGTAAGGATTGCCATAGGAATCAGCCCTCTGAAAGAGGATGTTCGCGTTTCTACCAAGCCAGCGGATTGTCGATGAGTCCATTGACCAGTGAGGGCAGATTGATCTTGGCCTGCCAGCGTGAACATTGGCCACCAGCCATGCCAATGCGAAATCGGCGAAAGGCACACAAGCAAACATCTCATGACTTTGTGTTCCTAAGATTTTGGCAAGGAAATAAGATAACATGGACATAGAACGACACAGACAACGACAATACATTTAGAGCATGCTCAATCTTGGCGCCAGGAAAGTTTATGCCTTGCCTTCGTTTGTCATTTCAGCAGACCTTGGGCGTTAACAAGCCTCCAAAAAGCATAAACAATGTGCCGCCGAATGGACACCACAGATGTTGATTTCCCGATCCTCTTTTTGGCTAAGCAGCTGATTCAGGAACCGGTGTTTTTTTTTACTAGCCCCGGCTCGGGGCTTAACCCCGGCTCGGAGACTGGTTCGCTGGTTGGTTGGATGGTGGGTTGGTTGGTTGCTTGCTTGCTTGCTTGCTTGCTTGGTTGCTTTGGTTGCTTGGTTGCTTGGTTGCTTGGGGCCGCATCCCCAGCATCCCCAGCATTACCGCTTTCTTGTCACGGCTGCATATGGGGCATGACTTGATGCTCGGGATAGCCGGCTGCATCGCCAGCATTGCTGGCCTCACTCGGACGAGAGCTGCCTATTGGCTTTGATTTGGTGGCAGTTCAGGGTTGATCGGGGCTGGTTTGGGGTGAGTGTTGGGCTTGCTGAGATATTAATGCGGGCGGGTCTTGGGTTTGTTTGGGGTTCATTTAGCCTCGGCAAAGGGCCGATATGCAGGATGCGGTTGGGAGGGTTTCAAGATGACCTCGGGTCGGTTTTGGCTTGGTTGGGGCTGATTCGTGCTAGATGTGCGGCTGGTTTAGCCGTTGCTTTCGGGTTGCTTCAGGGATGTGGTTCTGCAAGTTTTGGGCTAGGATTGGTGGTGGGGCGTTGCAGCCGTGACAAGAAACCGGTAATGCTGGCGATGCGGCCACCAACCCCCAGCCCAACCTCTTTGGAGGGAGGCCTTGTGCCGAGCCGGGGCTAGTAAAAAGCCGGGGCTAGTAGAAAAAAAAGCACCTCAACCAGCTGATTCAGGAAAGGCTGTGTCGAGCCGGTCTAGGCCTGACAGAGCTACTAAACGTACTGTTTATGCATCCCGACAGTGTGGATTGGGATGCAGGTGCCACTAAGTTTAGTCAGAAAGTCTTTGCCTTTGGATTTGACTCCGCTTTGAGGGTGTGCACGCTGATCGAGCAAGCGGGGTCCCGGCTCCCGTCACTCGAACTTGAAGTATGCTTTTGTGATACATGACGAACATCAAGACCTCTTTGGCATGGCTTTTCCGATCGAAACCAATGCCCTTAAAACGAGTCATGGGATCAGGCCAAGTGGCTAGACGTTTTTGTCGGGGGCTCTCCTCGCACTGGTTCCGTGCTTGCTTCTGTTGCAGCATAAGAAGAGCAAGATGTCGAGCAAATACCTGTTGCAAATCCTTGAGGACTCGTTGGAAATAACCTGTGACCGTCCGATGGAGCCCCAAGGATCCTCAGACTTTCATCCATGGACGTGAACGCCCGTTTGCGTTTGAGTCCTTCTCCGGCATGGAGACACTCACATGGCTGTGGGTCAAAACCAATGGGATCCTATTTTGGGGTTTTCGGTGCACCACCCATTCTAGAACCCATTTTAGTGGGTGAATTGTGGGGTAGGTGAATTCACCACCCATTTGAGAACCTATTTGAGTGGTTGGATTGGGATGTTCACTGGGGGTACGATTTGGATTTTGACCCATGGCCACGTATCATCATCCCGCACTTTTGAGTAGGTGTTTTTCCTTTTGAGCCGCCAGACAGTCCTCCACCAAATTGATTTTCCAGCCAGAAAGTATGGAGGTGCTGGTGCTGGAGCGGGGCGCTTCCGACCTGGATCGCCCTTTGACGGAGTTTGCACACACCTGGCCCCAGGCGCTGACCTCGAGGTTTGGAGAAAGATGGACTGAGAGACGGGCTGAAAGTTAAAATTTTCGGTCAGAACGTGGAGACTTTGGGGTCTGAACATATTCACAAACCCTGGGGGGCCGATGCTGGCAAAGAGCTGCTTCAGACTTATGGTCAGATGAGGCAAGGCTGCACTGTGCGCTCCAATGTTCGCTGTGCGCTTTATCACGTTTCAGGCCATGTGCAGAGAGTGTTTTGCTTTTACCCAGTTATAGGAGTGGGATACGTGGCAGCATCCAACAACCGCTGTCCTTTGCAACTCCATTGGTCGGCGCCGATGCAGGGGCCTTTAGCAGAGGTCGATCAGTCAAGAGCCCAAATACAAGCCTTCGGCCGCCTTCCAAGTACTCAACCTCCAGTTAACCATGCTTCATCATGCTTCCAACTTTAAATGTGTCAAAATCTGGGGACGCCTTCCAGTCACTTTCATGTTACATATATGTTGCATTTCTGTTAAAGGACCCCGCTTCGCTTCCCACTGGATCCTACTTGAGTGTTTCTCACAATCAAGGAATCCCTGAGATGGTTTGTTCCTTTGGTATCCCCCTCGGACCATTTCAATGAGGCTTCACCAGTTGAGAAGCGCTGCAAGAAAGAGACATGCCCCCCCCCCTCCAGTATCATTGCCGCATTTTCTCCCCTTTTTTTCGCGTTGCCTTAAAATTAATTCATCCTTTTCGGATTGTTCACCCCTTTTCGGATGGTTTGAAAGGGACTCATCTGGAGGACACCGAGCGCCGCAAGTTAAGGGGCTGGCTGTTTCGCTTTTTTTTTCCTCTCGGCAGGTGGTCAACTCCAAGGCCGCGCAGCTCATCCGCTGGAGGGACGGCACCTGGGGGGCGGTGGCCAACGTCTTGGGCGGCGGCACAGAGATCAACGGGGGGCTCTACATCGAGGCCGGGCTTGGGTCACGAGGGGAGGGGGGAGGGGAGGTGGGGGCCGGTGGGGGAGGGCCGGTGGGGGGAGGGCCGGTGGGGGGAGGGCCGGTGGGGGGAGGGCCGGTGGGGGGAGGGGGAGGGAGTGCCACGAACATGATTCTGTGCAGCCAATCTTCAAAACCGATGCCCTGGAAGCAGGTTTGCAAAACATAGCCCCCACATGTATCCACACAAGGGGGGGGAGAGCAGCTTCTCAAAATTTGGGAGCCGGTTTTCTCTTGGTGTCCCTGTCCATGCCAAAAGGGGTAGCCTATTTTGAGAAGCGTGCAGAGGGAAATGGGTTGGATATGATGAGCCGATGCAAGTAGCAGCTGAAGAACACGGAGTCACATTTGGCAAGTGCATGACTTTGTGTGGCTGGACTGGGTTGGCAGGTCATAGAGTCCCGCTAAGGCTTTAGACAGTGTTTGGGGCCCTCAGACATCGCGACCATGGCATTCATTTTCACGGCGCGAGGAAGAGCCGGACTTCTTCAAGGAGTCCTTTGGAGAGGCCAGCTGGGCACTGGGGCTGAAAAGCGGTTGCGGTTCCTGCCTGACGGTCAGGTCACGCGGCATGAGCTGGTCAAAACGTGATCTCTACATGGCCTAGGGTAACCAGGGTGGCGAGTATATAATACTCTTTGATAGGGGCAAAGCCCCTCAGCAAGCATTCTTCTCACCAGCTTTCTGAGTAGCCGGTGTGCTTCTTTCCACATCAAACTGCATCGAATCTTTGCCTGTGCCAGACAAAACTGGCGCTCCAACTTGTCAGCAGGAGACGTCTTTTTCGAAAGCCGAGGTGGCCGAGTTGGCCGACTAAGTCGAACTAAAGAAGAACGGTAGGTCGAGCTCATGCATACGGGGCGATCCCAAGATGGCCTTGCACAAAAGATGAGCGAGTGTCCATTGTTTGGTGGCCCCAAAAGGTGATCCACCTCTTATTTCTGGGTCCAAGCTGGGCAACTGAGCATTGGGTTATTAAAGATATCCCGCATGGGGCCATGTGTCTGTTTCACACGGGTTGAACTATGTATAATAATATATATATATATATATATGTTGAAGAAAAGCAACCTGGCCTTGCCTTGTGTTTCATACATAAAACCACAAACACCACAACAAGCCACCCCCGTGGATTCCACGGGGACTTGGGATTTGTTCTTCAGGATCTTTCGTGGATTCCGTGAAGGGTTGGATTTGTCCAGGATTTCCAGCTGGAGGAGTTCTACAACAGCTCCTCCTGGGTGGCGCAGCGCCTGGCCGAGCCGCTGCAGGCCTCCCAGTTCGGCGCCAGCTATGCGGAGGCCCTGCACGAGGCTGGCGCCCCTTGGCAGTTGAGGGGGTGGGGACTTGACCTCTGCTGGGTTGGACCGTTGGACTTTCACCTTTTTTTGTTGCAGCAACCAAGCGAATTGTTTTAGGGTTGCCGCGGCTTGGAGGAGGCGAAAGGGAGAAGAGGGGGAAGAGAGGGAAGAGGAACACAAGCAGAGCTGGCTTGTTCTTTTTGAAAAAAAGGCATCCTGCCAATGTCATATCTGGGTGGGGACTGCCAGGGGCCAGCTCGAATGCAAGACGTCAATTCCCAAAGGAAGCCTCTAGAGTTCATTTTGTTTTTTTCCGTTTGGATATGTCTTCTTCTGTGCTCCACATTCATCAGTTCTGCGTGAAGCAATGGCTTGTGAAGTTGCCTGAACCACTTTATCCTCACAGGGGGAGCAGTACACATGAGTTGGGGATGTTTTGGAACAGCTCCAGAAACAACCGCTGGCACTTTAGTATGACAACCCTACCAATGGACAATGCCCAACACCTTCGATGACTGAGTTGAACCACCTCGGCTCAATGAAGACCACTCAAAAGCATCGAACACGTTTGATGGATTTCTTCAGCAAGAGACAGGTCACCCTTTGGATGAACCGGAAAGGGAAGCAACTCTATCATGAGCTTAGGACACCGAGGGGGGCCTTGGGGGCGATGAGAACCTGAGGCTGGCAGAGCCAAACCAAAGCCGAGCTTGCGGATGGTTGAGAATTCTTCCTGGGCCTTTCGGCAGCAACCGGAAGCCAAGGCGTGCGTTCAGACGAAAAGCACACGACCGGCATATGAGCGCTCATATGGCTGTGGGTCACAAATAGGTACCCAAAATGGCTTGCCCTGGTAAGTGGAAACATGGACCGAAATGTGCGGTCCCCTGTTGGCTTAGTTTTGACCCACACCACAAGTTTGCATACGAATGAAGAAGAGTCCAAGGCATGCTGAGGATAAGCCCTTCTGGATCAAAGTTTGCGGAGTTGCACGTCTTATGTTGGCGACAGCAAACAACCTCCTGAGAGCTCACCCGGACAGTGTCCAGTTGAACCAACTCTCCCCAGTTCCGCCACTCCTGTTGCAAATGCCCAATAGCGTGGATCGAGTCACTGGGCAGTGATTCAAGCATCTTGGCTCAAAACTAACTTACGTGACCTTGGTGAGTTCGAAACTCCGTTCAGAAACATATTAATCCCCATATATGTATGACTGGGTCCACTTAAGGCATCCTCAATATGTTATCCTGTCCTAGACGAGCCCAAGTCTATGAGGAGGCGAAGGGACGTGGTCAACTATGGCATAACTTGAGGTATCCGCTGAGGCTAGAAACCACCTAAGGACTTAGCTAGACACTTTGGTTCTATCAAACCTGCAGGAATTTCTACTGGAACTCCCAGTTTTTGGGTGTTTCTGTTGGCCAATCTCCTGTAGATTTAGGTCCCTTGTTTGCGGGTTCCTATGATATGCGCCGGTGGACGGCAGCGATAGGTTTCAGCCTGACTGACCGCCTGGCTGAGACTCGGCACGGAGCCTAGGTGGCCTACTCCACCTTCAACACCTCGGCAAAGACCTGGCAGAGGCGAGGCGCTGCGGACCTCCTCCACGAGCCACACGGCGACGCAAAAAGAGCTGGGGATCTGTGGCGGATGAGAAAGCAAACAGACATGTGTGATTCACACTGTGTGATATGTAGCCAACAAGAGGAAAAAACAACATGATTGGAACAAACACAGCGGAAACATGATGCTACTAGTACTCGCAAATGATGTGTATGCATGTATTATACACATCTATGTGTGATTTATGCGTGATCATTACGAAATAATTTCTTTGTTTCAATGAAGCGTGACCTCGCACATAGCCAGGACATGTCCAGTTTTAGGTGTGTTGCTCATCGGGCCCTCAGGGTGATATGTGTCGCACAGGCAGATTCTTGCGTATTGCGCAAGAGTCTCCATTTGCACACACAAGCGCACAAACACACATGTAGTACCAGGTTGACCTGTTGGACTTGCATGTCTGAGAACCCAAAGCCAAAGGAGATTCAAACCTGGAGCGTGCTTCGCTACTACATGTCTGCCCTGAGCCAACGTAGTGCAAAACCAAGGGTCATCCCCAAAATATGATGAACGTTCACTGATCAGTCCTCCAAGATGATCGGTCGCTGAAAGGAGAGATCGGAAATCAAAGTGCAAAATCAGCGCACATGTCCACAAAACGAGCGCACATATCCGCAAATGAGCGCACATTTTGAAAGCGTAGCAATTGGTTGTTCAAGGACCGCACGCTGTTCGAAGCATCGAGCAGAAAAGCTTCTCGGACACAAATGTTGCGGAGCACATTTTTTTGGTGAGAGCTGGACCGGATCAGCTTGCTCGCTCCAAATGGTTGGCTATTCCTGGGGTCCTGGGAAGGATCTTAAGGTACTCTTGCGCTGGCTTACACGGTGTCACAGCATGTGCAACCTCAGAGCCACTGCAGAGCCGGATCTTATGTTGCTTGGATAGCTTACAGTGTGGCTTAGGACGCACCACAGCGTGTCGACGCTTTGATTTCAGGCCTACGGTTCGAAAGTTGGATGAATTTGCTGGTGTTCAGGTTCTGCCTGGCAGGTGTCAGTTGCTGCTAAACTCCAGTGTTCGCCACATCCAACTGAAGGGGCGCATGCTCAGCACTTGTAGTTGCGCAACGCTATACAGTAGGGAAATTGCAGAAATCATACGGTCAGACCCCCCCCTTAAAAAGAAAGGGAGAGCAATGCGAAGAGTAATTTGGGAACAACGAGGTTCATGCGTGTTCTTTTTTGAATGAACCCACATCAAGCATCCCAGCCGTTAACAAAAGACTTGCTTCCCCCCACTGAAGCATGCAGTGATAGCTGTTTTGTAGGATGGGTTGCTGCGCAATGTAATGTCGCCATGTGCAATTGCACCGTTTTGGACATCGCACAGTTTGCATACTGCAAGTCCACAAGCCTGTACATCCTGTACCAACCAGTAAAATCGGCGAGAACAACAACAAACCCAATAAGCCGTTACGCATGTCTACCCACATCAAGCCAACGCCCATCGAACGAGCGCAATTTGCTGAGGGCCGGAAGCTTCAAAGCAGAAGACAGATGTTGTTTTGAGGCAAACACGAGTCACACAAGGGGCTTTAGCCCCAGGCTGCTTGATTTTCTGGGCCTTGCACACTTTGCAAGACCTGCTCAGGCGATCCTCCATGAAGAACCTCAGGTTCTTCACGGGTTACCAGGCTCGGCATGCCGGGGGATGAGTTCTGGCCGGTGCCGGAAAACAGCATCGAGCTCACCCGGGGCTAGAACCAGCTCATGATGAAAGTCCTTTGCGGGAGGGGGGGGGGGGGGATTTTGTTAATTTTAATTTGGCTGTGGGTCAAAACCAATGGTACCATCTCGGGGTAGGTGCACCAACCATTTTAGAACCTATTTGGGTGGAAATTGGGATGTTCACTGGGGGTACGATTTGGATTTTGACCCATGGTCATTTGGGAATCATAGTTTGGCCAGCGACCAATTTGAGGTGCTGAGAGTCAACTTCAAGGGCTCACGCGCCACCAGCGTCCTGGTGCAGAACAACTTTGGGCAGACGGTGACCGTGCAAGCCAAGACGCTATGCCTGAATCACTTTTTGCCCAATGCGTTTTCCAATCAAACCACCAAAAGTTAAACTTTCAGCAGGGCTTCGCAGATTTCGCCACCGAGTTGGGGCCAGGGGAATGCGACAAAGGCACGAGCACTGAAAATCAACATCCACCTGATCCATTCGGCGGGTCACATTGGCCCGTTTTGCACTGTGATATTTTGTGATGTGGCTGTGGTGGTCAAAACCGTTTTGGGATCCCATTTGGGTTTTCGGTGAAGTCACCGCCCATTTTAGAACCTATTTTAGGGGGGATCGGGATGTTCGCTGGGGGTACGGGCTTTTGACCCATGGCCATGTGACCAACACACTGGTACTTTCATGTTTGCCGCCCTTGAATAGTCATGTCATGAAAGTCTGGGCATGTGCAGCATGCACATATGTGAAGGTTTGAAAGTTTCATTCCCCTGAATTCAATCTTGCGCAGAATCAGGGCCTGCCGTTTTGGTTTTTGTTCGCCATGATTTTTCTGTCGCGCATATGAGCCACTCACACCGCTCGAGTGTTTCGGTGTCAGGAAGGGCGTGATCCTGGCGAGTGGCGCCATCTTCACCCCCCAGCTGCTGCAAGTCTCCGGGGTGGGCGACCCCAGGCTGCTGAGCAAGCTGGGGGTCAAGGAGGTGGTGGCCAACGAGCATGTGGGCCAGAACTTCGTGGACCGCGCCATCATGAACTTTGGAGCCTTGGACAAGTGGGACAAGTGGCCGTGGGTCAACACCAATGGGATCCCATTTTGGGGTAGGTGCAAGTAGCGAACGCAGATGCACGAATCTGGTGCATGTGAATGGGCCAGTGAGACCGTGAGACCCCTAAGCTTATGGTGACGGACGGCTTTGTTGACCAACGGACCGTTGTTGGTCGACTTCAGCGGCAAAGGCGGGCCGAGCGGCATGCAGCCGTCGTTGGTCATCAGTGAAAACACTTAGACTGCAGGTGGTAGTTTCCATTTTGGGCCCTATTTTTGAGCCACACCCACATGACACCATGATACGTGTGCGTTTATCGTTTCAGGGAACCCTTCAGTGGTAAACCAAATGTTGACTTTCTGTTTCTCATCGAACACTTCACATCAATTCGGCCTCAACACAGGGAACCGCACGTTTGCGATTGTTGTTCAAGCAAGATCCTTTAACAGTGAAAGTCCGTCGCGCCAAATGTTTGCGCTCGTCGCGCAACCGACACGTTGCATCCGCATAACATAAACATATGGCACCGGATGGTAATATGTATCATTTCAGGAAAGGCCTCACAAGGTATGGCACCAAGTGATTCTACTTTGCTTCAGTAAAGCCATTGCACCACGTGATCATGCTCTTCGTTGAAGAGAGCCCTTCAGCAGTGAAGACACATAGCACTGTTTGTTTTGCACGTTTGTTGCCCAACGGCATCAGTGTAAACAACTGGCGACACACGTGTTTGTTCTTCAAGGGAATTCAAGGGAAGCCCTGCTGCAGTGCAAACAAGAGGAACCGTCAAATTTATCGCTGTCGTGTTGAGTATTTGGTGTTTCATTGATGTTGTGGAAATGCACACAACAATGCCACACGATACGGGACTCTCAAAGATTTCCATGTCCGCTCAATGAAGTTAGGACATTGGAAAATAATGGCGGACTCGCAAACTAGGCAACGCTAGGACCCCATGTGAGTAATTTTCAACGTGCTCCCTCATGGCGCCAAATGTTTACGTTACAACGCAGTTTGGGCAGCAGACAGCTTGGCCTGCGCAAACTCATGTTGGGATTTGGCAGGTCGGCAAAACATATTATTATGTTTTTTTCGCAATGGGCCAACTTGTGGAATTGGCCCCATGCTCAGTTTTTGGTCCTGGACGAAATGCTTATTGTGAACCGCCCGGTGTTTGTTACCTGTTACACATTCTCGAAGCATGATTTCGAGATGCGATCAAAGTGGGATCTTCAGTATTCCCTTGTATCCGGATTCTTGTTTTGGGGTAACACACGGTGGGTTTACACATGGCTGAGCCAAGATGGTCAGCTTATAGTTAGTTGTTTTTTTTTTTTTCTTCTTCTTTTTCCGCAGGTCGCCATCAGTTGAGGCGTGTTCATTTCGACCGCTTCGCAGCTGAGGAGTGTGGTCCTCCCAGGATCGACCGCTTTACATCGGCTACGCCATGTCCTCCAACTCCACGTCAAAGATTACCATCGAAAGTGAAGGCGCGAACCCCTCCTTTCGAGTCGTTGGAGTCGAGGCATGGAAGCCAGGCCATGTGCCGCACAGTTTGCTCTGACATTCCGTACTTCTCGCCGCAGATTCTGCGTGTCTGTTTCGGGCTGGCAGGCTGGGGCAAGATCGCCAGCTCTTTTGCCGCAGTGTCCCTGGCTTTGTTCCCGCCGGATCAGCGAAGCGAAGCGATGCGCGCGACCATGGGGCCCCTCTTCAGCGGCCCAATTGGGAAGATGTTGGACCAGATGTGCCACGGCTGCACACTTCCCCTTCCAGCGATTACAGCTCGGGGTGAGTGTTGCTTTCGACTTCAGTGCTGCTGGCAGGTTGTTTGAGCCAAACGTGTAAATATTGTATCAGTGATGGAATTCCTTTGAGCGAGATGTTGAAGATTTTGCTGCCCAGACCTGCTTAATTACATTTGGAGAGGTAGAGAGGTATATGAATTGTTCTACGTTCGTGCTAGAATCAGAGCCAACTGTGCGTGTTGATGAGTGCATGCTTGGCAGCATGTGAACTTGGATCGTCAACGGGCATCAGTCTATGACTTACTAGCACAGAAGATGCCTTTGGCGCACATAGCTTTCGGCCACGACTTTGTTGCTTTCTTACAGCGCTAAAACCTTGTCTGGATTGTCTAGCCGATATTGGGAAGTTGGCCCAAGCTGGTGACGTGGGCATGCCACCCCACGCAGCCGAAGCAGCACACGTGTAAAAGTAAGCTTGAGCCTGTCACATTTGATGTGACAGTGTCCATGCAGACGAAATGTGTCATGCCATGTGTACCATTTGTGCCAGGATCAAACCATCTCATTGCTTGAGAGAGCAAAGTACTTCCACAGTCACTGTTTATTCGGAAGGCATGACCATGACTCGCCCTCTTGCATGTCCAAGGATCCAAGTGGTGGGTCTGAATCACAAGACCTACTCTCGCGGGAGTGTGGAGGCGAAATCTTCGAATGCGAGGGACACCCCGGAAGTGACGGCGAACTACTTCAAGGCAAGGCTCTCACGCTTGACGTGTGTTTGCTCGTTTTTGTCTTCACATCGGAGCCGGGGTAGAGAGTTCTAACATCCCGACTCTTTGCTGAATGTCGAAAGAGCTTGCCCAACATGTACATGTGTAATTATCTGTATATATATATATATCAAATAAGCCTGAATGTGTGGCCTGCAGCACGGTCTGGCCTTTGATATTTAATTTGGATCTTCATTTTTTACGCAAGTTCCCATGCCTGCAAGAGGTACTGCAAGTTGTATCTTTATGTTTATTTCCTTTGGTCGAATCAAATGTGCGGGCGCTGGCGGGTGGGCGGGCAGGTTCGTGCAAGTGGGCAGGCATGCCTGCTTGCGTGAGTTGGTCCATGCGGGCTGGGGGCGGGCTGGGGGGGGGGGTGTTTGCGTAGGTCAGTGCTTGCGTGCGTTTTTTGGTGGTGTATGATAATGGTGTTGGTGTTGGCGTTTGTTTGTGTGCGTGTTTTGGTGTTTGGCTTTGTTTCTTGTTGTTGTTTGTGTTTTTGTTTCTTGGGTAGCGTGTTTGTTTGGTTTCGCGTTTGTGCTTTTTCATCGGTATGTTTGTGTATTTGCTCGTGTTTGTGTTTGTTTGGGCGGGTGCGTGGGTGACATGTTATTTTACTGTGGGGTGTTCAGTTTTATGGAGGGCGGGGCCTTTTCGGCGGTACTGGGTTGGCTTGCGCAACTCGCCGCGCATGTTTGCTGCCCATTAAATTGCCATGCGCTGGTGGTATGGTGGCACTGCCTGCCTTGGGAGAGCAGGGGGAATTTGTGTGAGTTTCCGACAGTTGTTCCAAACGATGCACTTGTTTGGGAATTGTCAGCAGTGTAATCTACTTTGTGATGTGTCACATGTCTTGTGTAGATTTCCGTATGCACGGTGAACACAATACCTGGGCGACTTGCCAGGATGAGCGAGATATGCAGCAGCAATTCACCGCAATGGAAGCGCTGAAGGAGGTCATTAACTCCGAGGTGGGAAAGAACACCGTTTGCGCAAAGCACTTCTGGGGGACTAATCTTATACCCAACTTGTAGCTGTGTCATTTTCACTGCTATCTCGCCCTTTTTCCAGAGTTGAGAACATGGGCGCCCACATGCCAGGTAAAAATATGCAAGTGACACTCCACAAGAACAAGCAACCAACACAGAAGAAGCAGCAAAAAGGGGGGTGGCCTGGCGTAAACTTGGGGATCCCTCAGTGTTTCTTCGGCCCCGGGCGCGGTTTTTCTCGCAACTTAGGCCATGCAGCACCTGGTGAATGCCGATACCTTCAAGGGCGCGGGCGCTGTGGTCCCGGCACCTGGGGCCCAAGATGGACCAAAGAAAATGCGTGTCCCGGTGTCCCTGTTGGATCGGTTTGGCTAGACATAGACGGGTTCCACTGGCCTTGGTTTTACGCCCCAACCGGGCCATGGATGTTGGTCCAAATTGCTAGAAGAAGCCATGTAGGGCCTTTGATCCAGAAGGTGGCCAAGGCTTGTTATCAGAAACGCCGAGGTATCTCGGGGAAAGGTGAAGGTAACAAAAGAAGAATCCACAGGGGCGGTTTAGAAACTAAAGGGGGAATCGGGAATCTCTGCTGGCATCCCCTACGATATATCAGCGCAAGGGACTATCTCCGTTGTTCATTCCAATGTGTTCTTCACGTGAGAGGTCAGACATTTGGGTTATGAGTGGATTCCGGGCAACACAACTGAAACATTTGAAGACCAGCAAGATGATCATTGAGTTGTATGCTGTTGCTGCTAGTTTGCTCCACTCAGAGCAAGATGTGTTCCTGGCATTTGGCCTGACACCAAGGTGTACCTCAGCTGCCTGGATCAGGGACCGCAGACAGATGCCAGAGCCATTATCATCCCCTGTTTGCCGAAATCCGGCGCTTCCCGTGAGGAGTACGAGGAGTGATGACCAAGTTCGAGTGCGGGTTTTGGAGGGCGTTCCTGCAGGGTAATTGCAAATGCTGCGCGTTGCCCCGCCTCGGCCCAGCCGAGCGCGCAGCGTCTGTGGTTCGACTGCAAGCAGCAGAGCTGGTCAAGTGGCGATTCAGGAATGGACAGGTTTTGGCGTCGTTGGACCGATTGATGTCATGCGCAGGAACCGAAGTTGCGCAGGAATCCCGGAGGCAAGAGCAAGCCAATGCATAGGACGAGGAGTGGGTCATGGAGCCAAGAGTCAGTGGCGCTGCGGGCTGGGGCAGTGGATGCCATGGGCGGAAGTTGCGCAGAAAGTCTCGACAACCAAAGCAGAGCTGTGGTGATCAATGCACACAGCAGTCTTGATCGACTGTGTTGGCGTGGGAAATTCTCCGCGCTTGGGTCGGGCTAGGGAGGCCGCTGGGCTCCTCTCAGACACGCCAGACATGCGCTGGCTGGGTGGGTTATTAAGCCTGGTTGGGGTCAGCAACCCAAGCAGGCCAACTCAACCAGCAACCCACCCAAGACTTCAGGGCCAACCCAGCCCGCCCGGCCCGCCCAGCCCCAGGCGCTGGCATGGCAGACCAGGCAAGGCAGGCTTCAACCCTACACCTTCACGCAAGAGCGAACGGCCAGTTCTCAGTTGAGTTCGAAGCAATCGCATGGATTTAGAGTAAGTTTTGTGCGGCGCGGTGCTTGAAAGGGAATCGAAGAGAAGTTGGGCCGCCAGTTTCGCATCATCCAGACTAATTCGGCGACAGCTGCTGCGGATTCGTTGCGTGCAATAAAGTGCAAGGAGCACTTCAGGAAGACCATCGTGTCTTCCTATCACTACTTTGGTACTGCCTCCTTCGGGAAGGTTGTGGAAGGACGGGAAAGATGGGATTCAGAGAGATTGATCGCTAAAGTGATTCGCGCGTTTGGTGGATAAAAAAAAGCGAAGAAGCCAAACGTGTGAAACTCTGAAGTTGGAGGGTCACACAGGTGAAAGTTTTCTCAGACCCGGACAGGAAGTGAGTTCAAGGTCAAGGGCACCGACAACTTGCACGTGCCTTGGCGCACAAAGCCCTCCGACTGTTCCACTGAAAGCAGTATGTTCCAGCCAGAGAGCAGTTCCGTGGATGTTTAGACAGACAATGACTTGGGCAACATGACATGTGCTATTTTGGTCTTCCTGTATCATGCTGCATGAATTGTGAGTGACATGTTAAAGGGACATCATGGCCACTTTGATTCAGGTACAGGCAGTGCAAAGCGATTGTTCGGAGCTTCCTGGCAGGTGGCAGACGCGTCTATTTTTCCAGATCCCACGCGCAACTGGGCTTACATACGACCTGTACTGGCAACATTGCTTGAAAAGCGCTGTGTGAGAGAGAGAGAGATAGTTTAGCCGACTGAGTGCAAAACCTGCTACCGGGCCGTGTTGTCCACCCGATCACCCGATTTCTCTCAGAAAGTCTTTGCCTTGGCTGTGGGTGAGACTTCTAGCACTGCACTTGTTCAACGATGTTCTTCTTGGGCACAATGCGCACCATTCAAGTTTATTGAACTGATTCAGGAAACGTCAAGGGGATAGCCGGCATAGGGAATTCCCATCAACTTTGGCAGGTGGCGGAACAGATGCCTAAGGTGACCAACTTCCGCTGTTCTTGGTTCCTTGCATCGTCTTTGGCCGAAGCGCCGAGGCGTTAATCCACAAGGCACCATCATGGTCCGAGTCTCAGAGACTGCTGGCCTCTGCACTCGCTGCCGCTGCATGTTGTGTCTGTTGAGCATGCGTGATGTTGTCGGAGTCTTGCGATATCCTTAATATCAAGGAATAGAAGCACCGCACAGTGAACATCGTCCACGCCATTTGCCATACATGAGTTTGTCAGGCATTGTTGTTTGCCACTGAATATCTACGTTGTTCGTGCAAAGCACCAAGTTGCAAATACACAAATTACAAACATGTCTCATATGTGTTGCCGCTTCTTATGCCTTTGGGCTCTTCTGCGGAAGCGTCTGGCTTCATGGTTCGCCTTTAGCCCTGAGGCAATGGGCCACTACTTGGGCACGCGCTTGGCCAAAACGGGAAGGCACGGAGGGAGTCCGGCTTTTACCGGGAAACTGCCCAGTCCCGTTAGGTGCTCCGAATCTCCTCTGCTTGGAGATGGCAAGTTCTGGCAGTTTTGTTCACTGACGGTGCGCCATAATTACTGGGCTCGCGGGAGCTTTGCTGGATTCTGTTACTGTTCAAGGTGTTTGTACTACACTGTTGGACCAAACCTGGGGAATCACCTCATTTGTTTGGACTGTTTTGGGTGATTTTCCCCGGGCACCTAGTCCATTTTGTTTCTCACTGCGGGCTTCTGTGGGCTTTGCCTCAGGCGCCTCAGCTTGTACGTATGAGGAGGCGGGGGGGTGGGGGGCCGTCGCCTGGCCCAGACATGCCCAATCGGTGTGGCTTATTTGCCTCTGACAAATAAAATCGCCAACTCAAGCCGCGAGAGTCGTGTTGCCTTGCTCTTCAATTCGGATATCCTTCACATACCCATCGGCTGACTGTCAACGCAGAAAGACTCAATATCTCTTGGCCTTTTCCAACGGAAGCCGCGCTCCGGCTGATTTTGCGCGTCACAAGTTCAAAACCGGATAGCATCGCAGATGCCCATGCGCCAGAGTTCACAAGCATTTCAACCACAAGGCCTCCCAGGTGAAGCTTTGTGCGCCAGGCGGAAGTGAGCCCCAGTCCTAGCGATGGATGGCTATGGGCAGTGAGGAATGAGACCCTGCCTGCCTAGGATTTTGGAGGTATGAAAGGTACCCGCAGGTGCCATCTGGCTGTTGCCTCGTTTGCACCCAGAGACTTATTCGGAAAGGCGGCTGTGGCACAAGTCGACAGCTGTCAGTACAGGCCAGGATTGCAGAGGTCTTTCTTGGCACTAATGGCACTAATTGACTTTTGACCCCACAAGGGGAGAGATGTCGTTCTTTGCCTGATGTTCGCAGGTTGTACAGGCATTCATGCTGAGCTCGAGGCTTCGACTCATGGTTTGCCGAGTGGATTCCAGGTTTTGGTAGACATTCATCAGAATGCGTGGTTTTCTGTGTCTCAACGGTGCCGACAGGGATGCCACGAACAGTGCGTGTGGGGCGCTGATGTTTACTCGGGCCCTTTTCAACTTGTGCTTGAATAAGAGCGAGGCAGTTCTGTGGAGACTGCTCTTCAATTGCTTATTGGAATTGATAACAGCCTTCGCCCAACGGAGAACAACCCTAAAAATTAGAGGGCCACCAGGTTGCAAGTTCGTACGATGTAGCTCAGGGCAAAGGCACCCAGTCACACTTTGCTGGATCCACTCAGCTAGGAGTGAGCTATGCGCAAGGCATGGCATCTCCAAAGGAGCAAAAAAGTGGAGCCGGCGGGGGGGGTTGTTGTTTGTCGCCTTGTGCGTGTTTCATCTTGAGTGCTGGTGATTGCGGCTTTGTTCGTCCTGGTTGTTGGGTCCATCAAACTGCTTTTGATTGAACCCTGGTGTATTCGCTCAATTTAATTGTAGACATAGTTTCCCTTCTTGCCAGGGGCACCTTGCGCATGAGGATCAGGCCTTTGTTCTTTGCCAGCTGTCCCTAAGCCTGTGGTTGTGCATTCAGTGTTCCAGCCTGCCATGAAACCACACGGCCAGGTATTGGCAACTTTGTCTTGCTCACCTTTTGCACAGCAGCACAACGTGTCACGACTGCGTCATGTCGGCATGGCTACTTGGGTCCATGCTAGTTGGACGCAATGCACTGACACGACCGAGGGCGTTTTGGTGTTGCGAGGAACACACAACATCCTCCCCTTAGCCCCGAACCCTTGAGATTCCTCCAGACTCAAACAAGGGATCCTGACCCACCCACCCACCCACACCGATTTCTTTGCACTTGGACTCCGAGGCGCGGTCTAGGCGGCAAGCTGGGCCACAAGCTGCGCAGCGCCCTTCAATTGGATCCGGAGGCGCCTTTCTGCGACAGATATCTCTCGAGACGAATCCGTGCGGTTCTGCGAGAAAGAATGGGGTTTGGGGTGACTGGAATTTGGCCACTCTTTACTTCCCTCGGGCAGCCATGTGGTGATAATCGTTTGGGGTTCCCATACGCAGGTAAGCATCGACATAGTTTCACGCTGTGAAAGTAGAGGACCAAGGAGAGGCCCCAGGAAAGCTCTCCCAGGAGATCACGAGCCTTGAAGAGTAGTCCAAATCCGAAGGAAAAGGCGGCAGGAGTAAGATCGTCGCATCCTCCTTCGTGTGTCCTGTTTGTTTATGTGGCAAATCAAAATCAAAATGAGTGTTTCTGTTTAGAACAGGGGATGTTTGCAGGTTGCCGGCAGCATACCTATATAATGCGATGTGCTTGCCTCAACGGGAAGTCTAAGATGTCGTTGAGACACATGCACACATGCGACAAATGCTTGTTTGCCCGGGTCGCTTTGAATAGATTGAAAGACTATATATGACAATGTGTGTGTGTGTCCCAAACATCATTGACCCTCAAGCGATTGATGCTGATGCAAACCGCATCTCTGAACTGCCTGTTTGCCAACACGCTAATATGGGTGCTCATATCAGGACAATACGCCTCAGTCCCAATGCATGTGAAAACTCGGGTGTTTCTGAGTGAGATGGGGTCAAGACAGCAGCATGAAGCATACAGACCAGAGCCACGGAGTTGCACAAAAGCTAGGGAGGCTGCTGGGCTCCCAAAGTGACACCTGATTCCCACAAAAAGTGCGTGCGGAACAAGGGGCCCTTTAATTTGCCATGATCGGTCTACTGTTTATATATATATATAATATGAGGAAATCACTCTGACCCTACTTTGACTTTACCGGCAACAAACAAGTCAGTAGCCACAGAGTGATCCCTCACTCTGAAACAAGACTTGCTGCTGCGATAAGTAGGGAACGAGGGGATGAGCCCAGGGATTCGCTTAAAGGACCCATCCAGTTGGAGGGTTTTTCTCGGGGGCCTTGGATTCATCTTCGGCTCGCTTGTGGCTTGCAGCAGGCCCCGGGAGCGGAACTGCAGAAAGCCTTGAGCTTAGGGGGACCAGAGCGACCAACATGGATGATAGTAATAAATTGATTCGTTGTCTCATGGGAACCCTGGTGGTTGAGCCTGATTCATGTTGCCCTTAGTGGTTGCCTTTGGCCTGATGAATTAATATGTGTCATGGTTGTTTTTCAGGGAACGAAACAGAATCGACATTCGGAGAGAGCGTACTGCTGTTGACACGCAATGGAGGGTGGACCCCCTCGTTTTGACAGATTCCCAGGTTTGAGGG
This sequence comes from Effrenium voratum, assembly GCA_963377175.1. Taxonomy (NCBI): domain Eukaryota; class Dinophyceae; order Suessiales; family Symbiodiniaceae; genus Effrenium; species Effrenium voratum. The sequence goes on from CAUJNA010001968.1 coordinate 580,210, forward strand.
CAATCAAGATCAAATGATCATTCAAGGTCAGGTCATGTCACAACTCGCCCGAGCTGTAACCCATCAGTCGCTGACGTGAATCGAGAACAACCACACCAAAATAATAACTCTTTCAACCAACATATGACAACACCTCAGGTATTTGAAAACTAAGTATTTAAAAGCCAAAAAACTCAACGCGCTACAGCCAACTGAAGCAAAAAAACAGTTATTTGGAAATAGTTGGAGCGAGAACTCTCTGGGCTGTGCTTTTGCTAACACCCGAACGACAATGAACGCTTAAGCTGATGCGGTTGAACGTGCTAGAACAAGCAACAAAGCCAAATGGCGCCACAGCAGGTGAAGCTGCGTCACAGTCAATCTGCGTAACGTGAATATCAATCCACCACGCGCACAGTACTTGATTGGTGAACTAGCTGGATGACTTGGTTTGTTGCGCAGGCTTGTGTTGCCCTGTCTGCAAAACAGGACAGGAAGGCATTTGGAAGACTCTCTCTGTGAAAGATCGCCTTCTGCTTCGCAGAGCCATGGTGCCCTCTGTGGACGTTGTGGCATAGCTGCTAGTATTTGTCCGTGGGTCAACACCAATACCAATGGTACCATTTTGGTAGGTGCACCACTCATTTTAGTCTATTTTAGTGGGGATTGGGATGTTCACTGGGGGTTCGGGGTTTTGACCCATAGCCATTTGGCACCTGGAAGCCAACAAACTCCTGCTCTTTCCGGCAGGGATAAGCTGAAAGCGAGCCGGCCGCCATTTGGCTGTCGACCGAATGCTCAGGTGCCTTTGGCTGAGCTACAGCGAATCGTGGGTGAGCAGCCTGCCCTGCCGTTTGAAGTGGGGACGGCTCACATGAGCGCTAGGCGTTTGCAACGTTCCAGGCCGAAGCCTGTTAGAGAGCTTTCAACGTCGAACCAGTAAGCATCATAGGGTCGATCACACGTAATAGCTTTGTAGCAGCAGGCCTGTATGTTGTATGTGACCATGTTCGGGTCAGCGCATGCATGTCTCGGGCTAGATTCAATAACCTTCTCTTGAGAAAAGTTGCCTTCAGTGGAAAGCATCAGCAGTGTCGGTGATGAAATGACTTGAACGGAGCGTTCCTGTCCTCTCAATAGTTCATTTGCCTCGACCATTCTCATATATTCTCATGACCTGTCCTGGACCAAGGGTAAGCAGCTTTGCCCGCCGGCTCCAGTCCTCTGCTTTTTGGAATCACATGTTTGAAATCACGCATGGAGGGTCCAGTTTTTTTTTTGTTTAAACGCTTGGAGGGTCCCGGTGCTTGTGTTTGTTGCATTCATTCATGCCTGTGGGCCGGGGTGTCTTTTCTTTTGAATGCATGTCTTGGGGCTCCGCGTCTTTTTTGTGTGACTTTTGTTTTACATCACGCCTGGGCGTGATTTCAAAAAACAACAAACACCGGAGCCCCCAAGCGTGACTTCAAAACAAAAGACACCAGGGCCCAGAGGCGTGATTTCAAGAACAGAACACCGGGACCCCCCAAGGAAAGAACACCCCGGCCCGCGGGGCATGAATGCAACAAAAGCAAGCACCGGGAATTTCAAGCGTGATTTCAAAGAATAAAACACCGGGACCCCCCAGGCGTGATTTAAAAAAAAAAAGAAAAAGAACCGGAACCCCACCCCCCCCCCCCGGGCGTGATTTCAAAACACAAATCACCGGGACCCCCCAAACGTGATTTCAACAATGTGTGAGTCCAAACAAGAAAAGGCGCAGCTTTTCAGGGGCGACATGGGTGTCTTTTTGTTGAGGGTACCCCTGTTCTGCGGTTGAAACTGAATCGGTCCCGAAAGAAGACACAGCGATCCGGGCCATGTGAGCTGCATGCCTTGCCAGGTCAGCAGCCTTCGTGCACCGGCTGTGTCGGGGCGAGGATAGCGAGGAAGTCCGTGGAGGGGAGTTGAAGAGGAGCCATGTCGCGTGAGACCAAAGGGATCTCAAAATGGTCGACTCCTTTCTGGGCGCTTTTTTTTTTAAATTAAGGGAGACCAAAAGGACATATATCACCTCTTTGAGTCTTTGAGGTTCACTTATTTTGAGAGAGACCCGTGAAACAGGAATAGCACAGGGATGAAGAACAGCGCCAGGCTTGTGCATGCGAAATAGTCTCGCTTGTTTCTGGGTTCAATTATTGGGCGTTACGGAGCTCCACCTTTTAGCACAGGGCCTCCAGCTCCCGCAAGTGAGCCTGGGGACGCTAAGATCTAACTTTGGTGCATTTTGCCAAGGGATGTTAGGACTGAATAACATTTTGCCAACTAATGCGTTTTCCAATCAAGCCACTAAAAGTTAAACCGAGCTAAGAGGGTGACCAAACCAGACCAAAACCTCCCTCCGGCACACTGTCATGTCCAGCTCGCCGAATCCAACAACATGTGCAGGAAGCAGTACTTGAGCTTCAAGTCCCTCTTCCCAGCTGCAGAGAGTGCGCCCCGCAGAAACGGCTTGTGAATCAGATGACGGATGTTGATCAATGTTTGAACCAGATGTGATCCAGATGTGTTCGGTGTTCCTTTGTACGAATAGATTTGGCGTGCCGGTAGCAAGCGCTGTGTTGTTTCTCTCCCCGGGACAAAGATACATGAATCCTAATGGCCTCATTGGCCAGTCATTTACTGCCGATTGGTTTTAACGTGGGTGCAAGAAACTTATCCCGCAAAATGTCCCCCGCCATATGTTTGCAAGGCCTGCAGAGAGGCTCGGACTCGCATGAACAGCCGCAGCCACTAGTTCCATCAAGCCCGCACTTCCCTGCGTGCAGATTGTTGGCCTTGGCTGTGGCGGTGCCTTTTGACGGGGCGAGCATGACTTTTGGTGAGTCAACTAACTCGTTCAATGCCCGAATCCCAGGCACTGACGTCCCAGTCGCTTTTGCTTTGCTCATGAACATGCAGGAAAGCATAGCCTCACGCGCATTCTCTCCGGGGCTTGACTGCCGAGAGCTAATGTTTGACACGATTGACTGGGTGACCTTTGCAGGCAGCGGCTTTTCAAGGAGCCAAGTTTTGCAGATCTTGCACGCGGTTTGATTTGTTTCTGTTAAAGCCAGTGAACCAACACACCCGGCAATTTGGGGGGGGTCGTTTGACCCACCCAGACTTCTGCGGTTCAAAGGGGGCTGATCTTTTGGTGCGCCTGGTTTCGACCCGATCTGATCTCGTCGCCATGACCTCCACTCTGGGGCGATCCGCCACGCCGCTGGGGCGATCCTCCACCATCTTCCTGCAGGGCAAAGTGGAGGTCGGCGGCAAAATGTGTTTGAACAACCCCCCCCCCTTTTTGGGGCCCCCTTGTTTTTGTTTGTTTTTTTTGAGGGGGGCAGGGGCCTGTTTTGATGGGACTTTGATTGTTTCCCATTTCTTTTGAGGGGGCTGGGGTGGAAGCCAACAGGTTGTTTCGCCAAGGCTTGTGCCGGAACGAGGGTTAACAAGCGCAAAGGGCGGGGTTAGACAAGTGGTTTGGAGCCTCAAACACATGATTCAACAAGAAACATACAGTTGCCCTGCAGAAACTAGAACAACAACTAAACGACAACTAAACAACAACAGGGTTTCCCTTTAACAAACTGAACCAGTGGTTTTAGCTGCCCTTTAGAAACAAGAACAACAACTAAACAACCGCAGGTTTCCCTTTAACAAACCAAAGCCGCTTTTCTGATCCAAGGGTGTTTTTTCTTCCGCTGACTCCTTGCTTGCCGGCTAGGCGGTGGGCCTGGCCAACTCTGCCCAGGATGTGCTACGAGTCCTTGCGCCCGAGGCGCTGTTTGTGGCTTATCTGATGTGCTCTCTGTGAGAGGTTTGTCTTGAATGTTTTTTTGTTGGTGTGTGTTTTGTGTGTTGCGCTGTGTTGTGTTGTGCTGTGCTGTGCTGTGCTGTGCTGTGCTGTGCTGTGCTGTGCTGTGTTGTGTGTTGTGTGTTGTGTGTTGTTTGCTTTTTGTCATGGACTTGACCACGGTGGTATTGGGCGTGATTCCCGGAAAATGTCGCAGCTCACCTTGTCCAGGTCAAAAGACTACTTGCGTTGTTCGAGAGAACCAGATTCTAGAGGTTCAAGTGCAAGCCCTACAGTCTCTAGATGGACACCCCATTTGTCCTTAGTCCTTAGAGTAAGCAATAACCAAATGACAAGATGTATGACGATGCGTGCGAATGACGATCCTACATGTGAAGACAGGCAACGTGATTTCCCACGCCTTGACTTTGCAGCCGACCAACCGATCACGGGGTCGTTGCATCCGTCAATCATCTATCCGTCGAACAATGCAACCAACGTTTTTGGTCAGCAAATCTCCCTCATCAGGGTATGCATTCATTGGCCACGTGGAGGCCTGCTTGTTTGTGTGCTTGACTGCCTTGTTGCTTGGTTGGTGGCTTTTCTTAAGTAGCAAGGACACAGACGCAAAAGACCACTAAATCCCTGTGTTTCAAAAACCCACCCCCAATCAGAAGCCCTTCTGGACTGTTTCTTAAAGGGGGGGGTGGCTGTGGGTCAAAACTAGGGGTACCAACCTGGACTCAAACCTGCGGTCCGATTCCTGGTGGATTCATTTTGACCCATACCCACCCCCCATCAGAGAGGCCCTTCCGGACTGTTTCTCAAAGGGGGGGTGGGCCGCTACCCCCAGGGTTTTGAGCCGGACATCCGCCCGCGGCCCGGCAGCTGGCAGGCCATGCTGAGCGCGGACTTCCGGTCGCGCTTGGAGTTGGAGCACGTGGCGACGGCCTCAGACCTCGCCGAGCTCGACAAGGACCCGTGACCCGCTGCTCCGAGTCCGATGGAACGCGCGGCGGGGGCGCGTTTTTTAGGATTTGTTTTCGTTTTGGGCCAGTTCCAAGCGGGGCGTACGCAAAAGATCGGAAACAAGGGAGGTGGTCCTTGGTTAAAATACTTTGCATGTAGGCAATTTGTAGGATCCAGGCGTTTTGAAGCCCGAGTTCCAGGTGCTTTGCACTCGAGCGGCTATGACACAGTTTCAACCAAGAGGCCTTGCTTTTTAATTTGAACACTATCGCAGAGAGATCTTTACTGATTTCTTCTTGGCGTGTCTCCGCAATTGCAGCCCACACAGAACGTACGGGGAATAGCTGTACGACCAGCATACCATCGTTTGTACAATTGCACAAGTTTGATTGAGTAAGTTGAGGAAGGGCTGGAATGTTCTCACATTTCGTCGGTAGAGCTGTGTGCGGAGGTTTGCACAGGTTGCAGAAACATGCCGTGGCTGTTTGCAAGTGTTCAGGCCGACCAATATGTACACGTAGCAGTACACCAAGCTTACCAGGCTATTTGACTGACTCAATCAAGGTTGTAAACTAAGATATTTGTACATAAATCAATATGTTTGAGCACTAGGCTTGTACATTGGCCTTTCGGGAAGCGCCCTTCTTGCGGGAGTGCTTGAAGCCTACTCGGTACCCTTTGGATTGGTGGATGGCAGTCCTGGACAAGTTCATGGCTATGATTTCTGGGCATGTATTTTGCTCTCGCTTTCAGGTTGGATCTGGGGCTATTGAGCCTATACATTTCCGCAGATGTTGGCCGGGCATGGTATTCGTTCGCCAGTCCAGTCAGTAGCAGAATCAGCGCAGTCCCATGACGTTCGCATTGTTGACAGCTGAATTCCAGCATCAAGTTGAAGTCATAAAATAGCCAATATTCAATGTAAGCTGTTGATTGTTGCTATCATGCCCCCAGGCCAATGTGACTTCCTGTGAGAGTTCCATCTGCTTCCACACCCCTTCGTTGTGACAGATGCTGGCCCTTGCCGTTTGAGACTGGACACACGCGAGCACTTGAGTGGAAACAGCGGGACTGTGGCAAGCGCAGGATGACCTCCGGGAGCTGGGCCTTGGCATGGTGGAGCGTCGCCGGGTGATGCGATGGGCAGCGTGCCCCTCCCCGCGCCAGGGATGCATTGATGCGGCAAAAGGGAGTTTTATGCGCTGGGCGTCCTTGGTATTTGGTGGCGTTTTGTGGCTTGCAGTTTCTTGAGGTGTCGTTGTCGCGTTGTTTAGCAGCTTGTAGTGGATTGGCGGGCTGCGTATTTGCGGCTGCGCTGTTCTGTGCACCTGTATGCTGCCTGGATACAGCGGTGAAGGCTCGTAAGATGCGTCACGGCGCCTGCAATCTCTGAGGATGAGCTTTTTGGAGAGTCTTCGCACTGCGGATCACAAGTTCGGAGCAGAGGGCCGGCCTCTTCACGCGGTGGAGAAGGACGGATTTGTCAAGAAAGGAATGGTCAAGGGATAAATGGGTCGCGATTCGCCCGGGCAGATGCTGCCAAAACTAGGGATCCCCTGTCATCAAATGAGCAGAGGCTCCCTTCACAGCCCAAGCTTGTGGGTTTGCAACTTCAGGCTCAGAGCGATCTGGACCTCTGGTTTTCTTTGGCTAGCGCGACCTTCTTTCCAGCCGCGGGCTCAGCGAAGAACAGAAGGATTTGGGTTGGCACAGTCAGGAAAGCTAGGGAGCCACGTATCGGAAAAAGACCATTTTGCCAGCTGCTAGAAATTCCATGCTTAGTACATTCCATGGCCGGACAGCTGCAGCAAGGGTGTGTGGCACGTGGAGGAAAGAATTATTTTTCTCGCCTGGAAAACTTCCAGCAATGCGGCATGACCCAACCGCAAGGCACTGGTCTTGGTAACTTGTTGAAGCATGGATGTTAGTTCTTTCTTCTGCGTGCCATGCATTTGCAAGTTAAATCCCGACTTACGAGGGTCATCAAAACGCAATTCTTCAGCCAATGATTTTCTACCCAAGTTGTGCTTTGCAATGTTCGCCATGGCTGTGGGTCAACACCCTATACCCTGGTGAACATCAAAATAGGTGGCAAATGGATGTTCATCCACCCCAAATGGGATCGCCATAGGTTATGCAACCCATGACCGCATGAACAAGCAGCCCTAAGGTGCTGATGCGACAGTTGAAGGAGTCCCTCACTGGCGCTGACTTAGTCGCAGACAGCGAGGCAGGGTTTGGGCGCCACGTGGCGGATGTCCTTCGCTCTGGAACCTAAACCCGTCAAAATGGAATTGCCTTCAGGTCCCATTTTGGGGAAGACTGGATAAATGGAACTGGGCTCGTCCCATCCCTCGCTTGCGGTCACTGCGGGTGATTTGGATCATGCAAACAGCCGAAGACTTTCTGTCGAAGAGCATAGAGCAGATGGAAGTCGAAAGTGATGTTGTAGCGAAGGGCGGTTTGTCCTCGCTGACCCCTTACAGCGGAAGTTCATTCGATTGTATCCCAGACAAAGAGGCGAAACTGCCACACTTCCGGAATGGCTTCTGAATCTATTCGAATTGGTGCAACCCAAAAAACGCACCCGGGGCATCAATCGAATGATTCTAATGTCCAAAGGGCCCCTTCGAATTCATATCCAAACTGAACCGGAAGGAGAGTCGGGGCAATCCCCCCTTCGCCCACCGCCCGCCGCCCGGCTGGGTAGGTTAAGGAGTCCAGCCTCAAAGCTCGCAGTATCCGCAGGGAGCCAAGTCCGTGCGTTGCAGGCTTTGGCTGGTGGTCCTATTCTGCAGTTGTCATGTTGCTTCGTTTTTTTTTGCAAAACAAGCTGAGCTTGGTGTTTTTTTGGCTCCGGATAGTTGCTGTGACCTTGAGTTGTCAAGGGAGGTTAAGCAGCATGGGCTTGTGAGGTGAGAATATGCTCGAAGAGCACTTTGACTTGACGCCTGAGAGACTGAAGGAGCATCTTGGCCTTGAAGTATCGCAATGTCGCTATTTAGAATTATGCTGAGCAGGCTGAATCCATGTGAGAGTTTGCGTGTGTGTCTGACTCTCGCTCTCTCTGTGTCTGTGTTTGTGTGTGTGTGTGCGTCTGTGTCTCTCCCTCTCTCTCTCTCTCTCTGTGTCTGTGACTGTGTGTGTGTGTGCGTCTGTGTCTCCCCCTCTCTCTCTCTCTCTGTGTCTGTGCGTGTGCGTGTGTGCGTTTGTGTCTGTCTCTGTGTGTCTCTGACGCGTGTGCGTGTGCGGTTGTTTTCCTGTTTTTGTGGCTGTCTACGCACATGTGCGTGTGTCCTTGACTGATGGTTGACTTTCTCGTTGTAGGGTTTTTTGATGCCAAAGTTCGCCCCTTGGGCGTTCTGAACGAAGATCCGGAAAGGAATCTGAGGGCTTTTGACCAGTCGAAGCCACATCGCGTATGCCAGGGAAGTGAGCCTCTAGAGTCTAGAGCCAGGGTGGTTGGGAGAGCCAAGAAACTTCTCGGCGAATACATCCCCTTGACAAAAAAGCCATCAGCCTCCACTTTCCCCACGTGTTTGTTCTTTTAAATCAGGTACTCCTTAACTGGTTTGGCCCAGTTCCTATTGAAACCAAATTAGGTTTTCGTACTTAACGTCTAAGCCACCAAACCAAGACACCAGTTGGCAAGCGTATCGAGGATCTTCCAGCAGGTCTCCGGGGGCGAGCCCATCCAGACAGCGAGTGCACTTATGGACGGCCTCAGGCGGAGCGACAGGCACTCACCTGCCCTTTTGAAACACCCAAAAGACTGCAAAAAACAAACTGAAACCACAACCTTTGTTTTGGGAGGGTTCGCCATTTAGAGAGACATGCCGCAAACAAAGTTGGACTTCAACTTTAATATATGTCTTGATTGCGCTTGCTTCCTTTCTGCTGTTCAACGCACACACACACACACACACCACACACACACACACACACCTTTCGCAACGTTTTGGTTTGAGAGGGGGGGGGGCCTGAAAGCACAGATGCTAAACGCCTTTTTTTGCTGGTTTACCAAGTTTCGAGGAACGACTCGGACAATGAACCGCGGTATTGCAATTGTGTTCTGCTCGCACGAGCAACCATGCACGGGTTGATGCTTTGGACAACTGCTCTGGCCAAGTTGTCACGTTCAGCCACCGTATGGCAGTTCCTTCTACCACAGTGACTGATTCAGACGTAATTAGGATGTCTTACTTTTAGATGCTAACTCTATCGCGAAGTCGTTCAGCCTGTCCAGTCGCATCGGCGTCACCTGCAGCGACGTGAAGCCCCTGGCAACAGCTTTCAACCTGCTCACCGGTGGACACTTAAGTCAAGGCGGGCCCGCTTTTATTTTTTTTTATTTTTTGTCCAGCCATGCTTTTCGCATATGGGCCATATGGGTGTGTGATTTTTTTGGGTACCCTTAAGGCGTGGAATTCCCACCTGCTCCAGATCAGTACCCCTGGGCGACACAGTTAGGTTAGGTCGTGGCACAAAAACTCATAGACAGTATTCATGACCCTCAAAAAGCTCCAACCCATTAAACCCTCTTACTTCATTGGTTTTTTGCCCTGTTGTTGCAATGGTCTTTAAAGGTGGCAGGCTGTTCATCCCAACCAGTGTGACTTTTGACTTCTCCTTGGCAAAAACTTCAATTGAAGAAACCTGTGCTGTATCTCCGGAACTGGGAAACTATTTTATACTTTCAGCTACCTTTCTTTACTGAAATCCGGAGAGTGAAGCATTGATTGTGGTTCAAGCAGTCTGCGGAGAAAAGGCCAAATTTGGGGGTTCCATGACTTATGCTAGAATTCGGAATGACAAGGCTGGTCTGAAGCTCAAATGCTGATTTGCACAGTCTTCTCTGTGTGGTGCGTATGTCTCTTCAGATTCGGTCAACTCTTTACCAATACGTGCTTTCCGCAACTTGATTGGTTCTGGAATAAGGTCTTAGCGTCTCACACATTGAAAGTTGCGCATTCAAAGCTACCCAAGGTCTTTCCAGGAATCATTTGTTAGGCAGATTTGGAGAATTGCATTGCCAGATTGAGGCTCGAGTCAGTGTTTCACAAACCGCTCGGAAGAATTGACAGGGTCCTGTTCAACGTCGAGAGGCTACAGCACATCTCGAGGATCAATTTGGTTTCTGGAAGGCTTCACATGCTTTGCTAGCGTACACCTATAAAGTCTTGCGCTTTCATCTTCCCTTCATGGTTTCTCCCTACCATAGTATGCTTTCCGCATGCTTGTCTCGCGTTTGACACCGTTGCAGTTACACCTCTGAAAGTTGTGCTGGAGATTCTTCTTGGTGCAGTTCCAATCTTGAGGACTAATGCCAGATGAGCTGGACGTGATCCTTTCCAGGATGAAGTTGGCACAACTGCTGGGCCGGGGCGAAGGTCAGATGGGGGCCGGCGCTCAGGTGTCAGTTGAACATTGCACAAACTGAATGGTTGACGTGTTTCCCTCGACTTCCTTTTGCTTGGCATCTTCTTGCAATTGCAACGAGGTATTGTGTGTGCTGCCTGTTCTCCTTTTGAAAGATGGAATACTTAGCACTTTCTAGGGGCTCAGCAAGGGTAAACTAGGGAGCCACACAACAGACAATCGGTGCTTGCCCTTGGTCATGCCCCTGTGAGGTGGTTTTTGCGAGGATCACCTGATTGATACACATCCACCTCCATGTTAATATCAGGGGTGCTGAGCCGAAAGGTAGCATGAACAGCAGCAAACGCGCCAAGTGCTTCTCCAAGCCTGCTTTGCATGGTTCCATCAAACAAGCTCAGACGAACATCGAAGCCTGAGTCGCTTTGCTTGAGTCAGTGGTTGAAACCGCAAAAGATGGTGAGACGACTTGATGAGTCCCATATGCATGGCTAGTTTCGACTTCAGTCGGCCTAGAAACTGGCACTGAAGTTAAGAAGCTGTGTGAAAAAATGACACTCTCTAGGTGTCCTTCGTCTGAAAAGGTGTCCAGAGGATCAATGAGCCTTGTGGAGATCAATAATCTCAAAGATATACATTCGACCTTTGACGATCCAGTTTCAGTCAGCCAAGAAGAATCTGAGTTGTGTCCCAAAAGAAGCTTGAGCCGGCATTTGAGCAACGGACATATGAGCAACAGACAATATGTGTGGTCTGTCGTTCATTTGGAGAGGACATGGGGGGGGACCCCTACAACCACCAGTTCCTCACAGACAGGGGCCCTAGGGGCCTGCCTGCCCAATGGAACCAACTCTAAGTAATCTTGTCCGTTACTCAAAAAAAGATTGCGCTCCCATGGACTTTTTGATGACAAACGCAAGCGCAGACTGGCTATTCCGAATTCTCTCCAGGAAGCGTCAGCTGGTGTGTGCCACCGGGACGCTTGACTTTGGTGGACTACACGATGAACAAGTGTGTCACGCAGGAGTGCTGAGTATCAAGCTCCCTCTTGGCCATAGGGCTGCTTTTTGGTTGGTCGTAGACTTGTCCAAAAAGAAACGAGAAAGCGTTTGGATTGCCTTTGTGGTCGAGCATTGCCGAAGAAAGAGAACCCGAACAAGTTGTTGCTGTGTTGCTTGCCACTGAGACTGGGGTTCTAGCAGTGTCGTCAAAATATGGTCTTTAGGACACTCACAGTGACTACAATCCCGCAGCTTTGTGTCAAACGAGCTTTCCCATGTGGAATTGCTTGCCTCACATTCCACCTGCTCGGGTCTCCCATCAGGATGATCGGAGGAAACTCTGAGATCCCGGAAATTCACACTCCCCCCCCTCGTCTCTGGATGCCTTGTGTATTATTTTTCGAGAACCCTTTGGTTCCTGCCTGGAGCCCAATATATTGTTGTTGTTGTTTTTTTATTGGGAAGCCCAAAAGTCGCAAAGACAGCACTCGGACCTCCAGATGGCTTTGCCCCGAAACACGACACACTTCGACTCGCAGGAGCTGCGGGAGGAGCCGCTGCTGAAGTTCTTCTTCGGGCACCGCAGCCACGAGACCGACACCTTCGCCGCGGACGGGTCATGTCGAGATGAGGTTATCTCAAAATAGGGATGCTGGGTTTGCTTTTGGCGTATCGGCGCGTTCTCACGAATGGTCCACCAATAACGTCCTTTTTCTATCAGCTTCGCCGTGCGAGTTCTGTTTTGGTTCGCCCGGTGCAAGTACCAAGATCCCAACATTGCCCCCCCAATTTCCCCTCAAGCTTCTGTCCTGGATCATGTGACGTTGGCATAGCTTGCCTTTCTGTCGTTCTTTCGAGTTCGCTTTCAACCAGCAAACGGTACGCGGACAATTCTGCCAGTCATGCTAGCGATCATTGCATGTGTGCAACATTCGGTCCATTCTGGTGAACATGTTGGGTCGTTTCGAGGATGCGCGTTGTTTCGGTTTTGATCCCGATCTTGGGGTGGAGGGAAACCAACACGAAAGCACCCGGGAATATAACATCCCAATTGGAGACAAACCCTCTGAGATGGTATGTTTTGAGGGTGGCCCAGAATCAGAAAGCAAGGGGGTCACCCTATTTCCAGGCGAGCACCCGTGCTCCATTGCGCTAGCTGTGCCTCCCGGGGCTTGGTTGTGGAACAGGGAGCTACAGGAGCTGGCGCAGGTTTGGAATGCCGCAAGCTTGGGTCAGCTGGCACAGGTCCGGCGGTTTGCGCGGTCCGATGTAGCTCGCCTCACTCGGCCTGGTCTTGCCCCAGTTCGCTTGGCTCGTTCCAGCTCGCTCGTTGAGGGCGGGCGCGCGCTTCTGCCGGCACGTAGCGCCAGGTGTTCACGCTTTAGACAGAAAAGCGCCTGAATTGCGTCGCTGGCCAGGTGACGTGCCGGCCTGGGCAGCAGCTAGACGCAGGCATGGGGAGCAAAGCAGCGTGCAGACAACTCAATCAGACCGGTCTTGGAGTGCCATAGGCGCCAGCAGCGGGAAGCCGCACGCTGTTCTGAAGCACTTTCCGCCCTGGTGCCCACGTTCTGGCGTTGAGAGGGTGCCATCGCCAGACCTGCTGACAGGGCTCACTGCGTCGCCCCACGCTCCCCTAGCGGCAGCAGCAGTCCACTCAAGACCTTGTGGGTGAATAGCCCTCAGAAGGGGCAAGCCCTTTTGCGCCTGTTTATGGCCCCCAAAGAAATCAAGAGCCACGCGACGCAGGGACCGGCGCACCTTACAACTCAAGGAGCTTGGGCAGCATGAAGCGGCCGAATGGTGCCTCAACATGGCCCCCCAACTTTCTTCAAGCACATCACCTCCACCATCGCCAGACATGTCGCCTCAAGATGAGGGCTTGAACTGCGGCGAGTGCCTGCAGCCCGAGATGCGATCTCTCAGATTGGCTCCAGCAAGCCCAGGCGCCCCGGGGCTTAACGGCGACGACATGAACGCAGGCTGCTGGGGCAAGGCGCCTTTCAGAAATGGAAGGACTTTGCAGGGGCTGTGAAAAGCGGCAGCCGAGCTGCTGCAGCGCAGGGGTCGAACCTCCGCCTGAGCCGGGCATTCTTTTGCTAAGATGCCAGGTGGGAACCGGCGAGCTCGCGCAGATCCGGCGAACGGCAAACCCGCGCAAACCCGGCGAACCCGTGCAAACCCGAACCCGCGTGACCCGACCATTTTGGACACATGCCGTTGGACTGTGCAATTTAAACTGATATCCGGGCTAATTGTTTGGGCTCGCCCGTCGAGGGCCGAAGCTGAGTCTCCAGGACAGCAATCCACAACGCTGGCTGCACTTGCGTGGCTGCCACCTTATGCTTCTTGGTGAGTTGTGGAGTGCTGCAAGCATTCCCGAGCGTTTGGCTTACACAGTTCAATACCTGAAGCCTAACTCATCTGCCTATCCAAGTGATTTTTGGAGAACACCCACAAAAACAAGAACTGGTTGCAGGGATGTATGTTCTGGTTGGCAAGTTTCGTTTGTTGGCAATTTGTTTCCTGCGTGGCAGCCGGCGTGGCATAAACACTAATACAAGCTGACACGAACCCGCGTTGGCTTCTCCACACTGGTTGCCGCGCGATTTGTGTTTTTGCTTGACTGATGGGAAAGGGTGTTTATTTTTGCCTAGCCCTGGCACAGGGCTAACCCTGGCAGGTGGTGCCTTGGTTGGTTGGTTGGTTGGTTGGTTGGTTGGTTGGTTCGTTGGTTGGTTGGTTGGTTGGTCGGTCGGTCGGTCGGTCGGTCGGTCGGTCGGTCGGTTGGTTGGTTGGTGGCTTAATTGATTGATTGATTGATTGATTGATTGATTGATTGATTGATTGATTGATTGATTGATTGATTGATTGGTTGGTTGGTTGGTTGGTTGGTTGGTTAACATCCTCAGCATCGTTTTCAACATCCTCAGCATCACCAGGCTTTGGTTAAGGTTGGATTTTGGGTGGGTTCCAGGTTGGCTCAGGCTTCGCTCCGGGTGGGTCCCAGGCGTATTTAGAGCAAATTTGGGGTGGCTGTGTAAGCCCACTTGGGTGGTTTAAGGTGGGTGGCACCCTACCTTAAGCCAATTTTAAACCCACCCTAAACCTAAACGCATCCGAGACCAACCTGAAGAAGCCCCAGTGTAAACCAGCACTAAGCCATTTACCTCAAGCACAGCCACCCGCAAATTTGCGCTCAATAGGCCTGGGACCCACCCGGAGCGAAGCCTGAGCCAACCTGGAACCCACACTAAACCCAATCTAAACCAAAGCCTGGTGATGCTGAGGATGTTGAAAACGATGCTGATGATGTTGAAAACGATGCTGAGGATGTTAAACCGATGCCAGGCCTGAACCTACCCTATACGGACTACCCTAAACCCACCCCAAAGCCTTGTCCATTAGCGTCTCCTTTCGTGCACGCCAGGCTGTGCCAGGGTTAGGCTAATGCCAGGGCTATGCAACAAAAAAACACCTCAGCCGTGACTGATGGGATTCGCTGTTTGCAGCGTTTTGACATGCAGGGCTGCAAACAGGGAGAGGCACGTCAGGCAAGCTGGCTTCGTTGCGTGTCATCCCAGCAATTCTCCATCAGTCTCAGTCCGCAATTTTCGCTCGAGGCTCCTCATGGCTCTCACTGTCAAGTACCGCCTATCTCCCATGGGCGTGGAAGATGTCATTGAGCAAGGCACAATCGCACACGCGAGCCGTTGGAATGAAAGCGCCACTGAATACTTGATGCCTTTTTGAAGGAGACGGTTACCCTGGCCACTACTTCAGTGCCTGCAGCCATGGTTTGCTTTTGACGATTTTGGGCAAACAAGATCGTTGACAACCGGTATTTGTAGCCCATTCATTCAGGCATGAGATTGCTTTGTCCTTTCGGGATGGACTTAGAAAGGAATGAACTTGTTGCTCCTACTGACCATTCCCTGCAGCAGGAAAAGGGCGCAAGCCTTGTTCTTGTTTGCGACCAGGATTGTATTTGAGCTACAAGTGGGCTCCCTGAAGTGCAGGTGCCCCTTTACGGTATGCCGCGGTGTGCCAATCTTGTCTCCAAGAGCACCCAGTTTGCAGCTTGTATCTCGCAGGCCCAACAAAGGTGGATTTGCATGGCAGCAACATCTTCATCACGCTGGACCAGCTCCCAGGCTTGTCATTCCCGTTGCGACGCAGGTCTTCGGAGCCTGGAAGTAAAGCGAGCTTTAATTGATAAAGTATGGTAAATGTCGCGCATCAAGCCGTTCAACGAAGAGTGTGTTTTTGCAGGTTGCAGATCAGGAATGGCGACTTGGCCATGTGAATAGAGGCGGTCTTGCCATTGGTGGTACCACCGTCCTCAGTTAGCGTTCTAGATACTCTGCAATTGAAAGTAGTATTCGTGAAAATGTTGTTCTTGCCTTGGTCGCAGAAGGCCGCGAAAGGGTTCACGAAGCCCCCACCGCACACGCGAATCTCGCAGGTTGAGAGCCGCAGCCATGTTACCCGCAAAGCTTTCTAGATTGGACTTTGCCATTGTTCTGCATCATGTTTGCAACATTGACAAGGGACCATGCCACACCCTGTGTTTGAGCCCTTGTTACGGTAATGGAAGCGCAACAAGAAGCATCCAAGGCGCCTTGACGCGCCCCACCGTCGGTGGCATGGTGCGCCCACAACTGTTCTAAACTCAGGTAGCATATAATAATAATAATAATAATAATAATAATAATAATAATAATAATAATAATAACAATAATAATATATACATATATATATATACACATTATAATATACATATATATATATATATATATATTTGGATGCTATTACGTAGCATGGCATGGCTCTTGTAATGCGCAGCTGTTCACAAGTAGCGCAACAAGGAAGCAGCCAAAATACACACAATCCGAAAATGCGAGGCGAGATACGCGTAAGCTCCGCGTAAGCTCCCCGCAAGCTCCGCGTAAGCGCCAGATGCCTCGCCCCAGCCCCAGCTCCAGCCAGCCCGGCCCATGCCGCCCAAGACCAAGCCATGATTCCAACTTACTTCCAGGCGTCGGCGTGAGGTTGCTGCAGCTCTGGGTTGACGTGTCTTGTCCTACAGCTTGTGCGCATTGTCTTGCGCGCGTTGAAAAGCTCCGCTTTTCTGGTTTCGCCGTGTTCGCGTAAGCGAAACACACATGTCGCGTAAGCTACCCCCGCAGCCGCGGAAGCCCCGCGTAGGCCCTTGCGAAAGGATTTTGTTTAGTGTCTCTGGCCCGCGCAATGATTTAGAACAACGCTCAGTTCGAAGGCATGCTGTTAGGGAGGGGCAGCTGGCCAAAATGTTTCTGTGCCTCGCTTCCCAAATGAAGGCTTCCTGCAGAAATCTGGCAAATTAACCCTGAGTTTTCCTCCAATCGTCCAGAATAATAATTGTTGATCAACGCGGAAGGCACAGTCTTGGAAAAACTGAGGCTCTACCTCAGGAGTGTGTCCCAGTCGGGAGAGCGGCCTGTGGATGTCGGGTTTAGCCACCTCACTGTGATTCTGTCAGCTCCGCATCGGCCTGATACGCTGACTCTTGGCAAGAAGCAATTTCAAAGTGATCCAACATGCGCCACGTTTGAAGGGGCAGTTACTTTGTCCAGTTGGTGGATTTTGCAAGAGGTATCATCCATGTTGAAGCAAGTCAGATTTCTTGACGCTCTTTCCTTCGCCAGTTCAGAACTGGTGTAACAGATGGGGACCCCCGTCCCTTTTGGGAACATGCAGTGTCATGTGCCGCCTTCTTGGGCGTCATTACCCAAAGAGGTTCACCTTTCTTGCAGCCAACCCAGCCTTGTGTGTGAGGCTTTGCTGCTTTGCTAGTGTCAGTGTCAGCGAGGTGTTTTCATTTGTGTCGCACTTTTTGTCCCCGGCATGGAGAGCACACCTGCATGCTCGCTCCTGTCGGGGAGCTTTACATGAGTTTATACATTGGTCTTCGTACCATGAATTGGGGCCTTGTTGTCACACCACTATTTCAAGCATGGTTTGGCAGCGATCCCAATGCTGGTTGACAACACCTGCCTTCTCATCCCTGTACGAACTTTTAGCAGTTGTCTTTGGTGCTCTTCTTCCCTTCTCACATTTACTGCTTTACGTGGCCAGTTGCTTGTCCCTCAGGCCTGTGATGAACGTGTGCCGACCGTTCAATGAACAATCAGGCCGTCACAGGAACTAACAGATGAACATACCAAAGGCCAAGGGAACGGCACGCTACGCCTGAACACATATGCTGTACATAGTTACACTGGTGCTGGCAGAATGCATTTCTTCCTCGGCTGAGTAGCCACAATCCAGCTGGCAGAAGGCTTCAGTGCATTTAGAAATGCCCCACGTAGTCTTGACCGCAAGTCGAGCAACTGTGGGTACAGACCGGGATGCTGAGTGCGATGCTTCTTATCTAACAGCACTGGATTGTGCGTTTGTTTGATGCATGCTTGGCAGTCCCATAGGGAGACTTGGCATGCTTGAGCCATGATGCGGTCCTCCGTAACGACACCGCCTTTTGGGATTAATAGACCTCGCCTAAGGATTCCTTCCTGAGAATTCCGAGCAGTTTTCCTTCTTCCGAATTCATAAGCCTCAGGAGTTTGCATGGTGTTGACAGCAGGATAGATTGCTGGTGATAGCCGGCAACACTCTGGCAGGGAGGCGGCACACAGTGAGAGGCGGCGACATACAACGAGACGCTGCTGATAAGGCAAAACCTGGCAAAGGCCTATCGAGAACTTTGGAGTTGGTCAGAGCAGCGCAAACAGAAACCGACTGTTTCAGTGCTGTATGCATCAATATACAGGTTCACCTCCAAGGTGTCGCTGTCCTTTCACCATTCCGCCCAAGGGGAGGGGGGGTCTGTTTGTTTGTAGATATGTCACGTCACAATAGATGTTTTTGCATGTCTCGCCTCAGCAAGGATCACAGTGGTGCAGCCAAGCCGCAACGTGCACAAGGACTGCGAGGGTTTCCTCGTCCAGCTTTCGCCAAGAACTAGTTGAACTGCTGCGCTTCGCATCGCACCGAATCTTCAAGCACTTTCCAGAGGTGTACTTGAGTCATGGAACTTTTGGAACCTGCCCATGATGCGCATGATGTGGTGTTTGTTTTGAAAGGAGCGCGGGCTTCAAAGGACTCGGCGATTTTTTTGGCAGGACTGGCCTATTGTCGAGTGCGAGGAGCCGATCGATGGAGATGCGTGGGTCGAAGTGCTGAGGCAAAGGTTGAAGCAACTTGGCTTGCCTTGTCGCATTGAATCTGGGTGAATTATAACGACCTCACTCGACTTCACCCCAAATGGTGGTTTTTGTGTGGTGGGGAATAGCCTCCCAACCACCTTATTTCAGGTTGGTGAAATATTGGAATTCACCCAGATTGAATGAGCGCCAAATGTTATCGTCTCTTTTACTGTGGCCTAGAACATGGTGTGGATTAGTTGATTGACGTTTGGTTCACTGGATTCCATGAGGTTGTTTCTGGGGCAAGTGCTTGCAGGGAAGGGGAAGCCTCAGGATTCAGAAGCCTTCAAAAGCCCCTCGCGTACTTTCAGGGGGATGGAGCAAGGGATGTGGATGCTGCTCATGAAAACGGTTGCTGGGGAACATCATCTTGGACCCAAAGATGGGGTCTTGTCAAACCGGCGACTCGTTTTGGGTCTCGGCCCGGGAGCACAATGAGGAAGATGCGCTCGCGCCTCGCTGAGCACGACGTGAGATTCTTGGGTGTGCAGATTGTGCAGCTGCTCAATTGCAGGGAAGTCGGTATGTACAAGCGCCAGCAACTTGCAGTGCCAAGTCTCGCCAATTTTCAGCG
This sequence comes from Effrenium voratum, assembly GCA_963377175.1. NCBI lineage: Eukaryota > Dinophyceae > Suessiales > Symbiodiniaceae > Effrenium > Effrenium voratum. The sequence goes on from CAUJNA010001968.1 coordinate 599,170, forward strand.
AATGTTGCTGTTGGCAATCCAAAGCAGCATGCATTTAGATAGGCAAAGCTGCCAGCTGGCTTGTGTGCGTGCGATTTGTCTCTGTTCCCGCTGCTGCCTTGCTTCTGGGTCACAATGCGTATTCATTTGTCCATGTTTGGCAGCTGATTTGATGCTACAAGGAAGCTGAGCACCGCTGCATGTCCCGGAGTCAAGGAGTAATTGTGCAATTGATATTTACTGCAGCCAAAACCAGCATCCACGCTGTGTAGCATATATGGTTCTCGTTCTAGCATGAAGGCCCTCCAATTTCCAAAGGTGCCATCCTATGTGTTGCTTCTGGAGTGACCGGACATATCCTTGCGCACAGCAACTAGTCCAATGTGCAACCTCCTGTGGCTTATCTCTGCTTCAGCCGGAGCACATGACATGCAACCAGACGGTTGCACCTCACGGCTTCCATTGGCGCTTCATCCCACTGCCCTCAGCTCAGGCTTTGTGTGGACAACTTGGTGGCAGTGGTGAGGGCCTTCGCTGACGCTCAGCGAAAGTGAAGTGGGACTTGACCTTTGCATAGCCCCCGGCAACAGCCCACCAGGTAGATGGCTTTCCATTGGAGAGGCGTCATGTTCTATATTTGCTAGATCACACGGACCTTGTGACGCCACTTGCTTGACAAAGTAACTCGGGTCAAGGAATCACCTAAGGGCAAACGAGCAAGGTTCCAAATCAGTCTGCTGTCATTGAAGGGGAGACAGAATGGCCCCCTCACAAGAGTATACTTTTTGCCCTGACCTGGATTCAGCTGGCACAAGCACCTTGGAGATTGCTTTTGGGACCTTCAGCAATGGTCAGGCCACTTGTGTCACCTTTGGTCCTCTGAGTTTGCATCAAGTTTGCAAGCCTGCCATGAGTATTTCCAACTCAGCACGTGCCAGACTCTGTGCGGACACGTTCATTTCTCCAACAACTTGAGAAGCGAGCGCAACCGGGATTCGGATAGAGAGAGAGAGAGAAAGAAAGAAAGAAAGAAAGAAAGAAAGAAAGAAAGAAAGAAAGAAAGAAAGAAAGAAAGAAAGAAGACAGAAAGAGAGAAAGAAGACAGAAAGAGAGAGAGAGAGGTAGAGACAAACAGAGAGAGAGAGAGGGGGGGGGCCATGAGAGATGGGCATGTAGTCGTTCGCTTTTGCCGATCGGCAGCTTGCATTCCAGGCGAGGCTTGTGCACTTGGATCTTGAGCTGCAACGCTGCATGGTCCCAGTGGAGGAGAACTTTGGCATAGGTCTGCCCGGTGCCAGTTGGCATTTGGAGGCAGGTGATACAGAAGCCGCCATTGCAGATTAAACAAACGTGCTGTGACATGCTTCCAGCAATTATGGGTTGATCGCTGCTTTCGTACGAGCTATCCCTGCGCGTCTTTTGCTGACGGTGCGTCCACAGCCAGAGCCCTACCGGTTGTCATTGCGCCTTTCAGATTGCGCGTGCCCTTCCGGTCGAAAGGAGTTGGTTGGGCCCAGTTTGGTTTGTAATACGTACGGGGCTCCAGGATGAAACCAGTGCGTTATGATCTCCCCTTACAAGATCTCCTTGACTGATGCTAGTAGGAAGGGCTGCTTAATGAATGGTTTTGTTTTTTCACGGATGTGCAGGAAGATGGAGTTGTTGCTACAATACATACTGGTCTATTGCATTTGCTCGGAAAAAAGTTGACTGAAATCCTATGGAGCTGTAGACTTAACGCGCCACTCACTGACTGGTTTGTCGACATGTGCCCATTCAGTTTGAGAGGCTCTTTTTACAGTACTTGGGTTTGGAGCATGAGAAGGGCAGTACCTGATTTGGTCCTGATTTGGGTTGTTCTTCCTGCGTACCTGCTCGAGACTGGAGAATTTATTGATCCGCCAAACCTTTGAATTCGCTTCTTGGATGGGGCCATCCTCTTTGGCCAGGTTTTTGTTTCAAACACGTCACCTACTATTCACCTTGCCATCAACCGGCATTTGTATCAAACGAGGTGACCTCTTTTCGGCTGCTGTTGCGAAACCAACAGGATGCCTTTGGAGAAGCATCAAATTGAACAACTAAAGCCAAACCAACAAGTGTCCCTATGTTCGGTGAGCAACAACAATCTTTTGAGCAAGTTTCTACATGTTTCACAATATGCTGAACATGTCTTACTTGACACCGGCGGGGGTTTTGGCAGGTGTCGCTGATTCGCCTTCAACTGGCCGTGGTGAGTCGCCGCCTGCGCAACACCCGCCACATGCTACGGCGCCTGGAGGCCGCAGACGTGCTTCCCTGTGTTCCCTTTGGGGCGTGGGTTAAAAGCGACTCCCCAAAGGGTGGTTTTTCCCTTGGTTTCCTGCACCAACCCCATAAGGCTCTCATCAAAAAAGGAGAGACACCCTTTGAAGCTTCAGGTTTAGAGCAAGAATGGCCATGACACTTCGTTGGAACCTCGGAAGGGACCCAAATGAACCTTCTTGATCTATGGATGAACCTCAGCTTGCTCTGGTGGGCGCTTGGGAAGTGCAGCAGGACAAACACATTCAGGGCGATGCTTGCCGGCTTGAGCATGATTTGGAAGGAGCTGGAGCAGTGATGCCATCGAAAGCGACAAGTGGCCCTTGTTCGCAGAAGCCTTTTGGAGATCGTGTAGCGGGGACATTGGAGAAGTTGTGGCGGGGACATGTTGCGTTTGTTAATAGATGTGTCCGGTGCACAGCAGCAAAGGTAGATGTTATCCCCTTGTTGAATCCATTTAATCGTGTTATTGCTGACGTGACAGCTGTGTTGGCATGGTTGCCACGCAAATGAAGGCCCTTATATGTCTCTGTTGCAAACATGTGCGTGTGTGTGCGTGTGCTCATGACCCCTGGCGACAGTCAGACGCTGTGGCACGCAACGAAGCGAGTCACAGCAAGCCGTCCCTGTTGGCACCCTTGAGTGCAGGGTTTTGCCCTTTCCTTTGTTGGGGCATTCCCTGCACAACCCCGGGTAGTTGAAGGGTAGCAAAGGAGAATCCCAGCCATAAATGAGTGCGGCCACATTTTCAATTCTTTATACGGTTCTGGGGATTGACCATTTTAATACCGGGTTTTGATGATGACTCAATATGGTCAAAACCAATGGTACCATTTTGGGGTAGGTGAATTCACCACCCATTTTAGAACCTATTTTAGTGGGGATTGAACCGGATCGCTGGGGGATAAGCGGGATTTTGACCCATGGCCATATTGCCTTCGCGGATTTCTACGGCCGGGCGCAGGACATGGTGGTGGATGCCATGGACCGGAGGCCCCGCGGGACTCGCGGCTCGCGGCTCGCGGCGTGAGGTTTCGGGCCGCCCGGGAAAAGACGCAAACCCGGGTCGGGTCACATCGGCGAAAACGGTTGGTGGGGCCTGGGATGGTTTTTTTTTGACCTCGGCCTCCGGAATTTCCGTGGCCTGCATCTCTTTGCAAGTGGTTTGCGCAACCGGGACGAAGAAGGCGTGTTTTTGCACCCAACACTCAGAGCTACCACCAACGCTCCTAAAATTAATCGTGCATTCCCGGAGTACGTTGCCGGTACTTGTTCAGGCTAGCAACCTGCCAGAATAGGGTCAATGTGCTTTATTGCCAAGAACCTTGTCAAGCCATAGTCAAACCTTTGCAAGCCAGGCATGCTTTGTGCACACCGGTGTTTCATGTACCAGGCTCGTGGGGTATTTGCAAGACATCGCCGACGATGTGGACGGCAGTTTGGAAGACGCCACCCATTTGGGCGAGAAGTGCCGGGCTGCAATTCAGGGGATGCTAGCGGGTTCGCCGAAAAATGCTGAGATGTTGCTCGTATGTGGCTGGAACATATGTGCGTTGACTTGTTAGTTCACGTTCTTTCAGTATTAGGGTCTTCGTAAACTAATCCTTGACGAGTTTTGAACGGTTGAGCCTTTGCAAGTCTCCATGGCCCCTTGTCCATGAATTGCAAAACAAAATGGGTGAGTGGAAATCCTCAGTCACCCCTCTTCTCGAAGAATTCGCAAGAAAGCACTGAGGTAACCCCCCAGAACTACCAACAAGAAACCGGTGGGACAATTTGCAGAACGAACCCCCCCAACCCCGCCCCCAACCCCCCCAACCAGAACTGCGGAAGCAAGGAACAAATAAAACTGCCAAACAAGAAGAAGAAGAAGAACACAAGTGCGCTATGTCGGATTTTTGCGGAAGGAACTTCCCTTCACCAGCCCCCCCCCCCGCCCTACGAAGGACGCCTTAGGGGGATTTTTCCGGAAGCTCGAGGTGCACCTCGTTGGGCAACGCCCTGGAAGCCGCCCAGGGCCGGGAGTTCGCGGCTCAGCGGAGGCAAGCCAAGGAGACGAAGGGGGGGGAAGATGGGGAAGATCAGGAGAAAACCGCAAGGGAAGTTGATGGTCAAAAGGGGAAAAGTGAGGTTTTGGTCAGTTTACCGAACCACCAAAGTGAGTTTATGTTGGTGAAAAGGGGAAGATGAGAAACGTAGCAATGCACCATGAGTTGGTATCGAAGGCTGGAAACGCTGAACTAAGATCAAACCAGAGGTGTCTTGAGGGTCGAACCCTGAATAAGCCTTGAGAGAAGAGGACAACAGCCTGAACCAAGAGGAAAAGAAACCCGAAATAAGAGGTCAACCATGTTTCATACAACTGCTCCTACCCCCGAAACACACCAGGCCCCCTCCACACACTCCAGTTTTGGTCCCATAGTCTCTACTTTCAGGATCTCATTGTTTTGCCATCCTAGTTTCGGGGTGTTGTCCTTCTTGTTTGGAGTTTCATATATCCTTCTCATTGCACCCCATTGAAGCTTGTGGGGTTCCACGCTCAAGATGTTTTGGCGCCAATGCATGCGGCAAAACTAGGAACCCCTCCAAATGCCAAGATTCCATGCAGTTTCCCTTTCAATCTGTCCCCCCCAGAAAAAGGTCGCGCATGCCCTGCATATTGGGCAATGCTCGTAGGAGGCAGAGAGGATCGAGCAAGAGAAGCAGAATCGACATGCCCAACGGCTCAACGACATCCTCTTTGTCTTAACGACCGCGACGGCGCTCATGGCACCGGTCCAATTTCTGGCCGGCCTGGAGCTCAGTCGGAATTCTCAGACTTGCGAAGGCAGAAGGCATGGCAATTGAGGAGTCTATGGCATGAACTTTGCGGTTGACGGGGACCCGACCATCCCAGAGCTGAAGTGGGAATACGGCCACTCGGCTGGTGATGGGTCTTCAACCCGCGTAGTAGCCGAATGGAAGGGTCGAAAGGGCCCTAAGTTCTCATTAGGTTGGCCAAGATATTGGCCAGAGACTATTGCTGAGCCCATGTTGCTTCCTGAGTTGTCACTCTTCTTACATTAGGGCACTTTGCCATATTGGGTGCGTTGGTGCGACTTCCGTTACGGCTCAGCATGCAGGCTACCTGTACTTCTGGATCCTAGTCATGGTGTACCTCATTGGGAGCGGCACATTCGCCGTGAGGCTCTTTCGAAAGCTGAGGCGCAGAGGGTTCAAGGCATCGACGCCACAAACTTGAAAGGCACGCGCGGGTGTTTCCACAAAAAAAACATGGAACCTAGTTGGGTGACCCATGGGTTCTAGCGAATGGGTAGGCAGATGCTACATGCTGCTATGGGAACCCATTGGCCGAGAGCTTGCGACCCAGGATTCAGCAGGAAGCTGCTGGTTTGCTGAGGCACGGCTTGCCAGCGCCGGGGGCGCGCTCGCGCGAAGAAACGCATAGCTTTCAGAGTTGGCTTGCCGCATCCGCATCCTATTTGTCACTTCTACATGTTTCCTTTTTTGCCTGGGAATTGCAACTTTCAGGCAGTGTCGGATCGCTTGGCAGTTTCAATCTGCTTGATAATCGCTTGCCGGACTTTGAGGAAACCATGTCGAGAGTTGAGCCAATAGTCCTGGCTTACTTCCGCCTGGTCAGAAGATATCTTCCACACAAGGCCTATGCACACTTGAAGCAGAACCCCGATATGTTTAGAGAGAGAGAGAGAGCTGCATGCAAATATGAATATACATATATACATATATTGAAGGCAAACTATTTATGCGCGGCACATATGAGCAAGACACATGGTTGAAACACGCATACTGCAAGAAGCAGACAAGCAAGCCATGCCCATGCAATATACTCATCAGAAAGGCACTAGACTCAAGGTGAAATTGCACGTAAATCACACTTGTGAGATACCTGCTGGCAAGGTAATCACGTATGAGCAAGATGCATTGGTTCAAGACCGACGGGGTGTGAAAACATCAATGATATCCACCTCAGAAGTAATGCACATGAGCAAAATAGATACTTGCTCACTCTCGAGTTCCGCACTTACGCGCAAAGTTGCATTACAGTACATTTGCAAACTTGGACAAAACAGGGACCAAGAACAGCCCTATAAGCCGCCAGTCAGGCCAGTTCGAACCAGAGCCGGAAGAACAAGCATGGAGATATGTCGGTTGAAGCGTGCAGGAGTCGTGGCACCTTTTCCACACAAGCTGTGAGGAGCTTAGTTCAGATCGAGCGGCGTGCTGCGCGTTGCATGCCTGTGAAGCTGCGAGCTCCTGACCAAAGGATATATGAGTATGCTGTCCGATGCAATCCCCCCAAACAAAAATAGTATGTGCTCACAAGTTTTCAAGCTGAAGGTAACAATCAAACTCCAAAGCAAATGTTGTTTTGCTTCAGGGAGTCAAGCAAAAAGGATCACTTTAGGATCCATGAAAAGTAGAAAGTAAATCTGCAACAATTAAAAGACAGTTTTACAGTACCATTCCCACAAGAACAATTGGTTTTACTTCAGACGTTCTTACTTTGTACTTTTCACGGGTCCAGCAGTTTTACTTGTTTCCTCGTTTGCTTCTATGGGAGGCAGCACCTAGCACTTCTAGTCCCATGAAACGCAACAGCTAAAATCATGCAGCGATGTTTTGGCGGCTGCCCAAGGGTCCAACAGTTGCACTGGTTGTACTTGTTTCCTTCTACTTGGGGAAAGGAAAAACAGTAGACATATTAAATGTTTAGTCCCATGAAAGCAAACAGTACAACTCACAAAGTAGGTTTTTCTTACTTCATGGGGTCTTTTGCCCAGATAGCTGCAGGGTATAGGGATTCTTTATGTTTTGCAAGATTGACGGCTGGGTGACGGTGCCGCGAGATTGACGGCAGGGTGCTAGGGGCGCTTGCAGTCAGAGGTGATTAGGGGTGCTGGTGCAGGTGCTGTTTGTGGTGCTGCTTGGGGTGCTGTTTGAGGCGCTGGTGACTGCTCATATCAATCTTGGCAGGGCTGTTATATTATCCCATACTATTTAGGGTCTACGCTGGTGTATTTTTCGTGCTGAACGCTTTCCCAGCAAAAGTAGAATAGAACTCCCAGAAGTTTTACATTTGACTGGCTACTTTTACTAGGGGCAAGTAAAGAAGTACAAGTGCGTGAAGCAAGCACGCTTTTATATTGGGAGTTTTACTTTTCACACAAGCCTGGAAAAAGGGTCACGGTTCTGCTTCAGACAGTTTGAGCTTTTTATTACCACTGGGAAAAGTAGAACAGCAAACAAGCAAATTTATGTTTGAATGAAACGTTAAAGCTAAATCTGACAAGCAGAAACATGTTTTTGACTTCAGGGAGCTTTCTTCCTTTGTGTACTTTCTCCAGCAAACCTAAACACGTAAAACTCCCAAGAGAAAATTGTTGTTATTTCTTTACTTGTCCCAAGAAAAGAAAATAAGTAACTAGTACAACTTTTGGACCCACGGAAAGTAAACGTAACACTGCCTGAATTGAAAGTAAAGAACAAAGGCTATGTTGGGGGAGTTGTGTTTTTTTACTTTATCGGGGGAAAGGTTAGAAAAATGTAACCACTTCCTGAAGTAAATCAAGTTTTATTTGTGGGAGTTTACTTTTACTGGGGACAAGTACAAGAGTAAACCAGCCTGAAGCAAAACAAGCTTTACTTTTTTGGGAGTTTTTTTTTTGTTTGTACACGGAAAAGGACAAACATAAAACTTCCAGAAGTCAAACACATGTTGCTTTTGCCGTTTTGCTTGTTGCTTTTGTCTACATAAGACTCCCTGAAGTAAAACAACACTTGCTTTTGTAGTCTTACGTTTTCACTTTGCCTGGGGCCAGGCTTTGTTTGATTTGCTTTTACCGGAGAAAATAGAAAGGGAACACTGCCATACATAGAAACATAATCATTTTTGCATGCTTGTTGTGTGCTTTTCCAGAAGAGCACTGGCACTTTTTGTGTGCATGTGTCCACTGTTGACATTGAACATAATTCATGGTTGCCGGGTGTTTGTAGTTTCCATTTTACTGGGTCTACCACCCGGACAACCCTAGGTTTGGGGAGCAGGGGTGCCATACATATACACGCGGTATGCACTGTACATCAAGATAATTTGTATTTGTTGCAAGATCATTCAGAACCGTTGAGATCCTCGGGTGGCCTGAGCAATACACGACTGGAGCCTTTGGGTGCCGGCTTCCCATAAGGCCGTGATAGGCACTCAAAGGAACGCCCAGCCGTTCCCAGATACAATCAGCCGCCCTTGTGCAGTTTCAGGGGGAGTCCCCCGTCCACGGCGGCAACTCCAGCTGGAGAACTGAAACCTTCTCAAGTCCGCCTTATCATCCGCTTCCAGGACCGAGGCGAATCGATTCCGTGCCTGCGAATTCACTTCACACGCTGGTGGGGTTTTCAGAGGTGTCCCTCTGGAGAGCCCTGCACCGTACTCCTTAAGGTCCGTAAGGTAAACCCCGAATAAAGAGTCAGCTGGGGGCAAATGAGGAGTCAATCAGCCACAACTAGGAATCAAGTGCCATGTTTTTGCTTTGGGCCATCGGCCTTGCTCCCTTTTTTGCGGAGATCCCCTGAAATTCAGCCAGAGATGGATGTTTTTGCCGGAGCCCGGCCGGGCAAGCAAGAACCAGAAGGTCATGGCTGGATTTCGAGGCCCGGGTGGGTGAAAAGCTGGCGCCGAAACGTGAGGATAGTGCCACCAGCTGCAAGACCCACCAGGATCGGGGCGATCTGAGACTCGACATGCACACGTGTTGGCGTTGTTTCTTGGAACTGGTAGCTGTTTCTTGGCCGGTTAGCAAGGGCAGGGTGAATTGAGGTTGAGGCTGCTTTGGACCAGCAGGAAACGAAGCAAAATGTAAAGTCGGCATCTTGAATGTCCAACTGCTTGGGAAGACTTTTGATTTTTTGCAAGCTTGTATCCGTTTCACAATCAATATTGGCTAGAGTTTCACCGCCGCAGCACAGCAATGACCTCATGTCGCCACCTAGGGTTGGATAAATGCAAAGCAGTTGACTATGCTTGTTCCAGATTGTGCTTGCCAGAGTTCAGACTTTGGGGCTGGCTGAATGACAACCTTAGCGCATCACCTGCATTGAACTAGTCCTGTGCTCTGCTGAAACTTCACCACTGGAGCTGAGAGTTTCCACCAGGTTAGCGACGCATGCCACGCTTCGATGGACACTCGCACCTTCTCGTACTTAGGGTGTACCTCTAACATGCCAGGCTTGCCTCGTTCAGGTCCGTCTGATCTAAAGTAAGATGATGTTGGTGTCTCTCACTGGCTTCCCATCGCATTTGGTACGGATAGGGAGAGGCTTCTTGCCATGACTGCTCTTGGCCACGAGCAACTTGCCAGGCAAAGTTCAAGAAGCTCCCGCGACTGACATGACCTCTGCAAGTGATCGCGGGCTTTGAGCATCGGGGCAAGGTGTCGCCGAACCGAAGCAGAAAAAAGGTGCAGATCTTTGAATCTTTTCGAGCAGCTGGTTCAGATGGATCGTGAGGGTTCTCATTGGGATGTTCCCCTTGCCCCTAACAGTAATTGTCCTCCTTTGCAGCTGCTACTGGGCCCATCAAAGTCACATCCTCCAAATTGCCATCTAAATGGTGGGTGTCTCTCAGGGGATTTTCCACACCTCAAATTATTCTTGTGACCCACTAAACTACCCCTTCATGTGGTTTATTTGTTCGTGACCTCCCAAACTGCTGGGTTTCTCTTCCATTTCTTTTTCCAGCCCCCTCATTCTTTTTGCACCCCCCCCCAAAAAGAAAACAGGAACTGGTCCAGTGGTCTGGCTGTGTCCCCCCCAGATGGAGAACTTTTGACCACGGCCGGTCCGGAGGCCTCCCGGCTCTGGAGCCCTGGCTCGCCAGCCTCGCGGCGGAGCTGGTGAGCCGAGTCCGGGAGGCGGGCGGATTCGATGGATTCGATGGCGATGGAACGTGGGAACTCGGAGCCCGGTTTCTTAAACTCACTTCCTGAGTTGGTGGACTTTAAACTTTCTTGGAAAGACCATTTTGGTGGTAAATAAAAAGTTCAAGCTTTTTGTTGGCCAGTCAACTTGGGAAGTGAGCTTATCCTTTTTTTTCTCTGGGGGTTCTCTCTAAAAGCTGGGAATATGCGGGGGGGAATCCCTGAGAACTCGCCTAGCCGCCGCCTAGCCTTTGTTTTTCCTGGCGGTTCTCTGGATAAATAGCGGCCTTTTTGTTGGGCTTCTGTGAGTTTCCCACGTAGCTTGGAGCTTGGTTCTTATCCATTTTGTTCCTTGTTGTTGTTGCTGGGGGGGTTGGGGGTTCTTATCCATTTTTTCGCTCGGGGGGTCTCTCTAAGTCTAAGAATCACCTTTAGGGCTACCCTAGCCTTTGTTCTTTGGGTTGGGTGACCTCTCTAAAAGCTGAAAATATGTGGGAATATGCGGGGGGGGGAATCCCTGAGAACTCGGACCCTAGCCTTTTGTTGTTTTTCTCCTGGGAGGTTCTCTCTAAGAAAATCAGCTTTCTGCTGGGCTTTTGGTGAGTTTCCCAAAGCTGCTGGAGTTGATTCAGGGGAAGAATTTGGGAACCCCAGCAGTGCATGGACAAAATCCAAGATCGTTTCGCACCAGTTGGGATGGATGAAGCATATCACCAAATACGGGGCTCTTCAGATGCCAGCCGCAGGCAGGGAGTAGAGAAAGAGTGCAGAAGCACAAAGAAGATGTCTCCACACATATCTACAAAGGAAGAGAAGCAGGAGAAAAGACAGAAAGACAAACAACAGGAAAGAGAGAACAAAAAGCACAATGACAGAAAAGGGAAAAGGATCACGGGTGGAAAAGACAAAAAGGACAAGAGAAGACAAAAGTACGAGGAAAATCATGATGGCATACAACAAAGCAAACAGCAGCATAAAGGTTATGACAGAAGAGGAAGCAGTGCAAGAAAAGACCAAGTACAATGGCACAAAGAAAGGAATTGCAACAGTTCCAGATCGAAAATGAATACAAGAATACAAGGAGCATGTGAAACTTGCACACCACGCGACGAACGTCTCAACATAGACACATTGATGTATGCCCTACATGTTCAACCAAAGAGGCAAGTGACACTTGTACACAAGCTGCCTTTGTGCCATGCTTTGTTGGAAGGCATCAACAACTTGAAAGCGCTTTAAAGCTCCCAGGTAACAAGGACCAAGAACCAAGATTGCATGGCATTTGTCAATGCTGGAGTGTGGAGCTTATGTCAGTGTGCTTTCTGAAGCATTGAGTGGGTCAAATTATTTTGCAGTGTTCCAAAAACCAATCAGAAGGTCATCCAAAGTGCAAAACGTGATGCAACAATGATGGACACGGGATAACATGCAACCATACACTACATTGTAGACAGTATGTATGGGTACACACTGTTTAAGAGTAGTTGGGGCTGCAACAAACACGTCTTCGGAGGCCAGGAAGGGCTTCGGGGTGTCGGTGCGTGTACATAATTGCCAGTCAGCGTGGGCATCAAACTTGCGCCACATGTGTTGTTGTCTCACCTATATCGTATTACTTCGGTTTGGCCACCAACAATGTCAACCAGAGTGCTGCCATATACGTGAATTGTGTGACATCATCATTTACACCTTGGATCAGTTTCAGGACATTTCCAGTTCTTGCCAGGTATCAGTTGCAGCAGGGTTGGAAGTGGTGTTTGACCTGCGTTCAACTCTTCATCAGATTAAAACTATTACACCGATACATATATGCCGCGCGTATCTATAAATATATACATTGTGATATTATGTTGGTTCGCCTACCTGTCCGTTCTTATCTGCAGTTGCGCGTTGTTTGGTGACGACATAGGTAACCCTTCTAAACTCCACCTGCCGCATCCTCTCGACCATTTTGGCATGCTTTCCGAACAATCTTGTCTCGGGACTGGGCAAGAACTTATAAGAAACAATCTTGTTTGACTCAGAGTTTGCTGGGAGTCAATGGGTGGAGGACTCGATTATTTTAAATATATCTATGATATCTATGCTAGGCGACAGAAGATGTGCAAAGTCAAGCGTAGCGAGAGTTTGCAGGACTACTGCAGAGCTCATCACCCCCACCCATGAAACGAATGCCTTTGCCATGTCTATGCTGCACCCTTCCCACATGGAATCCAACCAATCAAATGGGAACCAGCGGCAAGAAGGGAGGCTATGAACCTGAACGTGTTCTATTTGTCAATAGCCAACACATGCAGAACAAACTTGAGTTAGTTCCACTTTTCAGGCTATATTTGGCTTGCAAGATATGTCGGCTCTCCGCAAAATTCCACGACGCGTGGGATGTGCTTGGATTTGATTTGATGACGTCTGTCGATCCAAGTTGTTTGATGGGTCCATCGAGCGTGAGCAGCGGTGACACTGTTGACGGAGTGCTGCTCGTGTTTTTTGCGCGTACACAGCAGCTGCACATGTTTGTATCTTCTTGGATGCGTTCAGGGGTTTCAACACAATGCAATGAAAGTGTGATAGAGGGACAGTTTGGACAGGATGGTATGCATTACATCACCTCACAGTATACCTGGAGTATCAGACTTTATCAGACTATGTGTTGCGTCCATAAAGACGGTGAAAGTGTTAACACCAGCTGACATGTGGTCAGCCAACGGCGGCCATTTGCGTGCCAAGCTGCTGGTTCGATTCCAGACCCTGTCACTGTATCCTATTCTGATCCATCAGGCAGACCGGCGACTCTCTGCATTGAAGGCATCCGTTTTCATCATGCAGCGCATAGCCAGTGCCAGGATCCTGCACGGCGGCCTCGCGTCCTGGTTCTTCATCATCGCGGCCGTCTGGACGCGGACCCTGGGGCATCAGCCGTTTTATACCTGTTGTTCAAGGGCCGACAAGTCCGCACCCCCTCTGTTGTGGTTGCCGTTGCAGTCATTTGTTTCTTGTTGTTGGTGTTGTTGTTGCCGTTGCTGTTGCTATTGTTGCGTTTGTTGTTGCTGCTGCTGTTGTTCTTTGCCGTTTCTGGTGCGGTTGTTGTTGCTGTTGTTTGTAGAATATTTTTGTCATTGACTCTCTTGTTGTTTCTGTTGCTGTGTGTGGTGTGCGATTTTTTTTGATCCGACTCCTCTCGCGCTTATTATAATCCTTATGTGTGTGTGTATTATGTTCGTGTGCAGCTGCTTTGTTTGCGTTGCAAGAAGGGTACATGGTCCGAATTGGGGGCACTTTTGACTTGGGGCCATGACAGGGACTAGTTAGGGCTGGAGTACTTTATTTTCGAAGGAGAGGGTTCATGCCGATGCTAGCGTTGATGATAGTAGCAACGTTGGTGTTGATGCTGATGCCATAATCCGAGAAGCATCATGTTTGTCGCCAGCTCGATTTTTCCAGCCGTTTCCGTTATCGCAACTTTGATCGGTATTAGCGTTGGCAGCAGGCACAATAATGATTGCGCAGTGCATGGGGCTATTGTTGTTCTTGACTCATCGCAGCCCTGCTTCTCTGCTGTGGCTGACCGCAGGAGCATGGTAAAAACTGGGTGGAAGGTCGGGCCGGGGCCTTTGCAGGCGTTGCCCATGAGAGGTCGGCCCATGGTGACTGCTTCAATTGTCCTCCATGCTGATTTGGGCATGGGATGTGTCAAGCAGGGGCCAGTGCAGGACTTGTTTTGTAATGCAAATTAACAGCGTGCCAACCATTTGGAGTTGTTTATTTCTGCCACGGACCGATTTGTTTGATTAAAGCGATTTCCAAGAACTTCTGGGCATGTCAGCAGGCTATGTTCTACTTGTAAGCTTCCACAACCTCTCCTGGGAATCCACGCCTTCTGAACTGAGTGATGGTCGCGTAATTTGCCATGCCCACCGTATCCAGCTTGTCTTCGCGACCAAGGAGCTGACAAAGACCATCAGCCGATCCTGCGTGGCCTGACTAGTGTTTTTTCGGCCCAGCGTTTGTTTGTGGATTCAAATCTGGGGCGAAAGCCAAGATGGATGTTGTTTTTATTCTTCTGATTGCACGTCGAAGTTGAACTTGGCAATGATTGACTCTGGCTAACAAGGGCCCCTTTCGGCGTCAACACAGGTGGAACTTCTAAACCCGTTCAAAAGTGCGACTCCTGCTTCCGTCCTTTTCGTTGTCGGAACAGTTATTTGGATTGCAGGAATATGTTCAATCATAGTTGGCTTTGCTACTTGTTCCGGTGCTGTGGAGAAGGACGCACACAAGAGCACAATGATGGGACTATGTGTCTTACTTGGTTGGGATTTGAATCAAGAAAATTGCCATCTGCGAAACTTGGATTATTCTCAAGGCCTTGCTTCAGCCAACTCCAGGCTGTTCTTGTAGCATCCTGGCGTTAGTGGCAAAGGGCCTTAGCCAAGTGCACACGCTCACAAGAGCCCCGAGTCTCCGTATCCCCGAAATGCCAGGCATTTCCGGAGCTGGGAGGCCGGGCTTCGGTAGGTCCTTGGCCAGGGGACAAGGCATTGGTTCTGGTCGCCAGTCTCCTTCCCTGTTCCTCACGGGCGCTTTTCCGCCCGGTGAAGTGTTTTTGTTGACTGCACGCATTTGTTTGACTCGAGCAGATACGGTTCAACGGGTGATTTCAAAATGAACTGCTCCTCGTAGCTTGCACTTCGAGAGCATTGTGCAGGCCTTGTCAGTCTTCGTTGCATAGGTTCGGCCATGGTTCTTGCTTGACCTGATTGCGTGTCCTGCTCATCATGTCAATCTGCATGGGTGGAGCAGTGACGAGACTGCGTCGGACAGGCAAATTTGGCGCTTGGTTTCCATGCTCGTGCTATGAGTTGGCTCGGGGTAAAGATATATGCTTTGAACTTTAACATCCCGCGTCTTGTTCAACCCTCGAACTATCAGGGCTTTACTAGGTATCTTATGCCAAAGAAAAGCAGTGCTCAGGCTCATGATGTGTTGATGGAAGGAAGGCCGACAATTCTCGCTTTTGCACGGTTGCCAGGGGAAGTTGGCCCGTCAGCCGCCACGGTGGTTGCCGATGCTGTGGCCTGACCGCAGGAGTCGTTGACTGCTGGCTCGCTTGCTGTTTGCGGCGGGTGTGTTCAAGAACGAGGGAAACCATGGACTAGTTTTCCGATTGCAGCATGCCTCCAATCCATCAGCGCTTTGTGATCCTGTGCGAACTGACCTTGCCACATCCACCGCATTGATTTGCTCGCGTGTGCCATTGAATCCTGTGATGTTGATACACATTTGCGGGCGAAGTCCTGCTCTGACCTCTAGCATCTAGCGAGACCCGTCCTTTGATTGAATTTCAGAGCGTGGTAAAATGGGATGCGGATGTTGGGCACTCTGCTCGGTGACCTCTGGTGCAAATCAAACTTGGACAAGCCAAGGCTCGCAAGTTGCTTTTGGAACGTGCAGCTTGGCTGAACAGCTGTGAGCCCGAATCGTGTCGCTACTTGTTTCTGGACGTAACATTGACTTGGCCCTGTTGTTCGAGTTTACAGGCTTATGGCAAGTAGCACCTGTAACGCATTCTGCTTCATACATGATTGGCCCTTGTGGTCCAAGCCATCAAATGTTCAACCGTGCATGCGAGGCATCATGTGTGGATGGGTTTGGTGCTGCAATTAACTGACTGGCAGCTCTTCGCGTGCTGCTTCTGATGCATTACTTGCTTTGGACATGCTGAACCCTTGAGAGAATGCCTGGAGACCCAGAGATTCGGTTTGGAGACAGCCATTTCTAGTGACTGCTTTTTGCAGTCTCGATTCTTCTTACCAACCAATTGGCATTCACTTGCATAAGAGTGACATTGATTTCAGTCGTGAGCCCCTCCATTCTTCCTTGGATCAGTCAATGACTTAGGTGAGCCAGCCCTTCCCATGCTCCCGACTAGCATTGGGAGCCAGTGACTTTCGCAAGGCCTGGTCGTCAGATTCAGATTGCCATTTCGGGCAGCGCTGGAGCCGGCAAATATTTTCTGGGGCTCTCGGCTATGCGCTGCCTAAATACATTGCTTTCAGCCCTGCCGCCCACCTGGCAGCAGAAGCTGCGCTTGCAAGACAGACACGACACGACACAGACACCGCCACGACCACACACACACACGGGACATAGACACAGAGTCAGAGGAAGCCTAACGCAACGGGGTTCTACTACGACTTATTTTTCGTTTGCACGGTGTCCTTCGACACGTTCGCCAGATGGAGCACCAGGCGCAGGCAGCTCAGTCGGATGGCGCAAAGTGGGTACCGGATGTTTGGAAAGCAAACACATCATAGATTGAATCACTAGGCAGATTTGCGGCGCAAAAGGATGCAGATGATGCAGATCGTTTGACAATCGGAGAACCTCATGATGCGAGCTTGTGAAAAAAAAGAAGAAAAACAACTAGCTGATCCCACTGCTGATGTGTATTCCATGGTGGCACATGTCATTGAACGCGTAACGTGGAGGTCAGTTCGAGAACAAACGCGCAGAAGGCGGCTGCATGGCTAGGTCTCGCATCACTGCCTTCTTCACCGCCAAAGAGCCGAACGAGCCGAACGAGCTGAACGAGGTGGGGTGTTTGGGCCTTTTGACCCAGCAGGGATCCCAATATGGTTGTGTCTTTTTTGATGAAAGCCACCATTTTGAGGGAGGGGTATCATTTTGCGGAGAAAGAGGGCTTCCTCACGTTTCGTGAGGTGTGTTCTTACCGTTCAAGTTCTCAAGTCATTACGATTTGGGAAACAAATGGCGGAAGGATGTTTCGAGCCCTGAATGCACGGAACAAGTGTAAAGCCAACATTGTGATTCGAAGCCGTAACTTTTGACATAACTGAAGGATCGCGTTGCCACTATTAGTACATGCATGATAGACTGCATCAGGCTTGACAGACTCGTGTGGCCTTTGGGCTTGGCAGTACTCATCCCGCTCAGCAGAAGCCCAAGAAAACACATGGAGGATCGTGTCTTGTTGTGCCATTGAGATAGCCAAGCATGTCTATGTTTGACCAGCAGGTTATTCTCAGCATGGCCCATGACATGGCACGACAGAAAATTCCACAAACCTTCAGCACACGACTCTAAAAAACGTGAGCGCTGTATTTATTGCATGTCACGCGCATGGCGGGCTGTATGGGGCGCACCCAGACGCCCAGGCAGTCGCTTGGCTTCATCACGGCCAGAATTTCGATATGCTTCCCGGGAGGAAGAGCGGCTTGTCAAGACCACGCTGCACGAGGTGTCACGGTCACAGGACATGAAGCTGTCATTGAAAGTCTACCACTTCCAAGAGCTGTCGAGGACGTCGCTGCGCGACGCGGTGCTCCAAAGTGACTCGCGCTACGTCCAGCTCAAGGAGGACCTGAAGCAGCAGGTGGCGGAGCTGTCGCCGGCTCAGCTGGTGGCTGCCATGGTGTCCTGTGGCCGACTCACAGTGCGCGAGAAGCAAATGTGGTGGGACCTGGCGCGGGGCGTGGAGCGTCACACTGTGAAGACCAAGAGCGGCGCGCCTGGGTTGCAGCATTCGCAGATTTGTTTGGCCATGCATGCGCTGGGGAAAGCCAACGTGAAGATCAAGGATCGGTTCTACTACCGGACTTTCAAGCTGATGATTAAGAATGCAGAAGTTTGGACCGAGTTTGACATGGCCTGGATTCTGTATGCGATGCGAAAGCGACGCTTGAGACCCGTCAACCCTGAGCGGAAAGATCACCAGATGTGGGGCAAGGTCATGAAGGCCATTGCTGGCTTCTTCCGGCAGAAGTTGCACTTCATTTCGCCCCGCGGGGTTGTTTGCATCCTCTACGAGTTCGCCAAACACGGGGTTTTCCCCGGGGAGGTGCTCTTTCGAGCCACCCGGCGAATCCGGAAGCACATCGGTGCGCTGAACAACCGAGCGTTGATTTGGTTGGCCGTGCTGCTGGCCCGCTTCGATTGGCCCGAGAAGCGGTTGCTGAAGAAGTTTTCGGCGGAAGTTCAGAAACCTCAGCGGCTGGTGCGTATGCATCCTCACTCACTGGTGGTGATCCTCCATACATTTGGCCGGCTTGGCTTTCGGGATGCTGCGCTCCTCAGGAGCCTGTCAGAGCAGCTCACCAAGTCTGCGGACCAGCTGGAAGGGAAATATGCAACCATGACGCTGTATGCCTTTGGCAAGCTGGGCGTGCGGGGCCCGCTGTGGAAGATTCTGGCAGAGAAGCTGGAAACCAAAACAGATTGGCTCTCCCCTGTTGATATGGCGCTCATTGCTCACAGCTTTGGCAAGGTGGCTGTCCGCGAGAAGGGCCTGCTTGAGGGGCCCTTAAGTGATGCGGCCTTGGTATCCATTGCAGGCTTCACTCCAAAACTGCTGGCATGCCTTTTGGACGGTCTGAATTTGGCAGGTTGCCTCCGCGATGACTTGTTCTACGCAGCCGTGGAGGAATATATTCGGCTTGGGTCCATCGGTGGAAGGCAGCGTCAGCACATGATGTCGCGAGTCTTCTTTTCCGTGATGTTGGAACGCAAGCATCTGCTTGAAGGATCACCCCCATCTTGGCAGCCATTGATGAGCCGTGCGGAGCATGCCCCAATAGATGCGCCACCCCGGCCATACCATCGGGAGTTGGCCACTTGTGCAACGGCGCTTTCCTTGAAAGCCCGCACCAGGCGGCGAAAGGGCCCATACGTGGTTGACTTGCACATCCCGGTGCCGGCACACGTGCCCTCGGGCCCGCACGCCTCGCCAGTCTCGGGTCTGGCGGTGCATCTCATGGCGGAGTCGGAGTTCTGCCCTCTGACCAAGGAGCCTTTGGTTCATTTTGCCAAGGGATGTTAGGACTGAATAACTTTTTGCCAACTGATGGGTTTTCCGTATTAAACCACTAAAAGTTAGGACTGAATAACTGCTTGCCAACTTTTTGCCAACTAAACGACTAAAAGTTATTTCCACTTGTAGCAGGGCTTCGCAGCTACCCGAGGAGCTGCTGGGCCCCACGCGCCTGCGACGGCGCCACCTGACTCAGCTGCAGTGGCGCCACCTGGGGCTGCGGCGCAAGGAGTGGCTGGCGCTGCCGGACTCGGAGGCGCGGACGGACGCGCTGGAGAGCCTCCTGTCGCAGCAGCTGCCGCTGAGGCGCCGGCCCATTGCCGTGCTGCAGATCTCAAGTGAAACCACTCCGCTGATCGGCGCAGAACCTGACAAAGAGGAAGAGATTAAGGCATCCACTCCGCTGATTGGCGCGGAAATTGAGCGAGAAGTTGAAGAGGGGGAACCACTGATTAGAGAGCCTGATCTTGAGGGAGAAGATCAAGAGATTAAGGCACACGGCGGAAAAGCTCGCAAGCCAAGGGGGTGGATTTGTCAAGATGTGCGTTTCACTGGTGAATGACATCCCTGAATGCCCAGTGAGAAGTCGCAACACTTGTTTGGCAAGCAAGACTTCTTTGGGAGCATTGTAGTTTCAAGAGGCACCCATGTTATTGAAGCATGCAGCATTCCCCTCCCATTCCGTGTTCAGTTGGGGCACTTGCCACATGTCAACTGTTTAACTGGACTAAGGCAGAGGAAGCTCTAACAGAAGCAGATGATGCAGAGAGCGCAGAGCAGGTGGAGCAGGGGGCAGGCTGGGCATCAGATTCTGGGCTGGCTAAAGCTTCCAGGGAACAGAGAGAGGATCACATGTTGTTGTCGTTTGCATAAATCGTTTGCACAGCCAATTGATAGTCTGGCAACGGATCTTGCGAGGTTAGATTGGTGACCTGCTGCAGGCTCAGAGCCAGAAGCCTCCAAACCGGGCGTCAAGGACCGATGACACATTAATGGCATGGCTTCCGAATCCTGGTAAGCGCATGGGTTTGGGAGTGACATCATGAGATTTCAATGTTGGCTGCGTTCCGAGGAGCTGCCAGCCAAAAGCAATGAAGGGCTGTTGTTGGTTCTGAATTGTTGTTTGTTGTAGGCTTGGTTGATTGATTGAGTGGTTTGATGGTTGGTCGGTGGGTTGGTCGATTTGTTGGCTTTGTACTCGCTATTCTTGCTGCTGCTGCTGCTGCTGCTGCTGTGGTGGCCGTGGTCGCCGTGGCCGACGCTACCCCCCTGCCTTGGGTCTGACTGATGCCCGTACTTAAAAGGAATGTTCCCCTGTTGGCTTTAAAGGGAATCTATCACTGCTGGAAATATATATTTTTTCAGGGGCTTAAGCAAAAATGGAGGTTGCTGTTCTGGTTGTTGGGAACCAGGTGCCACTACTTGCTTTGTCTGAGATTCAGCAAGTGCGTTCGGGTCATTTTGTCATACGTGGGCTCTCGAGAGTGCAGGACGTGCTGCCTGCAAATGTGGCAGAGTTTCACAGGGCCAGCCGTCCCTGCCTGAGGCGAGAGGAAAGAGCAATGCAACACCCGCAAATCCAGGCGTTTGTGCTTTCGTAACCGTACCAAAGTCCAGTCCTAGGTGAATGACCCACATGTGTCTGGATGACAGTCAATAAACATGTACATCATAGGGCCACTGAATAGATTGGGTCATCCCGGCAACGATCTGAAAAGGATACGCCCCATGAAAGCTCTATGGGCTGGGCTCTATAGCAATGCGCATGGCTTGACAGCGGCCGTTCTAAATTGCAAGTCTTAAATTGTGTAAAGGCTGGTCCTTAAGTGTTTGCGAAAGGAAAAACTGTAACGCGAGCGGTCGGTGATTGGAGCACGAAACGGCTGCAAAGAGTGGAAAGCCTTTGCTCGACAACCAGCTTTGCAAGCCTGCTTTGCCAGGAAAATAGAGGGCCACGGGGCCACGAAAGGTCGGCGAAAGGAACATTTCCAGGTACCTTCATTTTGAACAACCTCCCTCATGGACACAGGCACTGGCTTGTGTCCGCCGCAATTTTGGTGAGGTGCCTTTATCGTGTGTACTGGTAGACGGAGACTCCACCTAGGCAGCCTTTACATTGAAAGCCTTTCAAGGCCTGATTGTCCTGGAGACATGCATGGAATCTGAGGGAGGTGCAAAGGAACACGATTGGTTAGCTGCAGTCATGCAAGATTGAAGAGTTGGGTGGTTAACAGGCGATGAGAAGAGGATGGGAAAAGGACATGAATCCCAACCCCATCCTCCATTCCTTCACTCACTCATTTCTTTCCCTCGCCGCTGTTTCCCATGGTCAACATCCTAGATTAGAGAGCAATAGAAGTGAGAAAGGGATGTTGATGAAGGAAGGACAGCTTCTCTCGCATCCATTGGACGGCTATGAAAGAAGCTGGAGAGACTTATCTTCGTTCGCTTTCTCCTCCATTTCCCTCCCTTTCTATCTTGGAGTCAAATGGGGATGAGAAGCATTTGCACTCACCCTTTCATTAACCCACGTCCTCATACCTATCTTTTATCTCTTTATGTAGTTCCCATCTTCGCCCGAGCGAAGGAACACCAAAAAGAAAGGCAATCTCTTTGTGAATGGTGGAAATGCTCGGTAGAAAGATGATTGCACTTCCCATTCCTTTCTTCAACCTGGCTTGCTTCTGTTGACCAAACCCGTCCCATTAGGGGGTGCTCCCAAAAGTGGTCTGAATCCCCACAAGGACACCCCCCAATCAAAATCCTGGCTTGCGAAATGGAAGCCGAGGCCTTCACTTCCTGGGCACCTGGCGCGAGCGCTTCGAGCGCTGGCGCGCAGGCGGCGCAGGCCCGAGAAACCCGACAGGTACCTGCAGGAAATGCGGGGAAACCAGCAGTCACCTAGGATATGCTGGTGTATGCAAATGCATTTTTGTATCTATATTATAGATACATGCATGCATGCATGAATGCATGCACACATACATAGTATATATATATCTCTTTGTTGGCTGACCCTTTTCGGGTTTCATATCTGTGTGCGAGCCGCTGATGCCCAAAAGGGGATGGGGGCAGTTTGTCACTGTTTTTTCAAAGGTGAGCCATGTCCACATGCCAGGCCTTCCAGAACTGGCACAGCAGCTCCAGCAGGACATGGAACGCGTCGAAAGCGGAATGCCGCCCCAGGAATGGTCCAGCTACAAAAAAAGCATCCCCACCCCTTTAAATATGGAATTGGAGGAGGGGAGTGACCCCTGGAATTTCATTTGTGGTTGCATTTCCTTTGCGAGGGGAAGATTAGATATCTGGAATTGGGGACCCCCCACCCCCCCCCCTTATCATAGGGGGGATAAAAAAGCTATTTGATCATGACAGGTCTCCAATCCTGACTTTCACGTTATGTATCAACGTGCAGCCTTATTGGGTTGGTTACACTTGATGCATGTTGGGAACAAACACGCTTTGTTGTGTGTGTGTGTTTGCTGTTTGACTGCATGGTTCAATTCAAGTCGTTCATTTATACGGATGATGCTACAAGTGGGGGCACAAGGTACACACTGTAATTAACTTTCCGGCATTTATCACGGTTTTGGAGTTGGTTTACTTGCAATAGGGAATCCACTGCTGAAGTATTTGTGTTGTGCACTAGACCCACAGCCCGTGCGACTTCTTGTCTCTCCACTTGCTGCTTGATTTCAGATTCCTATTGTTCGTCTTGGAAACAAGCAGTCAACAAGTCAAATATGTGCGCAGAAAAGATGGAGCCGCTTGGCCTGCCTTTGTATGATTTCTTTCCACCGCAGGTCTTTGAACAATGGATTGTGGCATTCCATGAATCGGACAGAACAACCTCAAAGAAGATCTGTGTTGGCAGGAAGTGGGTGCCACGTGAGGAGCTCAATGCCCTTTATGACGCTTCGGCGTCCAACACCATTTGGGCTCATTTGGAGCTTGCCTTAGCACCAGGCCCTCGCGCGAAGCTTCGCACCCGAATGCTTCGTTTTGAGAGACGGAGGGCATTCGGGGGGCCGTTACTGTAGCAGTGGAGTCGTGCATTTTGCAAGGCTGTGCTGAAACCAAAGAGGCCTGCTTTCATTCCATCGACGGCAATTTAAGGGGAACATGATGAGCAGCATAACGCTTTGACCTGGAACTTGCTTCATCCTTTGATGTTAGACTGTTAAGCCTTTTCTTTGAGGGTCTTATTTGAAGGCTTGCTTTCTTTGCGACATGTGTCCCGCCCGTTTGGAGCTTCCCTCACTCGGTTGCTGACTCATGCTCGTTCCCTTTAAGCTCTTCAAAAGGGTGCCGTTTGATTTGGGCGCAAAGGTACAGATCAATGGACAGATTGGACATGTGTCAAGAACAGGGCGCTGCATACAGGGGGACAGTCTCAGCGCCGGCAACCATTTGGAGGGATCCCGAAAGCAGCCCACGAGGGCCTCAAGTTGGTCTGAGGACATGGATTGCTTCTTCGTGTCCGTGGCTTCCCGGGATGCTGCGGGAAGCTCAGCAAAGTTGGCGAAACTTCACGGTGTCCGACGCGAAACTTCACGGTGCTAACGCACGGATCTTTGGTTCAGCTTCAGTGATTCAGGCAGCTATTCACAGTGGCAAGAGCAGTGACGCTGTTGATGGCAGAGAAACGGTGCCACCAGAGATACTCGAAGATATTGGCAACCGAACATCATGGGCGCTTCTAGGTGCAAAGTCATGTGCAGGATGTGGTTTACAGTCTAATAATTTCAACCAATCAACCGGCAGGAAGCAGACAACGGTTCTCGCGAGCTTTCATTTCCAGTGCCAAGGGAGCCAGTGAGGATGTCGGGCGCTCAATCGCTGCGGAAATCGTTTGCTTGTGAGAGTGGGCACTGCAGCTTGTTGTGGCAGTCGGCCACAGCTACAGAATCGTAAGTGAATATCTATATAGCAAAACACTCATAAATGTGTATATATATATATATACTGTGATTGTGTATGTCTGTCATGATGAGCAAGCCTTCCAATTGATTGGGTCCGTGTCGGTTTCTGCTTGAAACATACGAGGCAGGGGCTGCCTCAGATCCTCCGTCACTCAAATGCCTTGAAGTGGCCATGCCAACAATTTGTCAAGCGAAGGGTTGTGCCCACTGCTCCAGTTGTAAGGAAAGCTGGAGTGTTTTGATTGGTATTTGTGAGCTTGTCGGCAAAATTTCAGGGCGCACATATGATACTGGCAGTTTTCACAAAAGGAGAAGCGTGTTCAAAATGCTTTGTCGAACATGAATCTCAAAATTATGATGGCTGGCGTGAGTGCACCAGAAAGATTGCCGGGCGTTGGACAAGTAGGCCCCAAGATCTTGTGAGTGGTGCGGCCCACAGTCCAAGCCCAGTCGCAAACTTCTTGCTTTGTTCTTGTTGTTCCAAGCTCATCCAATGCATGGATCTTGTGCTTCGCCGTACCAAGGGTACAGAGGCATTGCGATCCTGGGCACTATTTTGGTCTGCAGCTTGCATGTAAAAAACCTGTTTGTTTAGACCCTAAGCCCTTTCAACAGATCTGACCATCCCCCCCCCCCCAGTTTTTGAGGGGAGACCCACCTCGAGAAACGAGAGGTTGGTCGGGGGAGGGGGGAGGGGTGCCGCTTGCTATAATATAGTGAAATGGTGCTTTCAGATGGACCGGGAACTTTCAACAAGCAGGCACCCAGAAACCCCTCCAAGCACCACTGTAAAACTGGGCTGTTTGTTTTCGCAGGTGGTAATTTCCTGTTTTTTTTGTGACAACCAAAATGGAACACCGAAGCCCTTCTTTTTGAGGGGGGGATTCAACTTGAACGGACGGACGGCATTTCGGTCGCTTCATTCAGGTGCCCGCAGCCGTGGTCTCTGGGCTGGGCCCCAGCTCTGAGATTTGCTCCGCGTCGGGTTCTCAGCGTCCGAGTGGACATAGGTGCTTGGTGCCACTCGAGGGAGGTGGTTCTGTTCTTTCTTTCTGTCGTTCTTTCTTTCTTTCTTTCTTTCTTTTTGTGTGTGTGTGGAGTGTTCTTATGATTTTGTCTTGATTTGTTTTGTTTGGGGGGGGGGCCGGGAGGGGGGGTTGAAGCTGCCATTTCAAAGGATGGTTATTGGTGCTAACAGAGGGAGGAGAGGGGGAAGTACCTCCTTAGCATACACCCCAAGCGTTTCAATCCCTCGAAAAAGTCCGAAACATGTTGAAACATCATGGTTTGAAACACTGTGTTTGTTGAGACACGAAGCAAATTAAAACAGCCGCTGTTGGAATTATCCGCTGAGTTAGGTTTTTCATTTTGCTTGTCCCATTGGATTGATCTCTTGATAGGACCCAATGCGATTTGTCCATGCTTGTTCAGGGAGCGTCCAGGAATTAGCCCCCTCCAAAGATCCGCACTCCGATAGGAAAAGAAGCACGAAACAAACACCGGGAAGTGCCAGTTCTTGCGGCAAACTTGTGCGGAGGACGGGACATTCTTTTTTTGGAAGGCTGGTGGATGTTCTCAGAAAGCCAATGGGAGGGCACTTGATTCTGGAAGTTGGATGATTTGGTGCGGCCTCGTTTTGGCGTTTCTGCTGGGGGCCTTGTGTCAATCGGAAGTCCGCCCTGGTCCGAACACGTGAAGCAGGGTCTCGGTGCTTCAAAGGGCGGCCAGTTTCCCGTCTGGAACAGGCACCTCTGCAACAATTTGCATTTTACAACAGTACAATCTGCGTGGTCCGCACTTAGGTGATTCCTTAGCCCAAACAGTTCTCTTTACCTGGGCTGTGAGTTGTTCCATCCAAGGACCCGGAAGCCCCCAATTCCCCCAACATGGAAGTACACGCAAAACACCCCTTGGAAGACGAGCTTTTGGAAAGGTTTCTGCACTTTTCTGGCAGGAACTATGCAGCTCGCCGAGCAGGGGCGCGGCTCTGAGATCCCATGGTAGGCTTGGGACAACCACTCCCTCCGTTTCGGACTTTGCTGTTTTGGGTCTGAACCGGTTGAGCGGTTTTTGAGTTGGTACTTGTTGAGCCGTCGAATTGTTGGATGATTAGAGTGGGCATTTTATGTTTCGGGACCGGTTTCAAGTGAGGCCAGGAAACCAATAGGGAGGTGACCAGTTTTGAGGCAAACCCTTGTGAGCGAAAGACAGGCTTTATGTTAGGGAAGTGCGTGGCACATACATGTCTAATGTGCGGTATATCAGCAACACAAACAAAGAAGGGAGTAGTTTGTGGGTTCGTTCGAATACACTAGCCCCCCCTGGGTTTAAGCGTCTTTGGCGGTAAAGTATTCTATTCACGGCTCTCCCCCCCGCAAGAACAGTAATTTGGCAGGGGAACCTGCTAACGAAGTGTGTGGGTTGTGAGGGTTTTAGTATTAGATTGCTTTTAGGCAGTGTACTCACCCCTTCTCGGACCCAGACAAGTAAACGTCATGCGTT
Source organism: Effrenium voratum (assembly GCA_963377175.1). NCBI lineage: Eukaryota > Dinophyceae > Suessiales > Symbiodiniaceae > Effrenium > Effrenium voratum. Next base: position 625,638 of record CAUJNA010001968.1, read on the forward strand.
TGTTCAGTGAGTGATTTTACTTGCAGAAAATCGCGGAGTTTCTGCTGGGCGGGTGCACACAAGGTCTCATTGTAAGCTAACAGCCTGGGTGAAATGGGACATCAGCTGGCTTAGAATTGGTTCAGCATACCTCATTCTGATTGAGTAATTTCTGGTTTTAGGGGTCTGGGAAGAATCTGTCTATTTTTAGGGGACCCTTATTGTTGTTTCACAGTAAGACGAAACGGGACCCTTACGGTAACCATGAATATTTCAAAGCGCGTGCTTCGGACTTGTTTTGATGTTATTCCATGTAAATCTTAACGTTTGTCTATCATCGCTCAACGTGCCTGGATGAATGCCCTCAAATATGCCTTTTTGGTTGTATGGTAGTAAAGACCAACAGAACACCTACCATTCCGGGATGCGAACAGTTTGCCGTGGACATTGGGCATTTGACTCCAAAGCATATTCTTGTTTGTCATACTTTGCACGAAATAGTACAAGATATCTTCAGCGTAATAGGTAGAGATATCCCACATTGTTTTCTTGTGGTTGCTCCTGTTGCTCGTTCAGTTGTCTACGCCAAGCCCCTTCCAAAAGTCGCCTCCCAACAGCCCTCTTTAGCCAACCTTTGTTTCCCCATGGCCAGTGGGCCAACGTGGCCTTGTCTTGCTGAGGTAAACACGCACCTTTGGTCCGTTGAGCGGGCCTTGGAAGTATTCCCCTCGTCTGAGGCTCAGATAGATGGCGCGGGTCTTTGCACCTGCGAAGTTGCGTCACATCCTACGTGGCCGTGTCCTGAATCCAAACGTCCACTTGAGTCAAATCCAAAATCCTGAATGCGCTGAAACCAGATGGTCCAACAGGTTGCGCTGGGGGATGATCCTGCTACGTGCCAATGGGATTTTTTCGGACGGATTTCTTAAGCACAAATACTGAGAGCAGAAGGGCTCGTCGCAGGCAATTGCCCCTGACACGCGGCTCGTTTTCGAGAGGCGTGTATCTGATCTGTGTTTGCGCTTCTCACTTTGCTTGGTACCTTGCAGCAGTACACTATAGTGATAAGCTGGGTTGCATAGCTAGGAAACCCCCGCATTTCTTCTGCTAACACAGCTCGGAAAGCCAATGCCTGTTTGCCTGCCAGAGCCTCTTCAAGACAACAGTGCCTGATTGTAAGAATGGACATGGTCCCCTTTTAACAAGATCTACATTGACACATGCAAGGAGTCCTAGTTCAGTTTGGACGTCGCTTGAGCTCCAAAGGCGTGCTGCTATCAAGTCGGCAGGGGATGCGAAGAAATTGTACGGGTAGCAAAGGAAGTCAGGGTGAAACCATTTTGGGTTCCATACACCCCGCAACAATATAAAACCCCAAAAACGTTCCTAGAGGAAATCCCCTTGGTGCGCCATCTTTTCGGGTTCCATGTGAAGAGATCAGGGGAGTATCCCTTTGGGAGGCAAGCTCGTTTCGCCTCCCCAGGCTTCGTTTGATGCCTATCTCGTCGGAGCTGCTTCGTTCGGCCCGGGAACCCGACGTGAGCTCGAAAGTTGTTTGGTTATGCCTTCGATGGTGAGTTGATTGTGTGGTTGTGTCTGGTTTCACTTGTCTTGCTTCTGTCGTTTTGGCATGTGTTCTCGCTGGTAGCCATCGCAGCTGCCCACTCTCAGGGTCCAAATATCTATTCCTTGCGAAGGATGTTTCGCCTTGCAGCAAGAACATGGCCATTAAAAAAGGCTACCCTCACATGGGTGTCTCATGTTTTGGGGATCCCCAAGACCCCCCAAAAAACGGATGGTTCCTTTTGGTTTCCCTTTAAACCAGGGGCTTCCCCCAACGAAAGCCGAGCCACCCAGGTGGAGGAGACATGGAAGAAGGCGGGGCCAGACCCTCCTGGGAATTGGCTCGGGGTTGGGAAAGCCACTGGCCGGTTCGGTGTTCCCGAAACGGAGGGTCCTTCGGCTTTGCGTTGTCTCACACGGGATCGATCGATCCAGAATGATCTGCTTTGAGTTTGCGACATTGAAGAAATTCAGTGTGGGCAGAGTTTCTCGTTGCACGATTTTTGCATCGGTAAGGTTTTACCTACTTGCCCAAGTTTAGGGACGCACTTCTGGACGTCAAGTCTGTGAGCTGATCGGTATGGGCTTAGGATCAGTTTTGAGTTTGTGAAGAACTCATTGGGCTGTGTCACTGGCTTAGATTTGCTTTGTGCTTGTGCAGAACTTATTTGACGGTGTTGTTTAGGTTCAGTACTGGGGCAAGGCAGGAGCCCAAGCCTTTTAGCTGAGTACCTGTAAACACTGAATTGTGCCTCAGCGGCTGGGCTGTACTCTTGCAAGCATTGTTGTAGTTTCGGGGCTCCAGACTTGTTTTCCTGCAACTTGAGCTTGAGAAACAGAAGGTGTTGCAATTAGGCCTGAATTCGGGGGGGCATAGGAAGACTGCTTGCATGTTTAACATTGCGTACCCCCTGAATCGATGACGAGCCCAAAGGCAAATCCTCCAAGGATTTTAAGTGGATTCGCACTTACCAGGTAGGGTCACTGCCTTTCACCTAAAGCCGATGCCTGCCGAGGTGTACGGACTCTTGGCGGTTGCCTCAGTCGCGAGTCGCGAGTCGCCAGGGGCGAGCGACTTGGATCGGCGGCGGAGAAAACCAACTTTGATGCCATTGAAGTATATGTTCTTCAGGAAGTGCATTGCTGGGTCGCTGGATTTTGCTTGCCCAGCATCAAGGCAATCCGATTTCAGCCCAGATCTTGTGCCTGTAGCAGCCAACACCTGCTGGTTTAGCGGGAAACCAAGAGGAAGCCAACCGTTTTGGGGGCTCCCTTAAAAAACTAACACACAGGGCACCATGGACAAGTGTTGCTGGCAATGGCCGGCAGAGAGCTTCGGGAGCCTTCAATGGATCCTTTTGTGAAATGACTCCTGCGACGGAAGCGAAGCCAGATCTTCCAAGGTGCGCAGCCATAGCAATCTGGGAGCGATTTGGAGAGACCCATCAGCAACAGAGTTCAATGTATATCTTCTTTTGCCACTGCACGGAGCCTAATTATTTGACCCTCTACCCTAGGCTGGGGGCTTTACCACTTCCCAATTCCAAGTCCCAGGTCTTAGCCTCACCGTGCTGCGAAGGTTGCTGCGGTCGGAGCGGACAACGTGTTGATGCGGTCCTGTGATGAAGCTGCCGGGAACTCAGTGGGTCAGGGTTGACCCCCTACCGCCCCCCCCCCCCGGGTTGTGGGGGGAATGAAGGGCTTCCTTTATGAGTGGTTCTACATGGAGGGCGGCTCCCACATGATATCTATCTTTGCACATAGCCCAGTCTTTTGCTGGGTTTTGGGGGTGCATGCGTGGCATGGAAGCAAGATCAGTGCAGCATGCCTTCAGAGTTCTGCTGTCAGGGGAGGTGTTTGAGCGAGATTGATGCTTGACCCTGGCACTGAGACGCGTGAGAATGTGGCATATGACCAGATGTGAGACCTTCCGACCATTCTTTGCATCCACCAAGTGTTCAAACATGGATCAACCTGGGACTATCTAAGCATTTCTATACTGACCCTCTAGGTGGTGAGTGGCTGGCATGGTATCATGTTCACAATTCCTGCCGTCAGAGAAATGATGCTTGTTCACAGCAGCACGGTATATGTGGGCTTGTCAAAAGGGCTTCCTGGTGCGTGTGTGTGTGTGTGTGTGTGGTTGTAAAACACAAATATGTTTCGTTAAAGACTATCCATAAAGAGTGGTCCTCGTAGGCCCCCTTTCGCGTGATTGAAAAATCACCTGCGGGCTTTTCCAACTCCTTTAGTTGGGGAAGTTGGGGTGATGCTTGGAGTTGCCGGGCAGGCATTGCGCGTGCAAGGCTTTCCCGTCAGGGCCTGAGTGAGTGCCTTGCTCTGATTAAGCATGTGTATGGGCCCAAAGTAGGTGACCCAGTGTGTGCGGTATACCTGCGTTGTCCCGTCCAAAAAAAATATGGATCCTACACAGGACAAATCCACACAGCAAATGGTGTTGCTTGGAAGCTGCTTCATTCAAGCTACAAGAATCATTCCGATCTATGGACATGAAAAACAATCGCATACTTTTTCCTTTGGGCCTTTGGGCCGTTGAATGCAGTCTTTTGACACTTGTGACGGAGCAAGTCCTAGCACATACGGCAGTAAAGGGGATGATCAGAACAGAAAAATCCCATGTCAGCTGCAACGCGTGGGTCTGGGTCAAAAGTAAACCACTAGGGGACCGCAGGTTTTAGTCCATGTGTCCATTTACCAAGGTTCCATCTTGGGTACCTATTTTTGACCCACAGCCACATATTGCCCGTCAAAACGGAGCCATCGAAAAGCGCTCAGGACCCAATTGCCTGGGCGGAAGCTTTGCGCCGAGCTGTGCGCCAGAACACCGGCCACTTGCCAGCAGAGAGCACAATCAGACAGAGGGAGATGCCTCCTTTGAGTTTTGCCATGATTTAGCCCCCCGACCAAACTCGACCACAAGGCATGTTTTTTTTGGGACCTGCCGCATGCCTGCGCTGACAGGTTCTGAGGTTCCAGGGGTTGCACCTCCCACTCCCTCACCACTTAGGCTGCAGCTGCAGCGTGGGCCTGGGGCCCTCACAATTGGTGGCCAAGCTCGCCACCAAGGCCCACGGAGAGTGGAGCTTGAGCTGAAACGAGGTTGGCTTTGTCAACCTCCGGAGTCCCAGGATAATTGGAGGTGAAGCAACAAGGGAGGGTTGAGCCCTGAATCAGAGGGTCAAACAGGTGGTTTCAAGAGAGTTCTACGGTTAAAAAGGAGCTGTCAGTGGATGCGATAGATCATGCAGATGCCAGCTCACACTTTGCGACTAGGATAATTGTTTTCCGGGATAGTCTAGGATCAACCCAATGCATTTCAATGACCTTGTAGAGACAGCGCAACAAAAATTGGCGACTTTGGCCTGCAAGATCTTTCAGGCCTGCAAGCCGAACGGCGTTCGCCAAGTCTTGGACGCGGAGGCTCGGAGGCTCAAGAGTCGGTCGTTGTTCTGCACATGCCCAGTCTGTATGCACGGCCTCTTCAATTGGCACAAGAGTGACGCTGGATCATGCTGCCCCATGCTGCCCCGTGCTGCTTGCCTTTTCAACAGGGGTGGGTCTTGCCAGAATCCCATGAAAAGCACTGGCTAGCTTAGCTACCCGGAAACTGGCACGTGCAACACCTAATATCGACCGGTGTCCTCACTCGCCAAAGTGTCCAGTATTCATGTGTCCATGTCACTTGGTGGGCACAACTGATATTGACCGCGACTGAATCAGAAGTGGGGCCTTTCAACAGGAGGCTTCTTTGGTTGGCAAACGGCTGTGGGTCAAAACCCTGTACCCCTGGTGAACATCAAAATTGGTGGCAAAGGGATGTCATAGGTTATGCCCCATGGCCAAGCGGGTTCCCGCCCTTTCGTTTTCCGCACGGCATCCGAGGTCAGCAACTTCATGGCCGCAATCCCGCTCCAAGACATGCCGCAGGTCGCAACAGAAGCATGTTGCGGACGTTTCCGCTTGAAGAGTGGAGGGTTAGGAGTCGTTTTTGTTGGTGGGTACCCAGTTTTGGGGTGGTTGGATCAAAAGGGAAACTTGGGGTAAATCACCCAATTTGAGGGTTTCCCCATTTAGAAACAACCCCGACCAGCGCTATGTGGATTCGAATTGAACACAATTCGAGATCGAATTGGTTGGACAAGGTTTGCGTTGGTTCGCTCCTACAAAACTGAAGCCGAGATGAGAGTCAGAGCGCTTTGACGGCGATGCCTCACATGGGCCATTGGCAATTCCCCAATCTTTACGTAGGTGCGCCGATGGGCAAGCAATGGCTCTGAAACTGCAAGGAGCCCGCTTGGCCATGTTACCTGGAGCCATAAAGCCTGCGATCGCAGCCATCAGATCATAAGCCATGGAGTCCGGGCCAGACCTCAGGCGGGCGTGGGGGGTTGAAGGCTATCCTCACTTTGCCCCATGCGGTTCCTCAACCCCTGGAACAGAGTCGCTAACATGGGCCATGCTGGCGAGTCTAATGCCCACCTGAAATATTGGCTGAGCTTTTGGATCGAATCCGAATCTCAGGCCGCTAGTTGCGACTGTAGGCCGGTTGCAGTCTCCAGGAAACACCTCCACTCTGTAAGAACAAGGTTTGCAATTGGAATCTCGAACGGCTGCCTTACGCTCAGCTGACAGAAGAGCATGAAGCGGGCGCAGTTTGTTGCCTGTCAATCAGAACGGAGGAAACGGCCCTAAGCACTGCGGTGGCGTGTTGGGCAGTTGCGCCCGTGCGAACTTGTATGGAGCACGCCCCTTGGTGCTTGACAACATGCCCTCCTTTCGCGCAAGGAGAACTGAAGTCATCCTTTGCTTTTTGAGCACATGCAGCTTTCATAGACTGCAAGACCTCCGTGCAGCTTTCATGTGAGGCGCAATGCCGCCGTGCCAGCCCCCAAGTCGCTGTCCACGGCGCCGAAGACGCTGTCCATGCGAGGTGCCACTGGCACGGGATTTCGGCAGATGGTTGCCGGTTGAAATCGCTCCATGGACTTGTGGTCCGGTGGATTCGCTCAAAATGTGTCGCTTTTGATCCAGGTCCAAAGCCAAGGTCCCTTTGCGAGCGCAGGCTTTAGCTCGAGATGCCCGATCAACTTTGAGCCATGGTCCCTGAAGCTTGTCCTCGGGGCCACCCTAAGATCCTGTGACATTCAAGCAATGGTTTCTTTTGGCCCAGCCTGGCTGGCGGCGTTGTGTGGGTCCCCCAAACCTTTTCACAGCAGGCAAGAGGTAGAACAGCTCTGCGTCCAATCTTGAGCGGAGGAAATTGGCCTTCTTAGTTTAGGAATGGCCCCATGCTTCACATGGTGCCTGACTCACGATGATCTTGAGGATTGCTTGACCAATACCCATTAGAAGCAGGCATACTTTGGTCACCACTGCCTCTCATACAACGATGATTTTGACTGGGGCCCTGGAAATCTGGCAATTCTGAGCTAGGACCACACAGGTGTTGGTTGCTGACGGCGCTTGATCTGCTAGTCCTTTCCGACTATCTTAGAACTGGCAAGCTCTGAGGCGCGCCAATGATTGCACATTTGGGCGACCAAGATGACCCGCAGAAGGCGGGCATCGACAATGTCTCGCCAGTCTGCCAGTTTGGCTTGTTTCGTCTACTCAAAAAAAAAGTTTGTGTCTTTCCTGTTTGATGGCCCTGTAGTCTTCTCAAAAGTTGATTTTGTTTCTTTCCTGTTTGATCGGCCTGTGAAGCATGTTGCGAGCCCTTGTGGCAACCGCTGGTCGCAGATTTGCAGATGGCCGCCAGCACCATTTGTCATTCAGCAAGTAAACGCCACACGCAGACAACTGGTTGCACCACAGCGACTGAAAAGCCGGGGGTGGGCTTTTCTGAGTGATGTCGTGAGCCTGCAAACTCGAGCTGCGTGCTTGGTGGGGCAAAGTGCAAGGGAGCGCTGTGCCGATTGGATCTGCGAGTTGGGCTTTGATTATTCATGCCAATTCTGATTGATTCCCTTCTTAGGCGGTGGCACGAAAGATAGCTTTAGCCTTAGTCTCTACTCGTGTTAGCAAGTTGCTGCGGTGGCAATCCTGACAATCCTGACTTGCGTATATCAATAGTTTCAACCAAAATAAGTATGCTTCAAACAACTTTAAACGGAGTCGGACTCGCTGAACCGGTCTTTCCGTGTCTCAGTCCTCTGCGCCTGTGTGCGGCTTTCATTCACCTGGTGTTCAAGTGGCTCGCGAGGTGACGCGGCCCGCGGAGAGTTTCTGTGTGTTCGTCCTGCACTGAACTAGCCTCTGGCAACATATTTAGTGATGCTTTGTGAGAATTTGTTTCGGGCATCATCCATGGCTGAGTTGGCTTGGATGCAGGACCCTGTGCAGCGGTACACGTGCGCAACTGCCGGCCTTCATCATCGCAGTGACACAAGAATACTATGGAAGACTGTGCTGGAAAGTGCGACGTCAAATGCAAAGCAGGGTTCCAACATCTCACTGTTTTCGGCATATTGACCTGTTCCAGTAAGCCACCGGTTGGGCACTGACTAAACGCAGCACAGCTCAATTGAACGTTGTCTGAAATTCCATGATTGGGCAACAGAGCGCAAGAAGTAGCAAGTTGCTCCTTGGCTACTCTGGCACAAGACCAGCCATGCCATTGATTTGTGAAAGTTGCTTATAGTCTGCATGAATGCAGAGCGTACTTGTTTTGCCTGTCGGAGTCAACGAATGCAACCCTGCGCACTCGATCGCCGAGAACGATCGCTCGCAGGCCGCCGAGACCTCCGTAAAGCTTCGCGAGAACACTGCGGCGAGCCTCGGAGCGAGGGGCAAAGATTTGGTCCTCCTGGGTCCGTTTCCGGGCGTTCTCCGGATGTTGCGTTAATGTTTCATGATCTGGAAGATCCAGGCTGGTTCTTGGGTTTCACCGTTTCAGTTGTTTCACCTTTCGAAGAATGTCGCATCTCCCACTCATAAACATTGTGCTTTTCTTTGCAAGGCCAAAGAGCATTGCATTGCATTGCATATCTTTCAGCTTTCTCGCTGAAACTTCATGACCCAAGCACTTGCACCTTCACATCTAGAGCGCCTCGAATCATGGGTGATCATGGGGTATTCAACATGCCAGTCTCAATTGGCACTCTGACCTGCAATTACATCAGGCGAACCTTTGCAAGGTAAGACTTTCGAGTGTATTTGTGGACAAAGCAACTCCAATAATTGCACTAGGGTCAGGCTAGATGATCTTTTTGCGAGCCACGTTTTTGTCACTCTAATGTTTTCTGGATTCGAGCACAAAACCGAAGCATAGACCCTGTTGGACAGCACGTTTTGCACCTTGCAACCTAGTTGACCTTTTATCTCTTCGGGTGT
>CAUJNA010001968.1:637032-664532 GCA_963377175.1 Effrenium voratum
GCGTGGCCCGCTGCAGCCTGCCTGGGCTGCCCAGCTGGCGGAGAAGAGGGCGCGCCTCGTTGCGAATTGGCGTTATTCTTGGGGTAACTTCCAGTTCCATTCTTTCCAGGGATCCGTCTCTAGAACACCACCCAAAACCCTGGGGAAATGGCGGGTTTTTGAAAAGAAAGATGGCTGAAAAGAATGGGGAATCAACCCCTAGAGTTTTTGGTTTTAAAGGCAAACCAAAAGGAGGTCCCTTAAAAAAGACATTCCTCAATGTGGTGTTGTCTCCCAGATGTTTTGATTTCCTTTTGGCTTTCTTTGAAAACAACCCAAATGGGCGTCGCCCTCAACAGTGACACCATGTGGGGCTGTGTCCCAAAGATGCCCATGCAATTCAGCGGCAATGTGGTTCTGTCAGTTCAAAATATCTCACCCACACACACACAATGTCATGCAAGCGCAGAGTTGAATGTGACAAGGGTGCCAACAGTTGTTTTAATATACTAGCTTGTTCAAAACCTAATCCCCAATGATTCGCGGATTGCAGATTATGCGGTTTACGGATTATAATATGCGGTTTACGGATTATGGGTTGCATGGATTCTCCATGCTCCAACATGCGGTTTTGACCCACAAATTGCAGCGCGGATTGCGGATTAAGAATATTACCAACCAGAACAAGGATTAGGCGGATTACGGATTGTGATTAGGCCCCCCAGGATTTCGGACAGGCTAGATATATAGACGCATCATGGGGCTGGTTGGCGTGGGGCTGGACACTCTCAACAGTGAAAGGCTGTATATATATACGTGAAGGAACCTGTCTGCAGTTGGCAGAGTGTGGGCTGAAAAATGCCCTATCAGGGTATTGGTTCGTCCGTCGCACAGGCTTTCGCCGCATCTTCCATACAGTTCTCCAAGTAGCATAATTTTTCGCTGCTTTCGCCAGGACCTTTGTTTGGGCTGACTGGTCTCGTTGACGTGTCTTTGTTGCAGTCTTTACCTATTGCGTTGTCTCTGCAGCTTGGCCCTTCCAAGCGGTCGCTTGGCCCTTCCAAGCGGTCGCACCGACTGCTTGAGTCGAGCATGGCAACCATCATTTTCCATTTTCCAGGTAGCGGCGGGTCACAGAGGAACATTGCAACCGGCGAGATTGAAACAGACTCCTAGAGGCTCTCGCCGGTACCAAGGGCTCAGAAAGTGAGGCTTTGAGAGACGCACCTGGCAGCCAAGGTTGCGTTGACGCCACGCAAGTTAATGCCTCGCGCCGCGACTGGCGCAGGTGGAGCGTGAAAAAGCTCAAAGCGAACTGGCAGTCAACAGGCCATCCCCTTGGGTGAAGTAGGCCATGGAAAGCAAATCACCAGCTGATCTCAAGTCGAATCCATGTTCAAAATTCCGATTTTGGGATTTGTCCTGTGAGGACAGTGCAAAAAGCCTGGGTTTGCAGCACTGCTCTGTTGCGAGCATGTGGTTGTTTGTCCGAATCCTAACTTTGTGCCAATGTATTCATTGCTCGGCTCAATCTGCGCGGAGCTGTGCATCAGCGTATGACTTCAAGCACACCAGATGCTTTAGCAGAGAACCCAAGGATGGATTTAGATGACCTCAGCGCGCAGCCGCATTGTGAGTCTTGAGATCAGCTCTTGCCACGCAAACGGATGACAAGTTCGTGTGACCTGCTTTGATCGGTGATCTCCTCCACGAGAAGCATGTATGCAGCACCGATGCAGATTGCCCCTTCCTTTGGCACTCCTCGTGTGCAGCGGATGCACAGCTGCTTGGCGCAACAAGTCGGCCAGTGGTGTTGGCATGTGTTGGCTAGCGCCCCTACATGTATTATGTTGATTTGTGATGTGTATATAAATACATGTGTATATATATATATATATATACATATGTATACGGCGAGAGATGCAAGTGGATTCCGAAGCAAGGCGAGACTTGTATGCGTACTGGCATGGCTGCCTGCATTTTGTTTGACCTCGAGCTTCAGGGCTTTACTCTTTACATTCAGGTTTTACCGCTCAACCAAGCAATCAGATCAGTTGATGGGTTTTGCTCAGGCCACTGTGTGCCTGCTCAGCCTTGGCCTCAGCCAGAATACAAGCAGGCCATGAGAGGTCAGCCTCAGGTTTGCAGACCAACAAATGCACAGAGCCGAAAAAGCTGTTGGTAGGGGTAGGCACTTGAAGCAGGGCAAACACCTGGGTTGGGCGCATTTCCTCGTGATCATGCCTTGTTTCCCAAACAAAGGACATGGCGCCAGCATGTGCTGCCAATCAGGCCAAAACCAGAGGGTAAAACAGAGCCGGGCAGTTACCGCCCGGGGCAGAAGCTGGTGCGATCTCTACAGGCATATTCTTGCGCCGGGTGTTTGGTTCAGCACACCTCAGCGTCCAGTCCTTCGGTTTTGTGAGGACGCCAAAACCGGTACTTCGGCAAGTGATGAGCAGCTGAGCAGCATGTGATGGCTAAGACTCAGTATTTGGGGAACAAGGCCAATTTCTTCACCCGGGTTTGGGCAAACAACGCCCCCCCATTTCGGCCGTTTTGGGAAACAGAGACCCTTCCGAGGGACCTATGATTCCGCTTTGAAGGGATGGGTTTTGCGCAAGGGAGGCCAAAATTAAAGCCCGAATCAGTCGTGAATCGGCCGGATGTTCTCACGACAAAGACGTACTTGCAGGGGGTTCCAGATTCTGTCTTCAGACTGCGTCTCACATTGGCTGTGTATATTATTTTCAACCGAGTTGCATGACAGCTACTTTCAATCGAAATGTGACAGCTGTCCGACTGCAGTTCTGCAGCCGGTAGATACCCTAATGACTGAACTTGCATCGTGTGCTTCCATGCCTTCTACAAGATTTAACCCCCCCCCCACCAGGCGCGTCACTACTTTGATTCGCGGCAATGTTAGAAAACACATCTCGCATTTCAGGTTTCTGAGTCAATTGCGGATGCTTCCGTTTGACTGAAGTTGAGCACAATGCAGGCACGAGGCGACATTTGCAGATGCTGAGAAGCACATCGGTATTTAAAGCTCGCCCATGTATTAAGGAACCTCCTTTTGGCGCCATTTTCAGGCTCCATGCTATGTTTGAGGAAGTATAAGGACGTGTGCCGTAGCTTTAGCATTGACGACTTATGACTCAACACCTTCCCGTTCGCTGAAAGTGAGAGCGTCACTGCCAGCTGTTTGTTTCAGCATGCATCACTCAAGACTGAACACCTGCTTGCCAATGAGAACGTCAGTGAGTGCTTTTGCAGACTGTTTGGCTGTGGATGAACCCCTGAACACTATTGCAAGCAAACCACAAACCCTCCGTGAATTCCGGGATCTGGCCATGGGTCAAAATCCCGTATCCCCAGTGAACATCCCAATCCCCACTAAGATAGGTTCTAAAATGGGTGGAGAATTCACCTACCCCAAAATGGGATCCCAAAACGGCTTTGACAACCACAGCCATCTCACTTTCCCTGGCCATTTGCTTCATGGGCCAAACAAATTGATAGGCCCCGTTGCGTCCCAGCGGGCTTAGGTCCAGCCAGCGAGGTGTCCAGGAGCCTGTCGAGGCTTCTGGTGGCGTGGCAGCAGGCCTATCGAGGACTCACCTTGGTTTCACGTGGAAACCAAGAGGAACCCCACAGCGCTTTTGGGGTGCCCAAGTGGTGTGACACCAAAAGTGGTTGACAGTGTTTGGCCATTTTCATGACCAATGTGCGAAAGAGGAAAAAAAGAGCAAAAAACAAGAATGTGTCCAGGTCCCGAGTGATCAGAGGCCCATAGCTTAGTTGAAGGTAGCCCAAAAGTTGACAATTTCATGACCCCTAAAAAAAGGGTACAACTTGAAGGGGCAAACCAGAGAATCGGGCGTCTTGTCGGCACTTCGGGAATGGCTCCCTCAACTGGATGCTTCAACGTATCGGCGTTGGTAGACGTTCACTCAGCGCAGGACCGAACACACTGAGTGTGCCTAAGATAAGGGGGCTAATCCATTTCTGCTAGTTTATACAGCCATGACTAAGTTGGGCGATACAGTACACCACACCCCGTTCCAATGTGTCCCTTATATTTCTATGTATTCCGTCAGGACTACAAAGCGTTGCAGCGGGAGCACCAGCAGAGTCTGCAGTGGACTCGGCACTTAGTGCGATGCCCCTTGGCCTTGACATTGCCAAGTAAAGCACCCGGATCATCGACAAGGATGTGTGTGTGTGTGTGTGTGTGTTCATGTCTGTGTGTGTGTGAGGGTACCCCTTTTACTGTGGTGTCCTCGGGAAACCAACAGTAACACTTTTTTTGTGTCTTTCGGGGGGAGGGGGTCCCATATAAAAAAAGACACGCCCAGAAAGTAAACAGAACCCACCCTCAACAATCAAGCTCCAAGCCCACAAACGCATCAGGACCCTTTTCCTTAGTATGGGAAACAGAGTTGGTCAGAGTTATGACTACCAATGACGACCTGGCAGGATTCAATGAACCAGGCCCAACTTGGAGGGGTCGATTGGTTTTCTGTTGGATCGGTCAGCACAAGCAAAACCAAAAGCCCTTGCCAGGGGGTCACCCCATTTTGACACAGACGTCAGACCCACACAGAGTCTCCGTGCGCTCAGAGCGTAGGTCTGCAGAGCTGAAGAATTGGCAGCTCTCGCATCCGCCGCAGAACTGTCAGCTGCTCTTTTGCTTCCCCCGTGCTCGAATCGGACGAAGCTTGGCCAGGTCTTGCTTCCCTTGTTCCAAGTTTGTTGCAGGGAGATAATGTTGGTGCCCGTACGTTGCAGTTCGCCAGATTATTATTATTACCTACAACCCAAAAGGAACATCGGCACCCAATAGCAGATTTCTTTGTCCGGGAAACTATCTGGATCGGCCCTGCGACTGCCCTTCGCCCTGCCCCAGTCTTCCCTCTCCAGGATCCTCACTACCACCCATCCCGAAACCGCTGATTTCCTCAAATCTCCCTTTATATAAAAGTGCTCCCACAACAAATGTCTAAGGGGATATTACGTGGCCACCCCAAAAAAGCAATAGTAGAAATGACAAAGAAGTACCAGCCATGCTGCCAAAACAGCCGGAGACTGCTAAGCTGATGCTAACACTAACCCAATGCTAAACTTGGGAGAGGCCAATCTGACCCAAAATTCGCTGACTTATGGCTTTTGCCCCCTGAAAATTTACATAGGTCCCCGAAAAAGGTTATGTCGAAGGCAATTCCTCAAATAGAGCTGCATCGTTCTGTTCAAAAACCAGCCATTCTCTCGGGTTTTTGGTGGTTTTCTAGAAAGATTCGGATCCCTGGAAAGAATGGAACTGGGAAGTTACCCCAAGAACTCTTGTGTTTTCTGGGATCCATGTGAATCTTGAGGCTTCAAACGAGTCCTGTTTTGACGCACTTGCTTTGCCTCGCCTTTGGGGTGCCAAGTAGTGCAAGTGGGAAATTTCCCGGCTGGCCCCTACTGTACCAACCATGGCTACTTTCCGGCTTGCGAATGAGGTGCCCCTGTTAAACCCAACCCACCTGTGTGTGCGTGCGCGAGTGTTTGTTTCTAGGGAACCCTTTTTTCGGGGGCTTCAAAACGCGCAAACCAAGGAAGATCGAACTCCATTTTGGAAAGTCCCCTGTTTTGGGGGGAGCCGTAACCTCCATAAAACTGGCCCATACACCGCCCAAGGAGAGCTTCACCAGCTCCTGCAACAGGGCGTGGCCAGCAGCTGCAAGCCTCGCTTCATGCAGTGCGCTGCGAGAACCGCCAGCCGCCTGCATGAGATGGCATTGACTCCCCAGGAGGAGAGACGCAGTTGCTCTGCAGTTGTTTGCTTGTTATTAGTTTGTAGGGGGGAGGAAGGGTGTGGTTGATTTCTATATGGGTCTAGCTTGAAGCGGGAGATTCGCGTAACATGCATGGGTTGTTTCCGTTCAAGTGAGCACCATCCAGCAGGGGTCTCATCAGTTTCTGGGACACTAAGTATCGCCAGTTGGGAACAAGACATCCGCTGTAGTGAAACATGGCGTGTGCTTGGTTTGCTTGCAATAGGTTAGGGAATCGGCGAAGACTTCCGACTTTGAAGTGGTGAGACATTTTTACGAGAATTGTGTTCCACCCGAGCTGTTTTTTTTGTCCACTGCCAGCCAGACAGCAAGCAAGCAAAAAGGCAGGCGAGCAAGCGAACAAGCCGGCAAGCAAGCACGCACGCAAGCAGATCCTTAAACAAACTTGCACCAGCCATAAGCCAACCCCAAACCAACCTTACACCGACCCTTAACCGACCAAGCCAAGCAATCCTGAGCATCCTAAGCCAAGCCCAAGCCAGCCCTCAACCGACCCTGAGCCAACCCCAAACCAACCCGAAACCAACCCACGCAATCCAACCCCAAACCAGCCCTAAAGCAAGCCAACACCAAACCAGCCCGAAGCCAACACTACACCAAGTCTACACCAACGCTAAACTAACCCTAACATCAGCCTAAATTCACCCCAACCCACACCAACACAACCTGAAAACCACTCTTCGCCGACCCTATGCCGACCTTGTCTGCCATCTCAAGCTGACCCCAAACCACCCTATACCGACCCTCAGGCCAACACCAAAGGAACCCTAAACCAAGCCCAAACCAACGAGCAACCCTAGACCAAAAGTAAAGCCACCCTCAATCAACCCTGAGCCAACCCTAAACCAAAGCTAAACCAACGCTGAACGTGCCCTAAACCAACCCCAAACCAGCACTAAAGCACCAAAGCCTTAACCCACGCTAAGCCAACCTTAATACCACCCTAAATCACCCTAACATATGTTAAGCCAACCTTCCTTAAACCGGCCCTAAACCAATCCGAAACCAAAGCGAAACTAGCCCTGAACCAAGCCTCAAACACCCCAAACCGACCTTAAACCAAAACCCACCCTAAGCCAACCCTCAATGGGCCCTAAACGGACCCTAAACCACTCTAAACCAACCCTAACCTTAAATTGAAGTCAACCTTGGGCAGTCTAGCAGATTACTGATTTTCCAAACAGGCGCAGGGGCAGGTTGAGGATTGATGGATGTCTTGGAGAATTCTCAAACAAGCTACGGTGGAAACATATTGTTGAGCTAGAACAAAATTCCTTGGCAAGAGGCACTACCCAAGATGATCTGACTTCAAGCAATACTTGCCATGAGGTTTGCGTTGTCTTAAATATATTGGATGGTAAGTGATTAGTCAAGAGCCAACATGTTATGTGGTCAACAGACGCCTTTGGGAGGGATGGCCATCAACCCTTTACAGAAATACACAAACTTACCAAGGATCCCTACAGCAACAGTCATTGCCGGCTAGGAGATTTGACCATTGCGCATGTCGCTCGTGTCAGGGTGCAACACAAGGCCCGCTGCAAGGCATCAGGAAGCTACGAATGGTCGATCCTCAAAACCAAGGGACCTAGGAAGCGACTCTTATCTTGACCCCGGCTAAGAATTCCACAGCCCTTCCTCACCCACCATCACCCACCATCACCCAGCATCACCCATCGCCATCCAGTCGCCTGACCCATCCTGCCCCACTCACCAGGAGAAGATGTGGCAGATGTTTACCACCTTCCAGGTGGAAGACTCGGAGCCCGGGGTCTTGGGCTCTGAGGAGTCCTTCGGGAAGCATCTGCACGTGCGAGGCACCACGGGGCCCATCCATTTGATGCAAGAATCTTGGCAGTCGAGGTCTGGATGAGAAGCCTCTGGCGGTAGGTATACATGTGTATATATGTATATATTAATATGGCCGTGGGTCAAAATCCAGTACACCCAGTGAACATCCCAATCCCCACTAAAATAGGTCCTAAAATAGGCGGTGCACCTACCCCAAATGGCACCATTGGTTTTGACCCACAGCCATACATATATATATATATATTAGGCAGATGGGATGGGGGTGTTTACAGGCAGCTTGAAAACACATCCACACGTTGTGTTCCTGGCGCTGCTTTTTAGCATATGCAACCCCCGGACCTTTGAGAGAAAAACTGAGATAGTTTGGGTTTGTTTCAGACATGTCTTCTGCAATGTGGCGTTCGGACTGGAATACATACATGCACGCAGACGACAAGAGCTCCCAACTGCATCCAGGCACGAAACCTGCCGAAAGGAAACAATGACGATTAGGTGCATCCCAACAAGAACAAAAGGAGAACAAAAGGAGTTTTGTCTATCTATCCATCCATCTATCTACCTATTTCTCTTTCTAAACAATCAAGCAATCAAGCAATCAATCAATCAATCAATCAATCAATCAATCAATCAAACAGCCAATCCATCAAACTGGTATCTATCTATCGATCTATATATATATCCATCCATCCCTCCATCCATCCATCTTTCTATATACTTTTCTATCTCTCCACCTCTCTCTCTCTCTCTCTGTTTGTCTGTCTGTTTGTGTGTCGGTCTGTCTGTTTTTCTGTCTTTCTGTTGGTCTGTCTGTCTATCTAATCTGTCTAATCTATCTAATATATATATATATATATAATCTGCCTAATCTATCTATCGATCTATCTATCTATCTACCTATCTATCTATCTAAATCTAAATCTAATATAGTCTAATCTAATCCAATCGAATCTGTATATTCAGTCAGTCAGCCAGTCAGCTAGTCACTCAGTGAATCATTCAGTCAATCAATCATTCACTCGTTCACTCCTTCACTCATTCATTCATTCATTCACTCACTCATGCATTCACTCATTCACTCACTCATTCATTCATTCATTCATTCATTAATTAGTTAATTAATTATTAATTAATTAATTAATTTGTTTATTCATGTGTGTGTGTGTTCATGTATTTGTTCATTCATTTGTCTATTTGTTCATGTATTTATTTATTGATAGATAGCTGACAAGGGGCAGTCTGGTTAGCAGCAAGCATTAGCATTCGCACACTGCTATCTTGAGCCAAAATGTAATGAAGTGCAAACCTCAATGGAAGCTTGAATGAAGAGACGAGGGATTTCCCAGATGAAAATCAAGCCCCCCCATCTTCCCATCTTCCTGTACAAGGTCAGGCGATGAGGAATACGATATTTCAGTGATGATGCCGTGCATGCTGTCAAGATCAAGAACCTACAGATCAGGCGCGGCATCACTCTACGACGACGAGCAACCCCAGCACATCCACATGTGCTTGGATCTCTAATGCACGGTCAGGCACATGCTCCAAGTTCCTAGGCTCAGACATTTCTGACGCAAACCAACGATCAAACCTGGGGAGCATGTTAGAAGAGGCTTCATGTTCTTCAAGGGGGTGCGATGAAGCCCGAAATGTCACAACGAGTTGTAGCCATAAGCAAAGCGTCTCGCCAAATCCAGAAACCAGCAGCTCGGCCGGAATGGCGTCCAACTTCAGAAAGGGTCTTTGCGTGCGCAAGCGGGTTGTCACAGTTGGCTGAAGCCCCACTGTGGCACACTCCTCATGAACATGCTGGACAGTGTATCCGCGCTTTTATGGCCTTTGTCTTTGCGCTCTGCTGCTTGTGGCAGTTGACACAGTACTGCGATGGCATCCAACTTGATATCGCGACCTTTTCAACTGGTCGTCAGGCTCTACCATATCTTGGCGATCCCCTCACGGATCGCAGGGGAGAAGCCTCCCCGACGAATCCGCACGGGCAAGCGAGCGTGGTCGCGTCGCGAGGCCTTCTTGAGCTTTCAGGAATTTCAAGGCCGCCAGCAGCAGTTCGTTTAGTTGTTCAAATAATTATGTATCCATCCAACTATTCATCTACCTATCTAGCCAATCTGATTAATCTAATCTAATCTAATCTAATTGATCTGTCGATCTGTCTATCTAGTCTAATCGAATCTAATCTACGTATCTGTCTATCTTTGTATCTATCTATCTATCTCTCGGTCTGTCTATCTATCTGTGTATCTATCGATTGATTTATTTTTCGCAAACCGTGGAGAACAAGAACCCGATAATGGTAGTGATGTTCGGCTCCCTGAAAAAGATGGCCAAAGCAGCCCAGCTCGCTGATTCCTCTTTCCAACACTTTGGCTCTGACTTTGGTCGGTGGAATGCTGCGCTGACTGGAAAATTCAACAACGCTAGAGTTGGCATCCTGATGCATCCTGATCCATACTACTTGCAACAAGTCAGCAAAAGAAGTAATCAATCACTTTCCCAAACAGAAAGAGGAGGAAGGATCCATTGACTCGGCAAAATCGCGCCTGCAAGTGTATAGTATATATATATACATAGTTTAGTCTGCCTGAGAAGGATGCAGGCACGGAAGGCAGGGATAGGCATTCATGGCCATGGAATCCCCTTGCCCGCAGATTTCAAGACTTCTTCCATTTGCTGTGCGCAATGATTTGGATAGTGACCCTTTGGGGGGAACCAATGCTCAATCTTTCAGGTGGCCTTGCTTGAGATTGGGCATAAGGACTGGGAGTGGCCCTACATGTTCGCATTGGCGGATGCCGGCTTCCAGATTGCTGCGCAGAACGTGCTGCAAAAAGGAGAGCGGAAGCTGCGGATCTTGGAGATTGGATGGGGCCAGGCGCAAGCTGCAAAAGTTGGGGTGCTTGTCACTCAATGCCTAACTCGTTTGGTTTGAAGGGCAAGGTGAACCTAGCATCTCGCTGCGAGCCCCCTTGCCATCGCCCCATGCGCCCCCTGAGGGCATCAGCGGCAGACGTTTGATGAACAATGCAGAGGAAGCAGGCCTTCGCATTTCCCCGACATGCTTGCAAGTGCTCAGCGGGTAGTTGGGCAGACCTTCCATGAATCCGAACTCGGGTTGGTTCTGAACGCAGGCGATTGCTGTCCAAAGTGGCAGGCAAAACGGTGGAGTCCATGGCAATTGCGTGTCCGAGACTGTTTGCTAGGTTTCCTCCGGATTCGAATAAAGACCATAGACACCTGTCTATTTAGGTTTCGGCTATGAACTTTGGTGGGCAAGCACCCCACGTGGTGTGTGGACATCAACCCCATAAATGTCCACCAAGGGGTCCCTAATTCAAATTCATCCCTTTCTGGGCCCAGAAGAGCAACGGCTCTTCTTCTAGAGTTACCAGACTTGCGGTTCGGGAATCTTGAACTTTCTTTGGGGTTGCTTTTGCAGCAATATAGACATAGGTGCATGCTTGATTCAGGTTGGTGCATGATGCGAAACATGTGTATTGGTACATACACATGTCTCATATCTATATATGTATATATATGTATACATATGCTGACTAAGCATGTAATATCTACTTTGATTATACGATACGATCTTGTGTATTTGTGTGTTTGTCTTGTCTTTTTGTTGTTTCTTTTTTTCTGTTTGTCGTTTTGCTGTGTTCTGTCTCCGAGACTCCTTGTTTCTTTGTTGGTTGACCTCTCGCCCCCTCGCCCCGCTCGTTTCTTTGTTGGCTTCTCGACCCACAGGCCCCCTCTCGCCCCCCCTCAAGCCCTGACCCGCCCCCCCGCCCCCTCGAGCCCGCGCCCTCCAAACCGCCCGAGCCCTCGAGCAGATCGCAGGCCTGGGCTTGGAGGTGCACTACGAGGTGGCGGAGCTGCACCCCCGCGTGGCCGCGGACGCGCGCCGCGAGGCCGCCAAGAGGACCCAGGCGGAGACGAGCGACGAGTGACGGGGGCCACCGGGGCGCCGGGGGGGGGAGCGGGGCACCGGGGTTTGGGGGGGGGCTCTTTTCTGGGGGGGTGTTATATGTTTTATACCGGGAAAAAGCATATTGTGTTTGCGTTTCATACCCAACTTGCTTGGTAACAACTTGGCGTTTGAAGGGGAACAAGGATGCCAACTTGGTTTGGGTGTTATCTATTTTGGCACACACCCATGGTTGCCCCAGTTGTGTGAACCCCGCAAAACATCTTGTGTTTGGCTTCCTGAGATCAACCCAACAGAGGTTCCGATTCTTTGTCTACCCTGGGTGACTAGGCAACGGCCGGACGGGGCTGTATCGAAGCTGTTGAGGGGGTTCCATGATTTGGGGGCTCGAGTCAAACATCAAGCACTGTGCTTGGAACCAAAGCTTCACTGCAAGTTTGATGGTCAGACATTGGCTGTTTCGCAACATTGGCTCCCCATGTTGGATGTTTGCAAGGAAGCCGGAAACAATGGATATACCTTCTTCTTGGGAACACCTGCATCGAGAAGAAGTTCAAGCCCATTTGTTTCAACAGCAATCAGCTGAATGTGTGACCAGGATATATATATATACACCTTCTTTTTGGGAACACCTACATATAGAAGAGGCAACAATCAACCGAATGTGTGACCTGCCTGTGCTCCCCAGGCGGAAGTGCGCAGCGTCCACGTGCACGAAGGCCCATGGCAGAAGATCCTGCCGTCGCTGCCAGCGGAGTCCTATGATCTGATCTTCTACGACCCGCTGAACATCAGCCCCAGGCAGAGAAAAGAAAAAGTTGGCCCCGAAAGGGGCCATCTCTTCTTCTTTTTTCCTTATATCTCGCTTGCCACTGTCTATGACGGTCAGCTAAACCGGAAAGGGACATCTCCAGAGATGATAGATACAGAACTCCGGCGGTCCGCAGATGTTGTTTCAGTCAATCATTGAGAATGCTTGCTCTAGGACAGTTGTGCGAACGCAGGGCCCCTTTGCAATGTTGAGGTCGGAAGTGGTCACTCGTTTGCCAAATGATGGCTGCTCAAACTTGTGGGTCGTTTTTGTATGTTGTTGTTCCACGGCACGTGATACGCTGATCTTGCCACTGTGGTGTTCACGGCTCCTCTTGCTGGGACCTCCTAAACGTGCAGAAATGTCATCATTTTCCCAAAATGTGTCACAAGGCAAACCCTGCGGAAAACAGTATGAAGGCGGACCCTCCAAGTAACCCTGCTGCTTGTGTGTATATATATATATATATATGTGTTGTTGCGTCGTGCTTGTTTTTAGATTTGCGTTTGTGTCTGGGTTTGTGTCTGTTTGTGTGCTTGCCTGTGCACTTTATTGACGCGGATGCTGCTGAGTCACTCTGGGCTGCATGTTCCTTGGCAAGCCGGCAGCACAGCCTGTGCCAGAAATGTAGCAGCCCAACGATGGCCAATGCTACTGTGGGTGGACGAAATCCTGCACCACCTTTAAAAACAATGGGAAAACACTGTTCGTTGGTATTTACAGAGGAATGATCATTCCAGAAATTCTGATGTGGTGCGAAATGGATTTCGTCCACCCGCAGTATCATGCCCTTTTTGGCCGGTGGTTCAACCCCTTCTTTCCGCATCCTTCCAGGTACATTCATGCCCTTTTAGGCAGGTGGTTCCCCCTTCTCAGCCTCCTTCCAGGTACATTGGCGAGAAGCAGCTCTTTGAGCAGTGGGGTTTGCCAACCTGCATTTTCGAGGCCCTGCAGCTGCTCGGAACACCAAAAGTGGTGGCAGCGGCTGAAGTCGTCACAGCAGTTGATTTGTGTGTATGTGTGTGTGTGTGTATGCGTGTCTCAACTGCTTGAGGGTATCCTTTTTGCAGCTGTTCCAGAAGGAGACCAAAGGCAAACTGCAAAGCCATTTGGTGCAAAAAAAAGGCTGGGATGCTGAGGGAATTTGCATGCCACACGCATTGCGATGTCTCGTGTGCTAGGCGCACTGAGCAACGCACAGACACGCAGACACACAGACACCCAAACGCACGGAGACGCATCCACATGTATACATACACGCAACCTGCATGCATGCAGCCCGCGTGCACGCATGCACGCACATACACACGCACACAGGCTCGCAGGCACACAGCCACACAGACACATAGACACACAGACACACAGCCACACAGACACATAGACACACAGACGCACAGACGCACACACACACACACAACCACACACACACACACTCGTGCACATAAAGACCGACGAAGACACACAGGTATCTAGAAACAAGCAAGCAAACAAACACGCGACAATGCAAGCAAGGAAGAAACCGACACGCCATCAAGCAAGCAAGAAAGCAAGCAATCAAGCAAAGATACACATACAGTACAGTGTGTCACACACCTTTTGATAGACTGTTTCAAGGCTTCAGAGATCAACTCCTGGCAGCAATCACCTTGCTTGGCTTGATCCGTCAGAATCACACAGCTGGCCTTTCAGTCCAAAATCGAATGGTTTCTGTTTTCTCCAGCCATGACTTGTTTGAGCTTCTCCTTCAGCATTTCATGCTTGCGTAGATGAATGTGAGAAAGACACGATATGTGTATGTGTGCTGACGCAGGAATACAGTATATGTATGTGAGAGTACGTATGTATGTGACTGGTACAGACATAAGAAACATGGAAGGATGTGTCTAAACATATCGTTGAGTGCCAAGTCAAACCCAGCTGGTTGCTGGCGATGTGTTAAGAAGCTTTGCCGCCAGTCGCCCAGGTTCTACCGGCTTTTGGCTCCTGGAGGTGTCCTTGTTCAGTACGCCATCTCTCACAGGATAGGTATGCGCATGTCCTTGTCGCATCTCCCTTATGCTCTGATCGCATCAACGGCTGATCCGGTGTCCATTGCTCTGAGATTGGGGATTGGATGGGATTGGTCAGGTCCCTAAGGGCATGATCGGCTCGCGTGTCCGCTGGCGGCTTGGTTTAGGGAGTTTCCAAGAGCGGGCCAAAACGGCAGATCAAGTTGCATTAGTCTACGTGTTCTGCTGTTGGAGATTGCCAGATTTGCACCGCACCCTGCGCTGCATCGCAGTACTGCACGAGAAGGCCTCAACATGTCAGGGTAGTTTGCAGCGTTGCTTATTGCTAAAAGTTGTTCACGCGTTGCTGGCTGTTAGGTGCGACGTAGATGTTGAAATCGCGCGAGAACATGAATTGATTGCAAGACTTTGTGTTCAATTTGGGGGTGCTGGTGCCAGAAGCGTCGGTTTTAGATACTTGCAATTGCTGAGCACCTGTTGGCTGTGTGTGAAATGTTGGAGCCCCTCCCCTACCAATGCGTTCGCGCATCTGGCTTCCCGCATCAGCAGGACCTCCACGGTGGACTTATTGCGGCGGCAGCTGCAGCCGCTGTTTCGAGAGCTGCGGCTGACCAGGAGATGCATTTATCGCCCGAAGCTTCGCCCCACGTTCTAAGAGAAGCTCACTTGATGAGTTCATGAACTTTCAACTTTTTGGGACAACCATTTTAGTGGTAAATATATAGAGTTTGGACTTTTTTTGGGCCAGCCACTCAGCAAGTCAGAAAGGCAGGGTCTCCGAGCACAAGGCTCCAAGTCTGTTGATGTCCAAGGGAAGCATGGGCATTTTTGGAGGGGTCTCTAGTGTTGACACATTTCCATGTTGAGAACTCACTTTTGTCAGCACTGTTGCACAACATCTTGGTGAGGCATGTCCATGTTGAATGACCTTTGCAAGAAATCTGAAGGAAACACGGGCACGACCGGATGGAAACGTTCAGAGAAAGCTGGAAAAGCGCTGCGAAATTGGAGCGTGTTGCAGTTCATGCTTGAGAGGCACTTTTTGCAAGAGCTCGTCTATCGTGTTTTCTTATGTTTTTGTATTGTGCGTGGTGCAACTGGTGTCCGCAATATTGCAAGTGAGTCTAGAGTCTAGATTGCCTCATAGGAGGCCACTTGCAGATCAAATATGATGGACTGCGTACACAAGGGCATGGAATTCATGCTTCGATTCAGTAGCTTCCCGAAAAGGTATGCACCTGTCAAATCTTGACCAAGTATCAAGACCGCTCAGGGGCAAGCGGGGTGGATCCGCTGTTTCTTCCGCAGGATTTCAGGTCTACGAGCGGAGGCTGGCGTTGACGGAAACAAGCTCATTTGGGTGTGTCTTTGTTGAGGGTACCCTTTTTAGTTGGTTTTAAAGGAAAGCCAAGAGGAAAACCGAACTTTTGGCGATCGAAAAATGACACACCCATTTTGGCTCCTGCTCCCACACGGGCTTGGCTTGTGGCTTGTGTTCACTTGTTGAACCCTTTTGGGACGGTTCAAAAACGAGACTCATCTGCCACTAGGGGGCAACCATTTTGGCGCATTCCACGTGGCAAGCTGGCTGTGAAGAAGAGGTTTGCTTGCTGAGGCGAACTCCTCTTACGTCACAACTGCAGAGGCCGAGGAAACGGGCCAAAGAGGGAAGCGAGGCCCACGTGGTGCTGCGTATGCTTTCCTGGTCGCGCATTTGCTTCTCGCAAGATGACCAGCGATTTGGAGCTTTGTGCCCCTAAAAGTTGGAGTAAAGCAAAAAGGCATGTCTCAAAATGAGGGACCCTCAAATGCTCGATTTTCCTGTCGTTTTCAATCCCAGCCAACAGGCGTGCATCGAGACTAGGCCAAATCATGTGGGCCCGGCTTCCTGTAAGTCTCATTGTCCAGCACATCCGCGCCTTGCATTGGAACAAGTCCTTTCATGGCTCCCTACCCAAGGCCCCCAGTACTGCGACCCGTGTTGAAGCAATGCCGAAAATCATGCGGGAAAGATCAATGGAAAAGATGACATGTGAAGTGCGGCAAGTCCTTTCTGCAACTTCACTTCAGGATTTGTATGCTGAGTGATTCATTTCTTCAAACCGTCTGCAGGTACCCATTTAACTACCTATTTTGAAGTCTAGCGTCGCCCTGATTCTGAGATGCGCCTTGGTGTTGATCCCCCACCCAATTGACTCGTTGCAATACTGCAGTATTTTCACAGTTGGCCAAGCATTGGGGGCCTTTCATCCACACTCCGACCATTGACATACATGAATGGCTTGCCAGTCGGACCCCGGTCAGGTTGGATCATGTTGGATCTGCCAGGCTGCCGACCTGTTCGCCCCCGCGCTGATCAAATGAGCAACCAGATATTGAATTTGCTGGGAGCGGGACGAGGAGTGCATTTGGTCCATCCTGTCAGAACTTGCCGTTTTGTGCGGGGATGTGCCCACGTGCACTTCCAAAGATAATTACTCGGCCGCCGCCAATACACATTTTCCTGCCCCCTTGTGGGGAATGCCCTCGGATGGCGCACCATGTTACTGGTCCGCGTTGCCGGGCACATATCAGAAACTGCACGCATTGATTAGAAACTAGCTGTGGAAGCCTCTCGGAAAATGCGGCGGCAGTGGGCAGTGCAGGGTGTGTGACCTAGCAAGACAGCGCAGTGACGGCGCACAATGCAACAGTGCAGATGCCGAAACGGCCAGGTGGGTCGTTCCATGGCTGCCAAGTTGCAGGCCGGTGGTTTACAGCACCCTCTCGGATGGCTTGTGCAGTTGGCATGTGTAGTGCTGAAAATACTGCCACTGTTTCCTGGCTTTTAGCAAACATCAGGCTCGGGTTCGAGAAGATGAATGCTTGGAATGCGGAATGCTTGAACGAACGACTCCAATACTCTGGGTGAACTGGTGGCCTATGCTGCACAAAGCTGCTCTCGCTGTCTCCCTCTAAATGGGGCTCCGACTTCATTGGCGGCTCTGTGAAACCCGACTCCATTTCATCGGCTTTTGTCCTGCTTCACAGCGGCTACGCCAGACGCTATCGAACAATAGATGCCAACAACTTTTGTGTGACCAGACAGCGGATTCTGGTATATACCAAGATTAGTTGACCACTAAAAATGGTTCTTCCTTTTCGTTTCCCTTCAATGTCAACTCAGAGAAGTTCAATGGCTGTGTTTTGAACACACCCATTAGTTGTGTGTTTCATTTGATCCTGAGGTTTTTGCTCGAAAGTCCGAACGGAGTTCATTTGAGAATCCGCTTTACGGCAACCTCATGGTGAGACCCGAGGACCCTGTAAGTGGGCAGGTGGGCAAGATGTCGATCTTTGTCCAAAGGCCTCATTGCCGAGTCGGGTTTTAGTGTGAAACCCATCCAGCGTGACTCCTCAGGAGAGAGGCCTCAACACCTGCAGCGACATTCAAGCGCTGGAGCTTGGGAACTCAGACCGAGCTCGATAAATCTGTTCGGAAGTGCTCAGAGTGCTGTTTACCAGCCAAGCTTCAACGAGGATGGGACAAACAATGCATGGTCGTTGTGGGTGTGCCAGTGTCTTCCATCATCCTACGTATGTTGTCGTGTGTGATGTGTTTGCTGCATTGGGCCCGGTTCCTAGCTTGTCCTTGTCGAGATGCCAAGAAAATGAGTAACAGTGCCCCTTCATGGAGACAGCATGCAAGCAAAGCAATCGGACATATTGCATTCAGTATAGCCATTCTGAACCCCCCGAGATATGGGCGAACACCAAAGCACTTTCACGCTTCGACGGTTCTCAAGCTTGTTCGCCAAACCACAGATTGGTGTTTTCCCCTAGTCCTCCAGAAGTTCCGGTTTCCCTTTCAGAGTTTCACAACCTTCCACCAGGGAGTTTCTGAGTTCGATGTTGACACAAGCCTAAATCAGAGAGGCTCGAATTGGCGGCTTGGACCCATCAGCCGGAATTTCTCTTATGTTCAGGAATGTTCGTCATTGCTGCACGCACAAAACCGCATGCTTGGATCATTCAGGTATAGTAATTCCTGTGTAGAGATATACACATTGCATCATGCAAGAATCACGCCACGTGGCAATTTGACATGAATCAGCACCTGTTGCTCCTTGATGTTATGTTTGTCTTGTTCTGAGTTCTGAGTTGATGTGCAGATGCGCATCAGGGTGCTAGGTTTGATCTGTTCGCTTGTCAGAGCATGTTCTTGCATGCTCGCTGGCAGTCCAACCCCCTTCTGTCCACTTCCATGATTGTAGGAAACAAGGTACTTGGGGGATTGCTGCTGGCTTGACTCTGACACAGCCGTGCCTCTCTGCCAGGAAGAAGCGACTACGAGAGTGGCTGGTGCACTTAGCTGACACAAATGTCTCCTGACTTAGACTGGATGAGTGAAACATAGCGAGTCATTGCGTTGTACAAGCTTGGCCCTACGTTTTGCCCGTGATTCCAGCAAAGCTCCAAGAAAACGAGTGTGTCGAAAGCCGCCTTCCCGGCGCGGAGCAAGCGGCTTCCCGGCATGGACCAAGTGGGCAACAAATTGGATGGCGTGTCGATGGGCAGGTGTTCTTGAACCTAGGAGTTCACGGTGTCCCACGGATTTGAGATTACACCCCCCAATTGGGTGATCAGGCTCCAGATGGTAGCCATGTAGCCATGTACTTCCGCAATGATCTTCTTGTTCTAACTCGAATCAGAGACAAGGGCTCGGCGTGGGCTTGGCGTTTCGCAACTCGCGAGGTTGGGCGTGAAGGGCGAAACCTTGTGGCTCAATGCACAAGGGCTTGACCAGGCGGGTTGGGATGCGTCTCGCTTGGCTTTTTGTGGTGTGTTGCTCCGAAAGCTACTCAAACATCAAGACGCCATTCGCATATGGCATGCAAGCGCTGCTTGCGTCTGAATGGTGGGGGATTTGCTTTGGACTGCCTGGACCTCGAGTTATTGTGTTGATCAGGAGTATGATCAAGCTGGCGTGCAGAGCGCTGGTGCCTCGTGTTTGTTTGAGCTTGACCGACCTTTTGACGCGCACAAAAATCTGACAGCAACATGTTGGGTAGACCGGGGCGGGGGGGGGGGGTGCGGACTCAACTGGTGATTCACAACCCAACTTGTTATTGACCAACTCCGTTGAAAAAGAAACTGCAGGTGAAGCAATTGAAGGGTCTGCACCATTGCGTCTTTGTGCAAAGGGGCCCGGAGTAACCAGCTTTTATATCCCTGTTTCTATTTCCGAGGTAGATGTCCTTGTTTGTACATGGCAGAGCTTGGTAAATATATGTACCAAAGACCAGGCCTTGAGCCATGGTTCAAGCACACAGCAAACAGAAACAGGGTGTGGGAGCGGGGGGTCATGGTTGCCACGGTTCCAGCGGCTGCAACTGTTCGTGCTGCAATGCCAACACCCAAACTCGCAATAGTCGCATAGCCCGCGATGCCTCGTTCCTGTTTGCGCGATTAGATATGACAGGATATCGTAGATGGTTGGCTTGTCATAGCTCAGCTGTCTCTTGTTGCAGCTTCTTGGTTCGTCGCAGCGTGATCAGCGATCAGTTTTTTTTTTTCGGCCAACCTGAAGAAGCAGATGCGCAGAGCTAGCTTGCTGTCGGGGATTCACACCGGAAAGGCTTGTCGACTGTTTGGATTCACCAACACCTGGCCATGGTTTCAGCATGTGTACAGCGTCCAAAATGGCCAGTGACTGTGTAGAGTCCAACAAATTGTGGGAACCCACTTGAGCCACAATCAACACCTGGCTAGATGAAGGTTAGTAAGGGGTGGTCCCAGCCAGAAATAGTTGCGGTCGCCTTCTTAATTCTTTACATGGTTCTGGGTAGACCATTCTAGTACCAGGTTTTGATTGTGACTGACTTGGCTTGAAGCAGCGATCCTCGCGTGGCAAGGAGTCCAGCCTGGTTCCGGCTCAACGTAAGCCGCAGACCCAGTGGCAAGCCTGTGGATGAGATGAATGTGACTTTGATTGCGGGTCAGTGGTTTGCACCTGTTGCAGAGTTGCTGCAAAGTCATCCATCGAACTCATTACAAGGAGCGGACCCGAAGCCAAAGGAACAAGCGTTAATGGCTTGATTACTTAGCAGACACATCGATGGTTTCGTTGCAGATGCGTTAAAGTCTCACCGGCATGTGTTCTCCGTCAGACAATTGAAGAGGGATGGATTCTCGAATCTGGTGCATGACAGTAAACAGGCAGCTTAGACCATCAGCAGACCCGCCATCCTTTTGGGCGACCCAAACCCCACATTCAAACTGAACTGGTGCCGCGCATGTCAGAGATGTTGCGGCGGTAGTGTCCACCTTTTGCACACCCTTCTAAGAAGAAGCGCTGCAACCGTAGGTGTCCTTTGTGGTTGTTTTGAAGGAAAGTAGATGGCCCTGGTTGACTTGGTTGTTTCACAACCTACCAGGGCCATCTAAAGCACACCTATGACAGCAACTTCTTGTATTTGTCATGAGAATGCCGTTTGCAAGGCAAAGATTCTAAGGGCTTAGCGGGTTTTGACTTGAGAAACGGATGTCAAACAGGCGCGCTGTTCACGGCCGCAAGCTCAAAGAATCTCAAAGCAAAAGGCCAGATGTCCTCGCTTCGGCCATGAGGTCGGTTAGTGCTGAAATGCCGCTCGAGCTGCACAGAGCTGCATTTGTTGGATATGGCTTGCCAAGCACTGGAAGCACAGCACTTCCACAGACCTGTGCACCAAACCTTTGACCAAGCCTTGCTTGCACCACAAAAGAGAGTTGAGAGTGTGCCATTTAGAGCTGCCCGTCAGGCCATGTCAATTGCCAATTGCCGTGTTGGTCCTACGACGTGTTCATGTTTCTTGCCACTGATTTCCAGCGATGCATTCGAATCTTTGGGCAGAGGTGACCTTCCGCCGATGCGGTGATTGATCAGTATGTCATGACCAAGCAACTCGAGTCTATCTCAGCTGTCGTGGACTCACCCCGTGGCCCTTGTGGCCCAGGAATTGGGGCATACGTTGTCAAGATCGCCCGGCGGTACTGAAGATCCTTGGTGAGGCACCCGATGTGCCGGATCTCTGACACGCGGGGATACATGTCAAGCCAACAAACTGTCCATGCGTCATGATTGACATTTGGATCAGTCACCTACTTACCTACCTCGGTGCTCCATATTTACATTGTTTTGTACCTTTCGCAGATCGTGCTTTGCAGCTTTTGTATGGCCTTGTTGCTCATGTGCCAAGCAACGTGTTTGTGTTGCCCGCCTCAAACTTTCCATGCACGGAGGACAGACCCCTTTATCAGCATGTTGGTCACGCATACTGTGGCTCTAGCGTGGTCGACTAGAACAAGTACTCCAGAAGATGAATGAAGACGCGCTGGAGTGCATGAGTGCATGCAAGCCTGCTCTTCCATCAGTTTTGAGAAAATATGGCTTTTCATTTGGCAATATTTATGTGTTTGTGTAGCGTCCCTGGGGGCTCACAGGAAACCATTTGGGTTGACACGCAGGTCGCCCGACAGCTTAGCGAGCGCCTGGCTGCCTGCAGCTTCCGCCGCTCAGCGAGGGGGCGTTTTGGGTTCCGTGAAGCAGGGCTCCCCATTACATGTCCTTTGCGACTTTATTCAATTCTTTGCGGACTTTCACGCCTTTGCCCCAGGGACACTGTAAAGCTATGCTGGAAAAGGTTGGAAAGGTGTGTGTGTGTGTGTGTGTGCAGATCGTTGAATCACCGCGGGGAATGAAGACGCAAGTGCAGCAAATGAGCTTGGCTAGGCTCTGTGTTGCTGGTTCATGTTGCCAGATGATTCTAGAGGCAATTCAGGTTGTTTAGTTGGTTTAGTAGTTGGGCTTTTATTTTACCCACTAAAAGTTAGTCACTTTTAGCAGGGGATCTGAAAACGGTCGACTGGTGCACATCCATGCCCAGGTGCCAGCCATTTGACGTTGAAACTGAAGATCGCGATTCCTGGCTGGGCGCTGGCCCTGGAGTCAGCCGATTCGCCGATTCCGGATTCGAAGTCGCCCGGATTGGCCACTTGGGCCCAAGAGCGCAAGGAAGCCTTTTGACTTGTGAGTCCTTCTGTTTGATTTCGTGGCCTGGGGACAAAATGTCACAGGGACTCATTTCTGAAAGGCCTGTGTATTTTCAACTCCAATTCGAGCGAGTGCCTTGACCCTGGTCCCACACATGACACAGCAACCTTGCTGATCTCACGCAACAGGCTATCCTTTGTGGAGTCGTGAGGTGTCCCCTCCAGTTTGTGTGTTGTTTTTGTTTGCTTTTTTTTTGCGGGGAGAACCCCTTTCGGTGGTTCTTGAACAAGAACCAAAAGCACCGCAACCATGTCGGAGATTTTCCGAGACGGGTCTTTCACGTGAGGTGGAGCCCTTCAAGAAGGGAGGCCACGGCCAGTGTGAGGATGTCAGCCGTTCCACACCGTTGGCTTCGAGCGAGGCTCGGCGTGGAATTCGATTTGTGCCACATCAATTTGCCGACATCGCCAGAGGGATCGGGTGGTTCATTCATTTGTTACACTATTGGTTCATTTGTTCAGGTGTTGTTCCGGTGTTTGGATGTTGTTGTTTTTTGTTTTTTTTTTGAGAATTTGTCATGTTACTGTATAGATACTAGTTTTTGTTTTTTTGAATCGTTTTCTTGTAGTGTTATGAATACGTTCGTTGCCTTTGTGTTTGAGGCAATTATTGCGAACAATCCAGAACAGAATCAATTGTAAGTCTTGGTTGCGGCTGTTTGTCTCTATACTACATGTTTAAGCTGTTTTGTTCATGTTGGTTATTGTCTACGTTCATTGCAAGTGTTTGTTTCATAGTTTATGTCAACTACTATTTCAAGGTTGAATATTTAGAATGAACAAACAGGCTTCTGATGAATTACGTAGACTTTCAATATGACCTGTTTCATATCCTTTCTATGTCACTGTACCTTCCTACGCTGTGCTTTCTCATTTGGTCCCGTCGACAACATTCCAGAGTGAATGGTTGGCGGCGTCCATTTGCACGCGGATCAATGCTGGAGGCATCCAAAGATTAGTCGAATCCTGCGAAAGCGTCAGTCGGGTTTTGTTCATCGGGGGACATGGGTACTCGTACATTCTGGCTGACTGAGCACGGCCTCTGCGAAAAACCCAAGTGCAACAGATGCCTCTTTTTTCGAGGCGCGGTGCCATTGGGTGCTCTCCACAAAAAGGTTCCTCAAAGTTCCTTATGTCTTCAAGCATCTAGCCATTTTGCCACTTGGCTCTCCATTCAGGCCAAGTCATGAAGGCCAACGGGCAATAGAACTCTGCACGGCCCATGGGCCTTCTGGCGGTCTGACTCCTATTCTGACAGATGTAAAATTGGATACAAGAACCACCGAACCACATAGCAGTCTGCACCACAACGGGGATTTCCGACGCCTGCCGGTGTTTCTCGTTTAGACAGATGCGGGTGGTCGCACACGCATGTCATCAGCCTGAGGAGCTGGCCGGGCTGACGAGGCATGGAGGGGCAAGTTGGGCGTGGGTCATCTAGGTCCCCAGTAGGGCCCTTTTACCCTTTTTTGGGGGAGGCTTCCCTACTAAAATAGACTACAGAAAGAAGGGTACCCTTATTCTAACCTCTGTACTGGAGGACCTAGTCATGTTTCCCATCCTTGTTGGGTCCTATGCTTTTGGCTGCAAAGCACGGCAATTCGATGGACAGTCAGCCTGGCTGAAAAAAAGGTCCATTTGCTGATACCAGCCACTTGCCTCAAAGATCCCAGAAAGCCTAGATTCACCTGACCTGCTTTGAGCACGTGCGTGTTTTGTTGTTGATCTTGCGGGAGCTTGCGTGCTTTCCTGTCATTTTTCCCAGTTGTTCAGCGCACCATGTCCCCTTTTTGTCGGTGGATTCATTGAAAACCGTCAACGCAGAAAGGAGATGTACTAGGGTCACTGGACAATTGATCTACAGAACAAGGAGAATTGACGTTTCAATTGCTGACGCTAGAGAAATAGGATAAAATAGGCTTTGGATTTAAGATTGGAAAACCTGTTTCCTGCATCTCATGAACCAAACTGTGGTTTCCTTTAAACCATCAAACAGGTTCCCTCAAAAACACAGCTCACACACACACCCACATACGTGTTTCCGGAGATCCGAACGTGTGCATCACTCGAGGGCGGCGGAAGAGCTTTTCGATTTGCTCAAGCCGGACCCGGCATGGGCCCCAGCTTTGGGGAGGGCCGACGGCCTGGGAGGTTTGTTACGTAGTTGTGTGTTTCTTTGGTTGTACGTGTCTTATGTTTGGTTCTGTTTTGTTTGGGGGCGGGGGAGAAACTGAGGTCGATTTCCCGGTTGAAGCCCCTTGGCCGCGCCACATGGTCCAAGGACGTTTGTCCGTGAAGTCAGTTTCTCTGCGAAGCTTCCAGGAGTGTCTGACCTTCGGAAAGCCGGGAGAAGAACCAATTGCACAATGGCTACAGCCCAAGACCCATGCAGAAATTCGCATAGATGTTCTTCAAGAGATGGCCCAAAACCTGCCAAAACCTGCACGCGTGCTGGTTTCGCAAGGCACTTGTTCCAATTGCACAGAGGCAAGATTGAGACGAGGTATTGGGCTGCGGCGGCAAGGTATCGTGTGTGCATAGTGTGTTTGGTGGTAAAGCCTTGCAGAAAAGAGACTGGTACTTAAAGCGTGGCCGCTGCCTTTGCTTTTCTAGTGCTATGAGCGGTAATGAGCGACACAGAACAGTTGAGCAGATAACATGCCTAGGTGGGGGGCAGTTCGAAGTACAGTATTATCATGCCCACATCCAACAAGAAGTCCTGCAAGGCACTCCCTTCAGCTGAGTTGCAGACCTTTCCAAGCGGCATTGTATATTTTTAAGTCGCGGTTCCCTTGGGTAGAGATGTGAAAGCTTCCGGTTGTCTTTGAATACAATGTTGGATTGGTGCCACCAAATTGGTGCTCTGGTTTTTCTCAGGTGCTGTGTTGGCTGAACACGGCCAGGTTCGTGTTCGGGGGATTGGACTATCCACACGAGGCACGAGCTGGGCATCGTGCACTGCGGATGGACAAAACCCACTTCGCACCAGCTGATAGGAGGTTTATCCTCCCAACCGGTGCATGATTTGTCCATCCTCACGGTCACTGACATTTAGATACAGTACCTGTGAGATCAGACAGCATTGCAGGCTGAACTCCCAGCTCGGGGAAGTGCATGCAAAATGTTTGGGATGTCGCGTTGCTTTGATAGCATAAGCTGCTTGGCCAGGGGATGCTAAATCAGAGATGTTATACCTACGTAGAGTGCCCTTCACCACACACAGGAACACACAGACACACACACACAGAGAGAGACACACGCAGAGACACACAGACACACAGACACACAGACAGACAGACAGACAGACACAGACAGACACAGACAGACACAGACAGACACAGACAGACACAGACAGACACAGACAGACACAGACCGACACAGAGACACAGAGACACACAGACAGACACACAGACACGCAGACTCACAGACACACAGACAGACAGACAGACAGACACACAGACACACAGACACACACACACAGACACACAGACACACAGACACACACACACAGACACACAGACACACAGACACACAGACACACAGACAGACAGACAGACAGACACACAGACACACAGACAGACAGACAGACAGACAGACAGACAGACAGACAGACAGACAGACAGACAGACAGACAGACAGACAGACAGACAGACAGACAGACAGACAGACAGACAGACAGACAGACAGACAGACAGACAGACAGACAGACAGACAGACAGACAGACAGACAGACAGACAGACAGACAGACAGACAGACAGACAGACAGACAGACAGACAGACAGACAGACAGACAGACAGACAGACAGACAGACAGACAGACAGACAGACAGACAGACAGACAGACAGACAGACAGACAGACAGACAGACAGACAGACAGACAGACAGACACACACGTTTACATGCCGGCTCATTTTTCGAGCAGGTGCCAACTCCGATGCGTCTACACGCACGGCACTTGGTTTGATTTGATTATTGCTTCTAGAACAGAAACAAGGAAACACCATTTGTCTTGCTTTTCAGATCGTTTCAGGGCTGCTCTGTGTTGAACTGCGTACTTTCACAATTATTGGACATGACTAGGCAATGCTGGCGTTACCTCCTTGGCAGGTTAAGCTTGTTTGGCTCAGCTTTGCGACTGTAGCAAACCAACGACCTTGCCATGCGTGTGGACTTTCATGTGAGCATATCAAGGCAACAATGATCACCACTGTGTACATTCTCCCCAAGTGGCTAACCAGCCTCAAGTGGCCGAGTAAGTGGAAAGAGAGGTTGTGTCACTGGCGTGTTCGATGCCTTGCTTGCGTGAAGCTCCCACTGCGGAAAGACGCTGCGGGTTCTTTCGGACTGAACGCCCAGGAAGTCCAAAGAAGGCTTCAGGCGCAGCTAGCAGCGGTTTGGCCAGGCCAGCTGCGGGAGGTTTTCCCGTTTGGCCAGAAAACGATCTAGCCAAATTGTTCTTGGAGAATGCTTGCGTGGTTGCTCCCCATCCCGACTCGGCTAAATACAAAGGAAGCACTTTTCTAAATCACAATGTGCAGAATCGCTTTCACGTTGCGTCATGTTTGTCCATGCTGTGTCTGTGTGCGCACGTACGCGCTTCCAGCAACAAGTGACAGGTGGCTGCGCAAAGCAGATGCGCCCGTGGAACAGGCACGAGCCTTCAAGCAAAGGTAAGTTGAAACTAAGTGTCGGTGTGTCTTTATTGTGATTTGTTTTAGTGCGACTGTTCCGTGGGTTCTTGTGTCCTTCCTTCAACTGGCCATTTGGTGCACATGACAGCGAATCTTAAGTTGACCGAACAAATTAGAAACAAGACTCAGGAGTTCGCGTGGCCACGCCTCTTGGAGACACACCTCTGCCGGGGTTGTTGAAAGGGGTGGGTCAACAAGCTGTTTGAGTCTAGCACACCAGGTCCACTTGTTGCGTGGCACTAGGTTTCTGTTTGGACTGGTTGAACTATGGCTGCCCCGAATCAGATCGAATCGCGGCGCGGTGGCCGTGCCTCTCGTTTCCCAGCCGAAGCAAGATGCTGCAGGG
>CAUJNA010001968.1:667032-869532 GCA_963377175.1 Effrenium voratum
TCGGAGTCTGCAAGTGGCACATCATTCAAGTGGTGCTTTGTTGATGTGGATGAGGATGCGATTGGCCGTTAGCACGGCCAATCGCATGTGGCAAGAGCGCAGAAGATGGTGTACAAGAGGCTCTTGAGATACTGGGCCCACTCTTCCAGCAGCTTGAGCTTTAGTACTTACTGAGGTAGAGACCGGCACAAATGCTTCAGACCGGCTCAGTTCTTTGCATCCTTGTGGAGGTCACATTAGATATGCTACCTCAAGTACCATCTTGCATCAAGTAGTGGGACGTTCCTTGTAAAGCGGCTTTTCTCACTGTTGCTTTGACTTGCAGAGGTTGTGCTTTGACTTGCAAGTGCTATGAGTGTTTTACTGTTGGGTCCTTGCCTTTGCCACGCGCGCTGCACAGAATGCAGCTGCAAAACCTGCTTGGCTTATGCCAGGAGTTGCTTTGTCTTCGCTGTCTCACCCCAAGCCGAATGGGTGCTTGTAATTATCGAGAAGGCCCAGGAGTGGATGTTTCAGCTTGCCCACAGTGAATCCTCCTTTTAGGCTTTAAAGGTAAACCACAGGGAACAATTGCCATTTGGGCAATTGGAGCGAACGGAACTGTGAGCCTTTCCCAATGCGAGGCGCCGATCGCGTATGCGAAGTTGGAGGTGCTTCGGACAGCGAGTCGGGCGCCCAAGTTGAGTGCCCGGCCTGCAGATCTCAAGTTTCATTCTGGCGGGCCTGGTCTTAAGTTCAATTCTGAGATCTATCGATTGAACAAATGGTTGGTGGGCACTGCTTTTGATACATCACTGCGATCTGACGCAAGCATTTGTCTTGCAAGTCGACCTGCAGGTGCGAGCTCATCTCTTGACGGTTGCCTGAGGGCTCGAGACTCGGGTTGAAGGATGTTTCGGCCTCGGAGGCGGCAAGTGGCTCGGGTCAGAAGCCATACAGAAGACTAGTTATGTCTGTGACTCCATTTTCGGCGAGGCTCAACACTTCAACTCCAGGCAGTTCGGGGCTAATACGTGTACATATTGATGGTTCCAACATGGGAGGTGTCCACCTCCCGAACCTGTCGCATAGTTCAGGAGCAAAAGACCCGGAGCTTGCATCCCTGTCCGCTGTGATTGCGCAGGCCAAGCTTGATGAATATCTGGGTTCTTTGTTGATTGCCCCTCAAAGAGCCCGTCAGGGAATGGACACGTTTGGTTGGTTCCAGACCATCCAATCGCTGCTATAGTAACTAGCCATGAAGTAGATGAATGTTTAGGCAGCTCGATTGCGCGGTGAATTGGCGCCTGCTGTATTGAAGAAATTCCCTCCAGCTCGATTTTTGTCAGCAAGTTGTTTTTGCGAAGAGCCGAGCGAAATGGCCAGGAGACGCACGAGCTGCTGCTTTGGACATGGGATCGATTTGCTGGCCCGGAAACCGCAATTTACTCAGTGCGCCGTCGTTGCGTTTCCGGGCATTGGACTGGCGAACGCGGCGCAACCTCAACTGATGAGCCTTGGAGCAACGTGAACTCTGAATCTGACCTGTGCATGGGAGCTGCTCCTTTGCCTGCTTTCTGCCAGAGATCCGGAGTTTAGGATGCTGTTGTTTGGGCCACGGAAAGTTGAACCAGCTCAACATGCAGGCGTACCCTGACATCATACCCCCTTTTGGTTAGTCACTGACAACACAGAGCAGTAGAACAGCCATGCTGGTTTGCAACTGGAATATGAACATGTTCAGAGTGATTAAATGCTGGCTTGTGATGCGCCAGGTATTCATTAACCGTCCCTTCTCCTGGAACTTCTTCGTGAAGCTTCACGACAGCGAGCTATTTGAGGCGCTTTGGCCCTGTTGTGGCACCGGCCGTCAAAAACAGAGAAATCTCCCCCGCCCTGGAGCTGCCTTTGGGAGGCGAACTCCACCCACCGAAGCAGTAGGCACCTCCCCCGTTTTCATGAGGTCCCAAAGATGGCCCAGAGCTCAGGTGGAGCAGCTAGACGAGGAGAAGGACTTCGACCCCTGCGGGCTTGAAGAGGTGCGGGTCTTAAAACTGGGTGACACCCTCAACTTGGTGGTTTTGGTTTCGCTGAGAAAAATAGAACCTCTAATGGGTAATGTCCAAAAGCAGACAGCTTTTGACTCTTGGGTCAATGTGTGTGTGTGTGTGTCAAGATCTTTTGCTCCCTACCATGGTTTTGGCTTTCCCTTGGTATCCCTATCCAAAAGGGGCTTCGAAATGCATGGGAACCCTTTTTGTGGGGATGCCGGAGCTGGTGTCCTGTGCCCCTTTTTTTCAAGCGTGTTGACTCGAGACACTCGAAGCCTTCACCCCAGGTTTGCCAAGTCATGCTAACAAGGGTCCCTTTTTTGTTGGCCCAATCCCGTGTTTCACGCGAGGTTCACAGAGCTCACGGATGGGTCCTCCTCCTGAACAGTTCATCTTGCTTTAACCGCAGATCACAGATTAACCTCACTAGAACCAGGCTGGGAAACCCCTGTGCACAACGCTTAAACAGGGTGAAACATGGAATACAAGTGCATCCTTGGTACTTGGCTGGCAGCGAGGTCAGTTGAGGGATATCATCCCCTTTGCGTGCCCTTTGATCAGCAACCTCTCCATCCAAAGCGCTTCGAGCTGCGTCCACAAGCCCTGCTCCAACCTGGCAAGGTCTACATCCACGTGGTCAAGCGCAAGACCGCCCTGAGCGAGCCGAAGTGAGAGGTTGCCATGGCGAAAATTGGAATCGAGTGAGAACCACAGGCAGGCCGTTTAGCAAGGCAGCTCAGGACACTCGCAAGCTTTGAGTTATGCACCCGCGGCCATAGTCGGGGAAGGTTGAGCCACTGCTGCGTTTTGAACACAGAGTGCAGAGTGCCTCGCAGTGATCGCCGCTAGCCTCAAGCTTGACATGTTACAGGGATTTGACAAAGTCGTGCCTCCGGTTGAGGCGTTGCTGAAATTTCATGGGGAAGAGGGTTTCGAAGAAGTCGTGCCTTTTTTCAAAACGCATAGGAACTCAACATGTTTGAAGAGATAGGCTTTTGGGAGGCATTGCGGTTGAAAATTGTTACTCCGTTGGGTTTAGGGGGGTTTAGGCATGTCCTATCTTATTCGCTAGGGAGCGTTCACAGTGTGTTTTGCAATCTTGAGCTGGTTCAAGTTCTCACCTTGCAATTCCTCTCACCTGGACTCTCCTTGCCCATAGAATAGAAGTAACGTGTGGATTTACGTCCTGCCCAGCTACGCAGCATGCTGCGCGTTGGACTGCAGTCCGCACGCAGCGATGAGCAAGCTTTGGTCTGGGTTCAAGAACGCCTGGGTTCGCCAGCAAGGCAGCCTGAATATACACACAGCCTTGGCCGGGATTCGCAGGTGTGTGCTTGAGGGGCTGAATGACACGCACGCGCGTGCAGGCTGGGCGCATTGCGGGTGGGTTGCCGGCAAGCGCTTGCAACGGGGAGTTGTCCTGCAAGAACGGGCAGCCGAGCTGTTTCACAGCCACGCAGCTTGGTCAGCTGGCACTCCCAGAAGCAAAGGCGCTTCCGCCTTGACTCTGGTGCAGCAGATCAGCCCTCAGAAAATGAAGTGTGGCGAAGGATGCCAGGGCAAGGTGAGTGTAGCTGACAGATTTTGCGCATCGTGTGGCAAGCAGAACGAGAATTACAATGAAAAGGAAGCTTCCCTGCGCGAGGGGAAGCGCTCTGGTTGGAAGAAGGCTCCAGACTGGCTTTCGGTGGTGCCGGAAACAGACAAGGAGAAAGAGCTGGCGCAAGGTGTGGGTGAGCTCTTCAAAAAGCTTCGCAGCAACAAGGGCCAGGCCAATGCAGCAGCAGGCAGTGATGGCGCGGCCCCAGGTGACGTAGCTCCAGCTACTTCAAGTGCTCAGGCTAGTGCAGAGAAGCCAGATGAGCAGGGGGAGGAGGACAAGGCAGAGTACGATCTGAGCGATCCTGAAGGGTTTGTCGCGTATATGCTTGCAAAAGACCGTGCAGGACACCGCCCGGTTTTTCGTCACGTCAGAGCTGCGGAAGCGAACTGGTAAAGGCAACCCGCTGTATCACGTGTTCCAGAAAGCCATCATCAAGACGAATCAACTTGCCACCAAGTCTGCCAGAAGAGCATGGCTTACCGCGTGGCAGCAGAATAGGTCGCTCCGTTTTGCGAAGCCTCCGCCAAAGGCGAAGAAGCCGTGACAGCGACCCGCGGGAGAAACAGCATGGGCAGGCTGGCGCTGCACTGCCTCTGAGGCATATCTACGTGATCCCAAACTCTCCTGCCACAACTGATCGTGTCCATTGCGCTCCAATGGTTTTCATGTTCCTGTAGAAGCCTCGCGGGGCTGAAAAACATGCTTTTCCATCATTTGCGTTCCAGTGTGTTTTAGTGTTGACACCTGTGTTTTTTTAGCATGATCAGCTCGGTGATGTCAAGCGTTCCATGGGGATTGTTGCCGAGGTGTGACTTAGGAGTGACTTCTTGGAATCGGCGTTTACATGGGGGAACACATGGTCACAGAGACAAAGGAGTGACTTAGGCATGACTTTGTCGTTTGCCTGTAGCAAGTCAGCTAGCAGGCTGGGGGTCAAGTCATTTCATACAGGAACGTTGGAGTTTGCTCCGTCTGAAGGACAGGAAATTACAGCTAGACGCCGACATCAGCGGATGTCCTGGGGGGACTAGGTGACTAGGTGAACTTGTTGGGATGCGTCTTTTGTGACGTGCCATGGCCGAGCCATGCCGGGAAGCCTGCCCGGGCCACCCGCCAGTCTGCCAAAAGCGCCGACTCCGGGGCCAACTGAAAGCGGAGGCACGGGTTTGTGGAGAGCTTCAGCTTGGTCGACCAATTTGGATCTTCAAAAGTCGAGGCTGAGAGAAAGCGCAAATCAAATGGGAAAAGGTTATTGAAATAATGAGGCCGTGGGCTGCTGTGAAGGAACGACCTTATGGTTGCATCATTGGAGCGATTGGTCAGCGC
The DNA here is from genome assembly GCA_963377175.1 of Effrenium voratum. Taxonomy (NCBI): domain Eukaryota; class Dinophyceae; order Suessiales; family Symbiodiniaceae; genus Effrenium; species Effrenium voratum. The sequence continues at coordinate 671,992 of CAUJNA010001968.1, forward strand.
TGGCGTTCCAACACTCCACTCGAAGCCATCATGAAACCTCAGGCATGTTTGGGCCCAAGGCGGGCAGACAATTTGCTGAACCGCACCCTATGAAGTCACCTGTAGCTGCACGCACAAATGTTAGCTTCTTCTCAGTGAGCTGTGCCCCCCACCCAAATCGCTTTGGCGCGGGCGTTGTTGGACTAGACGCCCAGAAGAGTGCGTAAATCGAAATGTTCACCTGATGTGGCTCTTGACTCACATCAACTGCCCACAAACATGGCAAGCACCTCTGCACAAGGCAAGCGCACCCGTGCACCACCCACCCTGAAATGTTCGACAAAAGCCAGTTGCAGGCAGTTAACGTGAGTAACTATCCTGAAATCGCGGGTCAGCCGAAAAGTCCTTGAACAAACGGTAAAAAAGCAAAAAAAAAAAAACAGACGAGATCTGTATCTGAGGGCCCAGGGCTCTTCCCCTGGGGGCCCTGCCACGGATACCGAAGCCTGAGCCGAAGCTGGAGCTACCAGAGCCTGAGCTACAACGGAGCAGCCATCTGGATGCATGGGAGATTCCGGCAGCCTTTTTCTTCCATAAATGTGGGTGTGTCTGGTTGTAACCCCCCAAAGTGCCCTTGCAAACCACATAAAGGAACCCTCAACAATCGACAGACCCTTTGTTTGCTTAGTGTTCATTGTTGGTTCTACCAGGGAATCGCTTTCACTTCTGCATTCATGCACATTATTTCTATACTTCTTTCCAGGGCACGAGCAAATGGAGGTGTTGGTTCAAGGTTTGACACTGTCATTGAAGGATGTTGCCTGTTATGTAGGCTGCGACCCTGTCCTGTTAGGGTTTTGCCAAGTCGAAGTTGTGGCTTCAGGCGTTTGTGACTCCGTGTTTGGGGCGCCCCACTTTGGTTCTTTTGCCAGTGTCCTGCACGATATGTGGTTTGCCCGGGAGGCATGCAGCAAACTAGATTGGTGTGTTTGTGCCACATTGCACTTGTTCTTGCATATGTTTTGTAATGTTCTCTCTGTATCTGCTTGTCTCAGTCATGCAATGCCTGAGCTGCACGACGAAGTGAGGGGCGATGCATACGTACCACACAGCACAGAGTCACGCACTTGAGCTGCCGTTTTGGATCATTCACACTGGCCACGGTTGAAGCTGAGGTAGCAACGAAAGCGGAGAGCTGGTGTCTGCCGTCAGCTCTGCAACTTTGACGCAAAGACGGCGAGTAAAATTACAGGTTACGGGCTTGCTTATGGAGGGCATGGAAGGCATGCTGCTACATTTCGCAGCCAAGGTGACCAAGCAGGCTGAGATCACCACTCCACCTTCTGTCTTGCTGCGCTTGTCTCTTGCTTCAATTTGCGCGATTTCAGGGTGGCCAAACTCCGAATCCGCCAAGTGCAGGAACGCTGCGCCATGTTTTACCTTTAGGCGCTGAGAAGAGACAGTTCAGGTAAATGGCGGCCATGGGCCAAAGGGCCAGGACATGTCATGGTAGGTTTCCCTAAGTCAACACCGAAAACAGCTCGCAATGGGAGAGCACCTGAGTTGCTAGAGGGCCCTCTCCCAGATTCCGAGGCCGGCCTGGGATGCTGGCTCTCCCTTCCGACCACCAATCTTTTGCGGTCCTGCACCAGCCGAGGCGGATGTCCAGGGTGCTCAGATGGTGGTTTCGACGTGGGTTTTGGGATCCACGTTTCGAGTAAGGACGTGCAATTGGTGTCCCTTCATCCACGTGAAACCAAACTGGAGCCCGGCACAAGGACCTTTGTTCCTCGTGACCTGGTGGGAGAGAGGTTTTCTTGTCTGAGAATTGATTCGCATGTTGCGGGGCCCAGGCAGATTGATTGCCGGCTACGTTATGTTGCAGATCCAGGAATTCAATTCGCAAGTACGATATGAGCAGCACACTCTCTTATCATGTTTTTCCACTGCCATCTCACAAATGGCGTCAAGTCACAGCATACATATCCACAATTCACGCCCTCTCACAACGACGTGATCTATACACGTCCTGTTTGAACTTGTCGCCAGCTGCTGGCACTCAGTGCCACTGTTGGACACTCGCGTCGGTGTTCCTCTCACGCCAGGTGGCCGGGCGAGCTGGGCCAGATTCTCCGCGTGAGGACTGGCTTGTTTTTGTTTTATGCCACCCTTGTTGGGGTCGTGCCGGGGAGACCAAACGAACACCTTCTTTTTTTTTGGGGGGGGTGGTACTGTCCCCGGTTTGAGCGCCATTTTGAAATTTTGAGACAGACCGACAGCCGTAGGATTCCGAGCAACGCAACAGTTCTAAGAGTTTCCACTTACCTTCACACAACGCCGTGCAAGGGCGAATCATTGCAGGGATTTGTCAGCTTCAGGTCTCCCGAACTTTGTTCAAGGGGCAGGCAGCAGAGCCAGATCTCAAAACAGGATGCAACTTGGACTGAGGGGATTGATTTGGAAGCATGTTGCGCCTGGGGAGCAACTTGAAGTGTCCCTGCATTGCCAGGGGCTACGTGCTTGTTTGTAAAGGTTGGCTACTTGGTTGCTATTGTACCATTGAAGTTTGTCAACATGGTGGTTCTCCCGGGTCGTTCGCTGTGTTTCTGTTCAGGCCGGTGCTGGCCAAGCAGTCGAGGCTGCGGTGAAGGCCAAGGAAGAGCCAGTTGCCGTGGAGGCGATTGGGGGGTTATGAACGCAAATGCGCCAGTGCGGAGCTTTCACCGATCCAGGCGTGCAAAAGCAGGCTCCAGGAAGTGTTTTGTTTTGGTTTTAAAGGAACCTCAACAAAGCCGAATTCAGCCAGACGCGTTGGTGCAGTTGATGGAATGTAGGTGCTCAGTGTGCCACGGGTCATGTCATGCGCAGAGGTCCCTGTTGCGGTGTTTCCAGTCTTGCCTTACCAACGACTGTGATTGTTTGTTTTGGAGGCTTGGAGATTAGTTCAAAGAGTGTGACAGACAATGAGTGCTTCGTGCAATGCGCTGTGTTTGTTTGTCTTTGCCGAGTTTGTTCAACCAATGCCTCATTGAGGCGGCCCGAGTTTCAGGTCTTCTTACCACCTCTGCGTTTGCTTCTGAAGCTTAGAGATTATTGCCAAGAGCGTGGCAGAAAATGAGTGCTCATGGGAATGCGAGGTGACACTTGTGTTTTTTTCCAAGTTAATCCACGTCAGTCAGTGGTTGTGGGGCCAAGTCTTGGGCAACTTGTCGGCAAAGGGGACATCTCCAAATCTCCAACAGCAGCCTTGCTGCGATACTGTGATTCCGCTGCTTCCGTCCAGGATGGTGCTGGCCGAGCAAGCGAGGCTGTGACAAAGGCCAAGGAAGAGGCAGCTGCTGTGGAGGCGATTTGGGCTTCATAAATGTAAATGCAGAGCTTTCAGCGATCCAGGTATTGCAAAAACAGGCGCCGGGAAGTGATTTGTTTCAGTTTTTGAAGCAGCCTCGAAGAGGCATAAAGGAAACCCACCAAAACTAAATCCAATGGAATGCAGTTTCTGATTTCTGTTTGTGTGGGTGCGCAGTGTGTCATGCATCATGTCATGTGCAGAGGTCCCTGTTGCGGCACGCTGTATTTTCAGTCTTGCCTTTTCACGACTGGTTTGCCTTTTCACGACTGTGTTTGTATGTTTGGGAAGCTTGGAGATTAATTCAAAGAGTAGTGGAATGCGCTGTGTCACTTGTGTCTTTTCCAAGTTTGTTTAAGCAATGCCTGAATGAGGCGTCAAGTGTTGTTTCAAGGCAGTCAATGGTTGTGTGGACAAGTCTGCAAATCAGGTGAAAACTGGGACAGGTATAGCTAGTTTTGCTTGTTCTCGCCTTGTTAGGTGTTCTGCCCAACAACTTGTCGGCAAAGGGGAAATCTGCAAATCTCCAACAGCAGCCTTGCTGTGATACTGTGATTCCGCTGGTCCCGTCCAGGATGCTGCTGGCCAAGCAAGCAATGCTGTGGCAAAGGCCAAGGAAGAGGTAGCTGCTGTGGAGGCGATTTGGGGTCTATGCACGAATGTGCACCAGAGCTTTCATCGATCCAGGTATTGCTGAAGCAGGCTCCGGGAGGTGTCTTGTTTCAGTTTTGAACCAGGCTCAAAAAGGCAAAAAGGAACCCAACAAACCAAATCCAGCCAGACACGTTGGTGCAATCGTCGGAACGCAAGTGCTGATGTCTTTGTGTGTGTGTGTGTGCACAGTATGCGGCACGCTGTGATTTCAAGTCTCGCCTTATCGCGACTCTGTTTGACTGTTTCGGAAGCTTAGAGATTGATTCAATCAGTGTGACCGTCTGTCTTCTCCAAGTTTGATCAACCAATGCCTCAATGAGGCGGCCGGGGATGTTGTTCCAAGTCAGTCGGTGTTTGTGTGGCCAAGTCTTGCAATAGGCTGAGAACTTAGACAAGCATTGCGAGTTGTGTTTGCTCGCCCCCTTCCTGGACCAACATTTTGTCAGCAGGGATTGTCAGATCTCCGAGTAGAATAGCAGCCTTGCCGTGATACTGTGATGCCGCTGGTCCCGTCCAGGATAGTGCTGGCCAAGCAAGCGATGCTGTGGCGAAAGCCAAAGAAGAGGTAGCTGCTGTCGAGGCGATTTGGGGTCTATGAACGCAAATGCGCCAGATGTTGTTGTTTTTTTTAGCCAGCCTCTGAAGGGCATGAAGGAATCTAAACAAAACCAAGTCCAGCCAGACGCTTTGGTGCAGTCGATGGAGGGTGTTTCTGATTTCTGTTTGTGTGTGTGTGGGTGCACAGTGTGTCACGCATCATGTCATGTCCAGAGGTCCCTGTTGCGGAACGATGTGTTTCAAGTCTCGCCTTATAGCGACTGTATTTGTATGTGTTGGAAGCTTAGAGATTATTTCCTTTATCGTGACCGATAAAGAAGTGCTTAGTGGAATGCGCTGTGTCACTTGTGTCTTTTTCAATTTTGTTCACCGATTCCTAGTGAGGCGTCTGGGGCTGTTGTTGCAAGGCAGTCAGTGGTTGTGTGGACAAGTCTGCAAATCGGGTGAGAACTGGGACAAGCATAACTAGTTTTGCTTGTTCTCGCCTTGTTTGGTGTTCTGAGCAACAACTTGTCGGCTAAGAGGAAATCTCCCAAATCTCCAACAGCAGCCTTGCTGCGATACTGTGATTCCGCTGCTTCCGTCCAGGATGGTGCTGGCCGAGCAAGCGAGGCTGTCACAAAGGACAAGGAAGAGGCAGCTGCTGTGGAGGCGATTTGGGCTTCATGAATGTAAATGCAGAGCTTTCATCGATCCAGGTATTGCAAAAACAGGCTCCGGGAGGTGATTTGTTTCAATTTTTGAAGCAGGGCATGAAGGAACCTCAGCAAAACCAACCTTACACTTTGGTGCCGGAACGCAGGTGCTGATGTCTTTGTGTGTGTGTGTGCAGTGTGTCACGCGTTGTCGCGACTGTGTTTGTTTGTTTCGGAAGCTTAGATATTAGTTCAGAGAGCCTGACGGAAGAAGCAGAGCTTCGTGGAATACTGCGTCACTTGTGCGTGTTTGTCAAGCTTGTTCAACCGATGCCTTAGCGCAGCGGTCGGGTGTTGTTACAAGGCAGCCAGTGGTTGTGTGGACAAGTCTTCAAATGGGGTGAGAACTGGGACAAGTATAGCTAAGTTTGCTTGTTCGCACCTTGCTTGGTGTTCTGCCCAACAACTTGTCGACTAAGAGGAAATCTCCCAAATCTCCAACAGCAGCCTTGCTGCGATACTGTGATTCCGCTGGTTCCGTCCAGGATGGTGCTGGCCGAGCAAGCCAGGCTGTGGCAAAGGCCAAGGAAGAGGCAGCTGCTGTGGAGGCGATTTGGGGGATCCAGGTAGTGGAAAGGCAAGCTTCGGTCAGTGTTTTGTGGGTTTTTGATACAGACTCGAAAGAGCAGGAAAGAACCTCAACATAGTCACGCATCATGTCATGTGCAAAGGCTCTATTTCGGAACGCTGTGTTTCAAGTCTTGCCTTGCCAAGACAGCGTTGTCTGTTTTGGGGACCTAAAGTGAATTTCAAGAGCGTGACAGAAAATGAGTTCTTAGTGGAATGCGCTGTGTGACTTGTGTCTTTTCCAAGTTTGTTTAAGCAGTGCCGTAGTGAGGCGGCCGGGGATGTTGTTCCATTTCAGTCGGTGGTTGTGTGGACAAGTCTTCAAATGGGGTGAGGACAGGGACAAGTATAGCTAGTTTTGCTTGTTCTCGGCAAAGGGGAAATCTCCAAATCTCCAACAACAGCCTTGCTGTGAGACTGTGATTCCGCTGGTCCCGTCCAGGATGCTGCTGGCCAAGCAAGCAATGCTGTGGCAAAGGCCAAGGAAGAGGTAGCTGCTGTGGAGGCGATTTGGGGTCTATGCACGCAAATGCTCCAGTGCTTTCATCGATCCCATTGCAAAAGCATGCTCCAGGAAGGGTCTTGTTTCAGTGTGTGGATCAGCCTCTAAAGAGCATGAAGGAACCTCAGCAAAACGAAATCCAGCCAGACGCTTTGGTGCAATCGACGAAACGCAGGTGCTGATGTCTTTGTGTGTGTGTGTGTGCAGTGTGTCACGCATCGTGTCATGTGCAGAGGTCCCTGTTGCGGAACAATGTGTTTCAAGTCTCGCCTTATGGCGACTCTGTCTGATTGTTGTAGAAGCATAGAAATGTACAATTAGTTCAAAGAGCGTGAGCGATAAAGGAACTTGTTTCTTTTCCAAGTTTGTTCAGCCAATCCCTTAGTGAGGTGGTTGGGTGATACAAGGCAGCCAGTGGTTGTGTGGACGAGTCTTTAAATCTGGTCAGAACTTGGGCAAGTATAGCTAGTTTTGTTTCTTCGCCCCTTGTTTGCTGTTCTGCCCAACAACATGTCGACAAGGAGGAAATCTCCAAATCTGCAATAGCAGCCCTGCTGCGATACCAGGATTCCGCTAAGTCTGTCCAGGATGGTGCTGGCCGAGCAAGCGATGCTGTGTCGAAGGCCAAGGAAGAGGCAGCTGCTGTGGAGGCGATTTGGGGTCTATGCACATAGATGCGCAAGTGTGCAGGTTTTCCAATTCGGGGTATCACAAATGATGGCTCCAGCTTGAGAGAGGCCATTGTTTAAGCCCGGTTTCAATCCACGAGCCAAGCTTTCAGATGCCATTGGCGAGGTTTGCCTGAGTAAGGCAACCCATGATGTGGATGTAAGATGTTGCATTGGCAAGATGTCTCCCTTGAGGTGCCTCCTGCTTCTGTTTTGCAGGGAGCTGCCGCCACATCTTCAGCCAGGGGCCTACCCCTTCGCACCAGACGGTGTCACCCTGGAGCCTTTTGGAGTCAATCTCTCCACGTCAAACCACCTAGGGAGCCAACTCCAAGTGAGACAGTTGCACCCTACCAGTCTCTTGATTTGGGCGTAACGGGCTGTGGGCTCCACCTCTGAAGCAAAAGTCACTTTGACCCAGGATGCTCCAGGCAGGCCTCCCGCCATGACGTCCCAGGCGCTTTGCATTGGGCATGCCATCACCTGACGTTGACATGTGTTCCCCATGTTTTTCTCCCGGTAGACGGCACTTAGAGGTCCTTGGTGGGCAAGACGTGTTTTTTTGGTAGATTGCACATAGAGGTGCAAACAATGTGATGCAATTCTTGTTTAGTTACTTTCGCAGATTCTCGTGGGCGGATGTAAGCTAGAAGCGCTCCGACGAGGAAAAAGGCTGAAGGAACTTGAGCCTTGCAGAATAGAGAATGGTTCTACCCTTGCACCATTTCTTAGTGACTGATGGCATACACAGCCTGCTTTCCGAGTTGGCTGACATATTCCCACAGCTTTCCTATGTATAGTCCTATATTACACTGTGCCAACAGAGACTGGGGCAACCGCGAAAGTCAAGGAGGCACGACCATCTTGTAAAGGTTTTAAAGAAAGCTCCGCTGCTGACTGACCGACAATCCCGGCTTCAAGGGAAGCCTCGCTGGCCAGGCATCAGTGCGAGACGAGCCGAGCGAGCACACGGCGGAGGCGGTTTTATTTTCTTGCGGCGATTTTTCAGTGTAAATCCATGTCAGGGTAAAACCCTGAAAGGAGAGCGAGGCAAACAGGCTGGAGTGGAAGTAGTTGCTGGGCTGGTCATAGAACCATCTTGGCCTTTTGTGGATCCAACTGCCTCGGTTGATTCAGGAGGCAGAGGATGCTGAGTCAGGCTCTGGCGACTCTGATGCTACCGTCAAAGATGGCTGCGATCTGAATCTTGGCCTGCATTTCCGGCTGCCCGTGGCATGTGCTTCTTGCTTTGGTCTCTTTGCTGCGTGTTGCCACCCAGACATCATGGCTTGGTGACTGGTGTTGCCCCACATGTAGTAGGGTACCTAGAAGCGAGCGCGCCTGTTGAAATGTACTCCCATTTGCAAGGAGGGGCGAACGTCGAACGTTGCATCATGCGTGAAGCCTGCAGGTGACTGGCCAGACCAAGTGTGAAAAGCTGCATTATGGCAACTGGAGGTCGTGTTGGCAGAATCTGTTGCAGGCCCCAGCCAGACTCGCCCAGGAATCGCCATGCGGAGGATGTGGCTCGTTGGACTGCCGAAGCACCGGCGGTTCCTGCACAGACCACGCCTGTGGTTGAAGCCTGGCACTTAGCCAACAAGGGGAGAGGCTCCAAAAGCCAAAGGCACAAGCCAAGAAACCAGAGTTTACCAGGATCGACATCCCGTTGTTTTTTTTTCTTTGCTAGCCAACGGAAGTTTGGGAGTCTCCATCCCTCGCTGCGAGTCTTGCCAGAGAAGGCCTTTTAGTGTCCAAGGCGCCCAGCTTCTTTTTTGCCCAGCTTGGTCTGGTTTTTGTTTGATTGGCACATTTGGCATTTAGGAGGTCTCAGATCCGTGAAAAACGCGGGCCGTTCCGCTGAGGCAGAACCCCGAAGGCCAAGGCGCCAGCGGGTCACCACTCTGCCTCCAACGGTGCCTTGAGCGCGTCCAGTGGGGGTGAGGGGGGGCGGGGGGTGGGGGTTGTGCCTTGGGGCGTGGGTTTCCGAAAAGGGTGGAACCCATTTTGTCAACCCTCAGATCAACGGCTCTCGAAGCAACCCAAACATGGGGTGCGTTCTTGTTTGTTTGTTTGTTTGTTTGTTTGTTTGTTTGTTTGTTTCATTCACACCCCTCAGATGAATGGCTTCCTGGAAGCAACCCCAAAAATGGGGTGCCTTCTTCTTCGTCTTCTTCCTGCTCTTCTTCTTCTTATTATTCTTCCTCCTCCTCCTCTTCTTCTTCTTCCCCTTCTTGTTCTTCTTCATGTTCTTCTTCTTGTTCTTCTCCTTCTTCTTCTTCTTCTTCTTCTTCTTCTCTCTCTGTTTGTTTCTTTTTTGCTTCTCGTTATCTCCCCTTTCTCTCTCTCTCTCTCTCATATGTTTGTTGTTTTTTGCCCTTCCTCTTTCTTGAGACGGTAATTAAGCAGGTTGCAGGTAAATAAAACGTTGTTTGCACCACATCAAGAGGCTCCAGGTGTCTCCCAGAACACAGCACGCGTTGGCTTCGTTTGGTCATCACTTCTCGCGCGAGAGAATTCATCTGCAACCTCTCAGGACCAAATCCAGCTTTCCAGGTGAGCCATAATCAAAACCCGGGTGGATGAAGGTTAGTAAGGGGCAGTCCCAGCCGGAAATAGTTGCGGCCGCCTTTCTAATTATTTACATGGTTCTGGGTTCACCATCTTTGTACCAAGTTTTGATTGAGACTCAGGTTGGGATGTTACTTGACACCAGCTTTGTTCCAGACGTCCTCGCGAATTTAGTGCACCACCGAGGCACGAGCATCGGACCGCTCGAGCCAAGAGGAGGTCCAGCGAGTTTTCCAGCAGATGAACGATCGGCGGCGCCGCATGGCGAGCTTGGAGGACCTGGGGGGTTACAGAACCCGAAGAAGGAAAATCCTGCAAAGTTTGGACAAACCAAAAGGTGGTGCAGAGTGAGAGCTTGCGGCAGTGGCTTTGCAAGGAAATATCAACCTCTCAGTTCAGGATGGGTTGTGCTGCGCTGGTTGAGCGCTAGTACGTTTGAAGCTACGTTGCCTCATATACGACACACAGATACAGAATGGAAGGAGTGTGAGAGAGAGGGAGTGTGAGTTCCAAGTGCCACATGTCCCAACCGCACTTTTCAGGGGAAAGTATTTCAGGCCCTGGACATGGGTCCAAAATATTTGCCAGTTTCAAGATATATGACCAACATTTGGGGCACCTCGGCATGAGGTCAAATTTGGTTACTGAGAATGATTTGGAGGGGGGAAGTTAATGAGACACCAGGGAGCTGAGACAATTTCAGACCGGTGGAAATCCAGGAAAGACCATGGACCCGGCCCGTACAAATTGGTACCACCACGAACCAACCAGCTTGGTCCATTTTGAGACATGTGGGTCAAGAATAGGTACCCCAACTGGAACCCTTGTAAGTGGAAACATGGACCAAAACCTGCAGCATGGTTGTCGTTGGGAAACATTTTACATTTTTGCTTATTGTGGTTTAGTGGGAAATCCTTACCTGTTAAAATTTAAAGTTTTGCTTCCCTTCCAACGTCAACCAAGGCAGTCTGGTGTTTTAATTTTGACCCATGGCCACATGGGCGCTAGTTCCCAGGATTTGCGCGCCTACCTGGGTGATGGCCTTGGCTTCGGCCAGGCGGAGATCGAGCGCTTTTTCGAGCGCACAGCTGACCCGCAGCCGCTCGGCTCGACGTAGAGCGACGGGGAGGGAGGAGGAGAACGTGCTTTTTGAAGGTTGTCGTTGTTTTTTTGTCTTTTTTCTTTTGTTTTTTCATGTTGTTTTTTGTTTTTTGGGGGGGGGGTTAAGGGGAAGATTCCATTTTTTGTGGTCCCTGTTTTGAGACACGCCCACATACCTGGTGCCATTTTAGAAAGACATCCTCGAAATCCGCCTCTAAAAAGACGCACAAGCCGAGAAAAAAACGCACCCTTTCAAAGCTAAGTACCCAGAAACCAGGGAATCAGACACAGGAAGTCAGCCCAATGCCCACCAAAACGGGGGGGGCGCTTCTTGCTGTATCAGGTCAAAGCTGTCAGAGCCACAAGGGGCTGAATAATTTCGCTGTACTTTCTTGCGATCATGACTTTGATGTTCAAGCCCCACACAAACCAGTCCAAATTCTTGAGGGTTCCCTTTAAAAGGGTTCCCCTTTGAACATTATGTTGGCTTTGCCAAAATTGATTTGGTCTTAGAGCTTGTTTGAGCCGAACCGTTGAAGTGAGGGAGGTCTTTGGGTTTGTAGGGTATGTGAAGAGATCCGGCCTGTTCCTTCGCGGTTTGGACGAAAATGCTGCACCCTTCTCTCAGCCATTCGCTTGCTTTCTCAGGTTACCTTTCGTTCCCTCCCGCTGGTGATCGAATAGGAAAGAACGGAAAGGGCACTCCTCCTTGCGCGCAGCTAGAACAGATGAACAGTGGAAGGAATGTACTGTACTGTCACCTGCCTTGCTGATAGTTCTATGATGGATTTAAGCATGGCCAGTGGCAGTGGCACTATGTCCAGTTCGCAGACCTGATAAACTGACATACACTAGCTCTTTCAAGCTTGCAGTGAGGTGCATTTTTATAGCTTCACAAGCCTCGCAAGGGATTCTTTCAATCTCCTGCTGCACAGCCAGGCCGGCAATGAAAGAGCACGCAGCTTTGTTCTTGCTGGTCCTGTTGGTAGAATAGGCATAATATTGCTAGCATAGACCGTTGCTGAACAGGACACTTTCTTGTGTAAGACGGCGTTTTGTCTTGGGACAACAGATTTGCGTTCCCTTTGGAACCCCTTGTTGACTTGATTGTTTTTGAGTACACAAAACATGTCCAGTGAATCAATCGATTTGTCAATGAGTTGAATCTCAACTTCAGGCATGTCCCAGAGTAATGCCACCTAGCATTAGTAAATGGATGTGGAATGAAGACAAGCGGGTGGCCCAAAACGCCTGGAATAAAGACAAGCGCTCGCCCCGGGCAACCCAACCAAAATGGCTCTTGCTTCAAAATGGCCACAATCAAACCAACAAAAGGGGTGGTACTTCAGGCCCCCAATTTGACTTTATTTCAGGGCCCCTCGGAATAAAGCCTTGGTGCCTCCCCCCCATTGATGGAAGCCCAAGTACAAATCAATTAGGAAACTCAATTCCAAATCTCCCAGCAATACTAAATCAAATGGAAACTCAAGTCTGCCACCACTAAATCAAGTTGAAGCTGAATTGAACTGACCCAAGATATTATTCTAGGTGCCCCCATTGTTAGGGGAAGGAGCCCTTTACATGGATTGCAAGCTCCAAAGGTGCCGGGTCCCATGCGGTCCAACGGGAAAGATGCTCGTCACTTTGCCTCAGGACTCATGGAGTGACTGTCGATAGCGTCTTGGATCGGACAAGCTGACCAGTTTGCGCACGGCCAAGAGGTGGAACATGGTGATGGAAAAAGCGTACCTGTCGTATGACTTCAACCGCACCAAATTCAGATCCTACCTGTTAGACAATGTTTAGGGCTCTGACGGTGATATGACTGCGTTGGCGTAGCATATGTTTTAATCGTCAGAGAATGTGACAGCATCAGCAGTGCTGCGTGCATTTGTATGAAGGCAGCTTGCTGCGCATAAGGCCTTCTTCGCAGCTTCAGCCACTTGAATCCGCCCATTGGCTGCACTCAGATGCCAGAAAGGGAAGTGGAGAGTAGACATGCGTTCAGTTTGGTAAAGTCCGAGGGGTATAAACCCCTGAAGTTGCGGGTGAAGCAGGTTGCAAGGAGCGTATACTTCTTGCGCCAGATGTGAATCACACCTAGGCATTTCGGAATAGCATAAAACGGGAGACATGAAACGAAGCCTTGGTACTAGTCGGGGAGGCGGACCCCATCTAAGGAGATTATCCCATTTGTTGCGGGGGATTTCTCTAACTCCGGAGATAATCCGAAGTTCACATTCGAGTCGCTGGGCTTTGGAGCAGGTTCCAAATCTCCGAGCGCTCTGGGGAGCTCATTATCCGCAAGCCTGGCTCGCTGCACGGTCAACAGGTGAACCTCGAGAGCCTTGGCCGGAGTTGACTTAGTGGTTCCCTTTCTTTGGGGGGTACCTCCGGTCCGGTTCTGTGGGTTTTAAGGGAAGCCAACAGTATTTTTTTTATTTTTTTGGGGGACCCCCAAACAAAAGACAGGCCAACTTGGTCTGGCTTTACCTTCAAAACTTGACGCTGGAAAAGGACTGTTTGACCAGAGAAAATAAACAGTTTTAGTTCACTTGTGGGGGACTGAAGACCAATCTAGTCGAAGGCGATGCCTTCCACAATAGCTGTTTGAACGTAGCAGCATTGCGGGGCCTTTGCAGGTTTGGCACTGACTGGAGAATTGCTAAGTCTATTCTGTGAGTTGCAACTGTTTCGGAGCATGTTGGTCTTGACAGTGAAGCGCTCCTAATTTGTATAAGTCTTGCTGCCTGTTGCAGCCTGGGCACCTTGTCAACTTCAGTTTGCAGCAACGTTGACAGCGCATGCTGCACAAGCTAAGTCGGCGGTTGTCGAAATCATAGCTCGCAGAAAGTGCACGGAATTGCTGGTCAGAATGACCCCAGGGTGTTTCTGTTTGCACCAATGCGAGCAATTTGCCATCCACAGCTTTGCTTTGTTATTGCCCAAACACAGGAAGCAAAGGCATTCACATTGCCGCCGGCTGTCAGGGCTCTTGAAGACTGTCAAGTCTTCATTTGCGACACCTCCGCGCAAGTCTTCATGGACTATTGCTCGAAGAGTTGCGTCCTGCTGGGCCCCTGCCAATCTTCCGCATCCATCCGGAACTGCGAAGACTGCACGGTGTGGTGTGCTGCACAACAGCTGCGGACCAGAGACTGCAAGCGCTGCACCTTCTATTTGTACACCAAGACGGCGCCCATCATCGAGTCCTCCTATGATCTGACCATCGCTCCCTGGTGCGCCAAGTACCCTTGCTCTGGCGCCCACTTCGACAAGATGGGCTTTGATGTGACCCGCGACCATGCCAGATTCTAGTGGTTTCCCTTCTTGTATATATTGGTGATATGTTGTACGCATTTCGGAAATCGATAATCGGATCCAGTCGGGCAAAATCGGACAAACTCGAACAAAAACCGACAACAAATCGGAGAAACTTGGATAAAGAGTCGAGATATCTCCGACTTTCCATTGGCCGAGGCAACATGTGGAACGCCGTCTTCGACTTCAGCGGGGAAAAGGACCGGCCCCACTGGCGCATCCCCGGGCTGCAGGAGCTAGAGGAGCTGGTGGTGTCATTGGATGGCGAGGGGCCCCCAGAGATCCTTGGAAGCCAAATTTGGAGGGGTTCATGGTTGTTGCCTGGAAACATTTTACATTTTTGCTTATTGTGGTTTAGTGGGAACTCCCCACTTAACAGCTAAAATATAAGTTGTTGCTCCCCTTCCAACGTCAACCAAGGTTTAATTATGACGTTTGCAAAGGGTCTACTTCTGCGATTGCAAAAGAGGGTACCGAGTTTTAGTTGCAAAACGTTTTATCCTGTGTCTGGTCGGTTGTTCATGGTTTGAAGCAGCTTGTGAGGTTGCAGGTGAAGAAGTGTGGGACGCAACATGTTGGTGGTTTGTTGCATACAGGTGGATAAAGATTGGCTGGGGAACTGAAAGCAGACACGTTCAGAGAGATGTGTCTTTTTGGGAGGCGGTTGTCAAGCAACTACACACACAGATGACCCTTGCTGGCCTTCCAATCATAGGTGTTCCGTGTTTCCAAATCGTGCTGCTTGCTCACTTTCTACAGGCACCGTTCTTCCGCTTTCTCCCACCTTTCCACTTAAACAGGCGTTTCCCACTAACAAAAACCCTCCTCAACACAACAAAAGTGATTTCTGCAGGGAGAGGACAAAAACATGCGACCCACCAATAAAAAGCGCGTTGTTTTTTTGTTTTTCTCGGTGAGTCATGGCCTTTTTGGCCAAGGAACCGCGCCTTGGCGGTGACCCACGAGCGCCTTTGCGCCGAACCTTTGCAGTCCGAGGAAGGGGCTCATCACCCGTCTGGCTGTGGGTCGAAACCCTGGTATTTCCCACAAGCCCTGAGATTCCCTTTGAAAATGAACCAAACAAAAGCGTGGGGGTTACCCCAAAAAGAGTATCTGGGTTTTGACGTTTTGAACCACCTGTTGGCCAATGGACATGAGAATAGGACTGCTCTCGTGATTGGACCCATTGGTTGCTACTCGTATTGATGTGCAGATCTAACCACCAACAAGTGGTGTTACTCCTTTTTCGTTGTGGTGCCCTCAGCCATGGCCAAGGTCCGAAGATGATTGCGTTGATGGGCCTATGGCTTTCCATACGTCTACCTTTGAAAGAGTTAAAGGACACATAATAGGAAACAAACCAGTTGAAGGGAAGCCCCAAAAGGAAACCCACAAACCCAAAAAGGGGATCTGCTTGCATTTCCGACTTTAGGTTCTTTTGGGTCCAAATGTATAAGGGCCTAATATATATATATATATATATACGTAAATATGAGTTTCCCCACTATTACACATGTCCTCGTTTCCTCTTCTTTTGTGCGCTTTTGCCAACCCCCAAGCCGTTTCTTTTCGACCTGTGCACCGGAAAGTAAAAGGTCAAATACTCGGCCGGGGTTTGGAAAAAGGTCGAGGTTCCGGTCAAGCTCAAAAAGCCAAGACCAAGCATTGTGGTCCATAGCGTCAAGTTTAGGCCATGCTGCAGGTGTTAACGGAACCTTGAGTTTATTTTAGGAGCAGATCGTACAACCGGATGGATGAGTTGATAAAGCGGATCAATGAACCAACCTGGCCAACCATTCGTAGATTCAATGCAGTCGCGTGGTTCCATGTTATATTCAACATCGCTCATGGCTCCAAGTTCTACAATGTTTCCAATATGAACCCCCATGTCAATCTCGCAATCTAGTCCATGTCCATTCACAAATTCATAGCTCTCTATGTTTTTGTTTGTTTCTTTTGAGACCCGTTGTTGTTTGGTTGCTAAAGGCATATCAATGGAGAAACCGAATCAAAAAGGAGAAACCAATGGAGAAACCGAGTGGCTCGAGTGAACCTGGAATCTCTTTTGAGAAGCCGCCTAGTCCGCGAGTTGCTCGACTCAACTCGACGAAACCCTCGAGGAGTCCTGCGGCCAGGGCCTCGCCATCCCCCAGCCCCGGCCGCCGCTGCCTTCTCCGCCCGGCGACGACGCCGCGGCGGTTTCGCGCACGCGGCGGGTGGTGGACCAACCAGGCGCGGAAGGCGAAGAATGTGTTGTTGAGGGTAGCTTTTTGGCTGGTTTGTTGGGGAAGGCAAGAGCAAAACCAGTTTGTTTGCTTTTTTGTTGAGGGTATATTTTTTTGGCCTGGTTTTGTTGGGGAAGGCAAGAGGAAACCCGAAGTCCAGTGTTGGAGTCTTATGGAGGACACACCCAGTTCATCCTCGAGCTGTGCCAAGATTTAGAGAAGCACTACGCAAGACAAGACTAGGAATATTAATGTATATTGTATAAACATCGGGCATTGTGGATTCAAATTGTGTATCCATAGTGCCCCATGCTTTGCGCCGAACCAAACGACCACACTGGCCCCAAAGCTACAGGCAAGACCTCACCAGCGATCACCGAGATGGAGGAGTCTTGGATCTGCAGGCACTGCACCTTACAGAACTCCCCAGGGGAAGCCTCTTGCGCTGCCTGCAGGCAGCCGAGGATTGGAGAGGGAACGCTGCAGAGCTTCTGGACGTGTCCCATCTGCACTTTGCAAAACAGCACCAGCCAAAGTCGCTGCGCCGCCTGTGGTCACCGCCTTGCCGTTGCACCAAGCGCCGGGTTTTCAGCAACACAAGCGTTCAGCGAGATGAGCACGGAGCCGCCAAAGAAGTCTGGCTTTTGCTCTTTCCTTGCGGAAGCAGTGCGGCCATTGTGCATGAAGTCGAAGGACATGACCCGTACATGAGGCGGGTGTCAAACACAAGCAGTTTTTTTTCGGGGAAAAATATGATTTGGTTGTAGGCCGTAGTTTGAATCTGCAGAAGTCTACAAGAGACGCCCAACCTGATTGATCCTCAAAACTTGGTTTCTTGACTGAACGGCTCTTACCCCAGATGTGTGGCATTCTTCGGGCAAACCGGGCGTAGTTTTTCCCGGTTGCCAGGCGCCCGGTGCCGCGTGAAGAAGGCCAAGGCTAAGAAGGAGCAAGGACTCGGCGGAGGACAAAGAACCTGGGTGAACTTGGACGTGCTTCAACAAGCGCAAGAGAGCACAAAAATGATCAAATTTCTTCAGAATCGAGAAAGTCGTTCGATTGAATATATATATATATATATATATACATATAAACATATGGTTTGCGGCTCATTCCAGAACCTCCAGCTGCAGCGCAACCAAAACCAACCCTAATATTGTTTATATTACGAGTTATATACCTCACAATTGTCAAGACCACTTTAGTAAAGGTGTTTCATCCAAGACAGTTGTTTGTTTTTGTATTTCCCTTGGAGAATAATAGGGGACTCACAAAATCGATACCCCTTTGGACTCGAAGCGTGAATATGATGCATATTTCTATGCATGCTTGCTTCCTTGCACATATGCGTGTATCCTTCTTGTTTGCATACTGTCTTGCATGCATCTCTACATGCATACTTGCATGGATGCTTGCATGCGTCCTTGCTTGCAGGCATGTTTTATGCATTCGATTATGCAATGTGTTGCTCAAGTGTCCCATGTGACACAACAAACATAAACACAAATACAAAAGTATATAGCTGCCAAAGTGCAACTTGTTGCAAGTTGTTGCAACTTGCGGCAGCCAGCAAGCCAAAGCACGTAAACTTGAGCCAAGATGGTTGGGCCTACACATAAGACCCGTTCACTCTTGGGAGTTAGGAAAACCATTCTGCTTGTTGATCATAGAATTACATTAGCATAGACTAGATCATATTAAATTCAGGGAGACTTTTGGGTGTAGAATTGAGAGGCTTCTTGGTGTGGAATTGAGAGAACAAAAGTCTTCAATGTCTTGTTTGCTCTATTTGTATGGGCAGCATAGGTGTTTGAAGATTGGCATAGGTTGAAGGAATGCTTTGAAAAGGGGCCCCGGAGCAGCACCTGCATTAGCACCCCTATGCCCCCTAGCCTTGCCGTCGTTCTTGCAAAATTGCGCCTGGCGTCTGGTAGCCCACAAACAGCTACCTGCACCGGGGCTTCAAATTGCCCCTAACACCCGGGTTAGAAACGGATAGGTGGGGGATTGTTGATAAAAGAAAACGCATGAGCAAATCGAATGGGTATGGAATTGGAGATATAGAAAGCTAAAAAATACAAACCCTTGAGAATGGATGGGTGATGATAGAGATTGGCTAGAGAGTATAGTAAGTTAGCATTTTTCATTGTATTTTTATTTTTGTTTATTTGGTTTAAAGAAATTAGGTTTAAGGTATTAAGCTGAATTATATATTTAAACATTATTTAAAAAATAAAAAAATAAAAAAAAAAAAAATAAAAAAATCTGTAATTTGATGGTTTCCGTTTAAAAATATTGATTAGATAACTATATATATTATGTGTATAATTATTGTTGCACTCTTTTTTTTCCTTTTTTCGAAATGAAATGGGCTCTTACTTAGATTGTATAAATTCGGTTGGTAGCGCTAATTTCGCGTTAGGTCGGGCACGTTAATTGTTTTGCATGCGAGATGTATCTATGGTACAGCGTTGCTAGCCCCCCCACCCACCCACCACAATGGTCATGGGTTAGACAACACCCCCCCTGTGGTCGTGGTCCTGTGGTTGGGTTGTGGTGGTTTAGGGTTGGTTTAGAATTGGTTTAGTGTATATTTAGGGTGTATTTAGTGTTAGTTTAGGGATAGTTTAGGGTTGGTTTATGTTGATTTAGGGTTGGTTTAGGGCTGGTTTAGGTTTAGAGGTGTACGGTTTAAAGTTTCGTTTAGGGTTTGGTTTGGGGTGTATTTAGGGTTGGTTTAGGGTTGGTTTAGGGTTGGTTTAGGGTTGGTTTAGGGTTGGTTTAGGGTTTATTGTTTAGGGATTGGTTTAGGGATAGTTTAGGGTTGGTTTATGTTGATTTAGGGTTGGTTTAGGTTTAGAGGTCTACGATTTAGGGTTTGGTTTAGGGTGCATTTAAGATTGGTTTAATGTTGGTTTATGGTTGGTTTATAATTGGTTGAGGGTTGACTGGCTGATGGGGACTTTGGAATTATATATTATTTGGGAAGGGGGGGGTAGAAATACGACATTTTGAATGATTATTTTTAGGAATTAATATATCTTTTGTCTATAATGTTAGTGTTTTGTTATTATTAATTATGATTTTGATTTTTAGATTTGTTTTATGTAATTATATCGATATTGTTTGAATAATTATGAATATTATGTATTTATTTAAGTATGTGTTTTATGTGAATTTATATATGTAAAAGGTTATGAGGTTGTTGATTTCTTTTTTTGATATGGAATATGAATATTATATATCTTTGGTAGATTATTTTAGTTGCTTAGAATTTTATGGAAAAATATTAGTAGAAAATGAAGGCAATATTAAGGAAGAATTTGGAATATAAGAAAATCATTAATGATATATTTTATATATAAAATTGTTCTCGCACTTCATTTTTCGATTTTGAAGATAGTGTAGTTGGATACGAAAGTGTTGTATTTATTATGAAATATATTTATTGTTTGGCGAAAATGTTATGTTTGTTATATTATTTTATTGAAAAGATTATAATTGTTATGAATTTTGTATTTGATTTTGTAATTTAATATTTGGAGAAAAATATAAATAATATAGACAATTTTTTTGTTATTTACTTTAAATTTTAATAATTATAAATAATTAAATATATAATTTGAGAAATAATTAAAATATATAAAATAATGAATATTAATATCTATATTTAAAATTAATTTATTCAATAATATAATATTTAAATTTTAATAGTTTAATAGAATAATTAAATTAACCTCTATATAAATCTGAGAATTATAAATCAAATAATATAATCTTATGGAAAAAAAAACCGGGATATAGAAATAATAAATGAACATAAAATATATAAGTGATTATAATATATTTAAAAAATAATAGAAGAACTTAAATATTTATATTTTGAGAGTTTATAAAATCGGTCATTTCTATGGGAATTAAACATATTTTTAATTTAATTTAATTAGTATTATAAATACATATAATATAAAGGATTTAATATAAACAATTATGAATAATAATATATATTAAATATTGTTTTAGAACAGAATACTATAATGATATATATAATTTTAAATTGATTAATTATATAGAATAAATTTAATTATGAAAATAAATAAATTAAATATCTATAGAATTAATTAATTATTCTTGATATAATATTAATAATATATAATATTTTAATATAATATATAGTTTATAAACTAATATAATTATTGTAATTA
Source organism: Effrenium voratum (assembly GCA_963377175.1). NCBI lineage: Eukaryota > Dinophyceae > Suessiales > Symbiodiniaceae > Effrenium > Effrenium voratum. Next base: position 692,387 of record CAUJNA010001968.1, read on the forward strand.
AATATATTTAAATAAATATATATTTTATTAAATTATTTTCAATATTATATATATATATATTAAATTATTACCAAATTAAGATCTTTGAGATATATAAAATTAATTTCGATAGAAATATATTTAATCTAAATATCGCTAAATATAATATATATATTTATATATAATGGATATATATTATTAAAAATTATGAATATCTTTAAATAGAATTTCAGAAATTCTCGATAAAATGATATAAATTATATATTATTATCGATATATTATAAATAAGATTATAAGAAATTAAATGGAAATAAAAACCAACATATCTATGTAATTAATAATATTATAAATACAAATATCTTTATAATAATAATTATAAACAACCAAACATATTACAAGAAATTCTATTATACAAAATTATAATACGCCTTCAAAATAATTAAAATACCCAGATTATACGAGATTAATTTCGATACGACTAAGAAAATTTTGTTAAGCAATATCCTTCTATAAAAAAGAATATCTAACGAAACAAATAATATAAACAAATATGGCAAATTAATATAACAAATATAAATATATTTAGAGATAATCAAATAAACTCGGAGATAGTTCGAGTCAAATCTTAATCAAATACAATTATATTAAATATCTAAAATATATTTAAATATAATATATTTATTTCTATAAAACCATATAAATTATTATTAATTATAATATCAATTAAATAATTAAATTATTCATTATATAAATAGTTATTAAATATATAAAATATATAATTTTTAATTTATATAATTATTACCAATTATGTATTTCCTCTCAATCATAATCTAAAAATACAAATAATTATTTATAGAATTGTAAAAACATAATTTTATATATAATATAAGAAAATAATAATAATATTATACTAAATAAGGTACCTATATTCGAATACCATCCAAAATAATCTATATAAAGATTAACAAATAAAAATATATTATCAACCAAAACAAATAACTAAATAAACAAAGATATATAAAACAAACAAAGAAACAATCAAAAAAACAAAACAAACAAACAAAACAAACAAAACAAAAACAAACAAACAAAAAAATAAAAAAACAAAAAACAACAAAAACACAAAAAAACACATAAACACGGAAAACACCAAACACACAAAAATGCACAAACATACAAAGAAAAAAACAAAGAGACAAAGAGAAAGAGGGAGACAAAAATAAAGAAACAACAACACAAAAAAACACAAAAACAAAGAAACAAAAAACAAAGAGACAACAAAACAAAGAGCAAGAAAAAAAAAAAGAGACAAAGAAAGAGAGAGAGAGAAAGAGAGAAAGAGAGAAAGAGAACAAGAGAGAAAGAGAGCAAGAGAGAAAGAGAGAAAGAGAGAAAGCGAGAAAGAGAGAAAAAAAGAAAGAGAGAAAGAGAGAAAGAGAGAAAGAGAGAAAGAGAGAAAAAGAGAAGAAAAGAAAAAGAGAAAGAAAGAAGGAGAGAAAGAGAGAAAACTAGAAAGAGAGAAAGAGAGCAAAAGAGCAAGAGCGAAAGAAAGAAAGAGAGAAAGAGAGAAAGAGAGAAAGAGAGAAAGAGAGCAAGAGAGAAAGAGAGAAAGAGACAAAGAGCAAGAGAACAAAAGAGAAAGAGAGAAAGAGAGAAAGAAAGAAAGAGAGAAAGAGAGAAAGAGAGAAAAAGAGAAAGAGAGAAAGAGAGAAAGAGAGAAAGAGAGAAAGAGAGAAAGAGAGAAAGAGAGAAGGAAACAAAGAGAGAAAAAGAGAAAGAGAAAAAGAGAGAAAGAGAGAAAAAAGAATGGAAAAAGAGGAAAGAGAGAACAAGAGAAAGAGAGAAAGAGAGAAAGAGACAAAGAGAGAAAGAGAGAGACAGAGAGCAAGAGAGCAAGAGAGCAAGAGAGAAAGAAAGAAAGAGAGAAAGAGAGAAAGAGAGAAAGAGAGAAAAAGAGAAAGAGAGAAAGAGAGAAAGAGAGAAAGCGAGAAAGAGAGAAAGAGAGAAAGAGAGAAGGAGAGAAGGAGAGAAGGAGAGAAAGAGAGCAGGAGAACAAGAGAGCAAGAGAGAAAGAGAGAAGGAGAAAAGGAGAGCAGAAAAGCAGGAGAAAGAGAGAAAGAGAGAAAGAGAGAAAGAGAGAAAAGAGAGGAAAGAGAGGAAAGAGAGGAAAGAGAGGAAAAAGAGAAAGAGAGAAAGATAGAAAGAGAGCAAAAGAGCAAGAGAGCAAGAGAGAAAGAAAGAAAGAGAGAAAGAGAGAAAGAGAGAAAAAGAGAAAGAGAGAAAGAGAGAAAGAGAGCCAAGAGAGCCAAGAGAGCCAAGAGAGCAAGAGAGCCAAGAGAGCAAGAGAGCAAGAGAGCAAGAGAGCAAGAGAGCAAGAGAGAAAGAGAGAAAGAGAGAAAGAGAGAAAGAGAGAGAGAGAGAGAGTAAGAGAGCAAGAGAGTAAGAGAGCAAGAGAGCAACAGAGCAAGAGAGAAAGAGAGCAAGAGAGCAAGAGGAAGAGAGCGAGAGAGCGAGAGAGCAAGAGAGCAAGAGAGAAAGCGAGAAAGACAGAGAGAGAGAGAGAGAGCAAGAGAGCAAGAGAGCAAGAGAGCAAGAGAGCAAGAGAGCAAGAGAGCAAGAGAGCAAGAGAGCAAGAGAGCAAGAGAGCAAGAGAGCAAGCGAGAAAGAGAGAAAGAGAGATTATCTGAGAGCCGGGTGGCCGGAAGCGACCTAAAATTTGGGAAACATTGGCCAGGTTATGCCGCGAGAACTCTGAACGAAGACTTGAAGAACCCGCAAATTTCGGCAAAAATCCGGGGATTTCCGACCGCGGAGAAAGGACCGGGACGGGCACAGCCGCTTGCCGCAAGCACAACGGCACGACGATTCGGCCGGAGTGCCGCTACAACGCTCTGCAGTGCACGCGAAATGCGACCCCGAGGGGCCGCTTGCGCGGCAGCATGGCAAAGAAAGCCGAGCCCAGCAGAGCCACTGGAGCCTGCGGGCACAGCAGTCCAGGCAAGGGCATGCGACAAAGCTGACAGAAAAGCGAGAGTATGGCAAAAATAGCCGGGTTTCAGCAGATCTGGAAACAGAGCAACGAAGCCTCATGCGCATCGCGAAGCGTAACTAAGGTGCTCGCGACCTGAGCTGGATGCAGGTAACACAGCAAATTGACTTGATGTAAACCACGCGCCCGGCACGAAATTTTCCGGAAATTTTGCCTCGGACAAATCCCCAAATTTCCCGAATATTTGGCCCATTATTTTTTTGTAAAACCCACTAAAATGTGAAGAAATCGTCCAGAAATCTAAGAACGGGGTCGCCGGAAACGGCCCAAAATTCGGGAAAATTTGGCCGGGTTATGCCGCGAGAGCCCTAAGCGAAGATCCGTAAAACCCCCCCCAAATTTCGGCAAAATTTCGGGGACTTCCGGGCCGCGCGAAAAAGCAGGAGCTTACGCCGCGGAGCAAAAACACCACTGCAGCGACTCCGTGTCGCATAGGAAATGCGACCCCGAGGCCGCACCGACTTATAGGAGATTCAATTATATAATAATAATAATAATAATAATAATAATAATAATAATAATAATAATAATAAGAATAAGAATAATAATAATAATAATAATAATAATAATAATAATAATAATAATAATAATAATAATAATAATAATAATAATAATAATAATATATATATATATAACATAAATAAATAAATATATATATATATAACACCCGAATTATATTATCTTTTTTCAAAAAAAAACAACACAATATAAAAATCATTATTTCATCTCCATCTTCCCACCTATCCTTAAATAACAATAAATATAAACACAAATATATCGTCTTTCTTCCAAAATATATGAAACAATAAAAACATAATAATATAATATCATTTCGCTCCACTTTCCAACAGCATAATCTTCCCAAACCGAACCACTGCAATCCAACCCAGTCCGACCAGCCCAACCTAACCCAACTCGATCGATTCGACTCTTTTCTCTTGACCCGCGACTCGTTACACTCTCGAAAATCACCTCTCGCCCTTTCAATGACGCATAACGCACAACTCACAACTCTCGCAACTCGCATCGGCTCGTGACTCTGGACTCTTTAACTTCGATTATCTTTTCTTGCAACTTTTCGTCGCTGCACTGTCCTCTAAATGTTTCAATCTTCGGACCCCGAAACAAAATCGACTGATCAAACCCGCTAAATTTATCGAAATTTTGGCGGGCTTTTGTTAGCGCAAGCCACCACATTTTGTTTCCCCCCAAAAAAAGAAAGAAAGAACAAAATCTGATACCATTTCGCGGCGTAAACCTTCAACTGTCAGGCTGTGTCACGTTTACAGGTGATTGGAGAATTGGCGCAATCGTCTCGGCTCCGTAGCTCGGGGTACGCCGGCCAAAGGAGCTTCGCAGCCGAATCGGCGAAAAACCGCCGAGGTAGCCGAACAAAGGCCTTGCCTATGTTTAGTACACATTATAGTATACGTTACACAGTAGATACAATATGTTTATAGAAGTTGCACCTGCCCCCATTTTTGAATCTCCAATACGAGAGACAGGCCGTTTGGGGTGACCAGTTGATAGTCTATGTCGCCCTGGATGTCTGTCCTCCGAAAACTTGAACTTGATGGTCTGACCTTCCAACAGGTTTCCTCTTTGAAGGTCCTTAAAAAATGCGTGCAGTACGGCAGCTGTCGATTATCAATAACTGGACTTGTTGTTGCCCGGACGCTCGTTCTCCTTGGTGGTTTAGGCCGGCGGATCTTGCGGCTTCCGCGCTCTCTTTTGGGCCTTCGCGAATCCTGACATTGTTGCCTTCATACCTGACCAAGCTGCACACGGAATCCAGCCCTCGTGTTCTTCCCGCTTTCTGTATGCGATCATGTGAACCGGGAAAGCACCCATCGCTGCACCCCTGCAATGTGTCATGCACTGTCTTAAAGCTTGTGTGACCTGCTCCCCCCCAAACGGCTCAGCTGCAATGGCATGGCAAATTGGAAGCAACTCTTTTTTCAGGGCTCTTGACCCTGGCGTCAGAAGGGCTCTCCCAAAACCCAAAGACGTGAAGGCTCCAAGCTGCGTGAGCTCCTTGAGGTCGGTGTACCGAGCCAGCTCTGCCACACTGATCCTCGCCCAGCGCCCGTCCCCCCAGACGGCCCCAAACACATCTTCACCTCACCACGCGAGCTCTCTCCGCTTGCATTTGTTTGCGTTGCATTTGGTTCCCCTTTTGCGAAAAAATGCAAATCGGAGAACTACCATAAAACAACCTGCTTCAATAACGCTGGGTTCACAAAAAATTGCCCGCTACACCGTGGTATAACTTAACGGGGAACCCCCCCCAACAAATTCAAGATTGAACGCCCCGAAATGCTCACTTTACGGCAGCTGGGTCCCCTGATCACAAAGGATCCAGGAGTAGCCCCCCCTCTTAGCAAAAATACTGGGGGGGGGTACTTATAGCACGGAGATGCTACGATATTACTACACGATGATAGTCATCATCCTCATCATCCTCATCCTCATCCTCATCCTCATCCTCATCATCATCATCATCATCATCATCATCATCATCATCATCATCATCATCATCATCATCATCATCCCTTTGTTTCCCTCTCAAAGGGCAAGACCAGTGATCCCGCCGGGCGTCAGCTCCAGGTCCAAGAGATCGCGGCAGGCTTCCGCATCAAAGGGCAGCGACAAAGCTTCGCAGCCCAGCTCCAGCTCGAAATCCCGGAGCTGCTTGAGGAAGCCGACGTTCCTGAACACTTCCCTCTCATAGGTGGCCTGTTGCGAAAAACCCATCTAAACCAGGGCCCTCTATTTTTTTAAGCAAATCCACCAAAAGGACACATATGTTCCCTCCATTTTGTGGTGTGGATTGGTGTTGCAGGCACCAGGGGGCTCAAGATTCACCTTGCCTCTGGTGGCTTGGGGGGATGGTCTCCCGTGAATCTACCAGCTACAAGAGCCAGGGGTTCAATCCCCCCGAAACCACAAATGCAAACCACCAATTAAGGGCAACCTGAAAAGGAATGAAGGGAAGAAATATCCCGGCAAGTGACCCCAAGCACGGTCAAAAAATGAGTACTGTGCAGAACTTTCTGAAATGACCAAATAGAGTTTCTGATCAAGGTCGTGCGCGCTTCAAACAAAAGCCGTCTGAAAGCGGCTGCGGAAGATCTCCTATGAAGAGGACGGGTTTATGGGATTGAAGGGAAGTGACAGTGATAAGACATCAAAAGCTCCTTCCCTACGACTTGGGATGAAAACAATCGGATTGAACGGAGCGCGGGTTCCTCGCGGCTGTTTCCTAGCAAATTGATTGTTACTCAACACCCTCCAGAACGAATGCCTCGCGTCTTCACACGGTTGAAGCACCTCAAGGAAAGTCTGCGAACTGCCCACTATGACCCCTGTATCATGAACACCCCATTGCGCAGCATCTGGGTTGGCTTACGCCGGTACCTGTATCTCAAAGTTGCGTGGATAACGGGGTCAAGGGCAAAGGTTCTCATTGCATCACTTGCTCATGAGTACTGCAGCGCTAGGTCTCAAAAACATGTAGAGAATATGTAGAGAATCATGCCGCCTGATGGACTGCTGCAACAAAATGTGTGTCTTTCGAAGCAATAATCTCTCACCAAGTCTGTGAGTGTCTTTTGTATAAGGTACTTCCGGATTGTTGTGTTTGATCCAAGAGCGACGCCGACAAAGCCATGAGCACGCTGCTTCAATGCGGCGAGTCTCGGATCCACCAGTGACCTGACCCCTTTGACTCTCGCGAAGGCGTCTTGCAAGTTCAGCTTCTCCTGACACCGCTCGGAAGACGCCTCGTGGCCTCGAGAAGTCGGCTCGCTCCAAATTCGCCGACCCCAAGCATCAGCCCCTTTGAAGCCACGCTGGCTTTTTATCACAAAGCGGTCCTCGCGCATGACATACGCAATCACGAAGGCGGCACTCCTGTCTCACTCTCCACTAGCTCCAACATGGGTTGAGGCGTGAAACACTTGCTGTGCACGAACTAGCTCGCACACGTACACAATCAACAAACAAATCCAGGGCACATGTAGTAGGCAGCTGGCCTACTGTAGCACCAGCAACACGCAACTTGGGTGGAGCTCGATCTGCTTGCAGGTTGCACAGGTTCCCAACGCGGATGGAATACGCATCATCGGTATGATCATCCGAAGGACTTTTGTTACGATGATGTCAATACGGATCTGTCCAGAAATAGGGGCCCTCTCTGAGCGGACTTCTAAGGAGACACACAGGGGCATTAAATCCAACAATAGTCGAGGAACCCCGCATTTCAGGCATCTACTAGATGTATGATGTATGTGGCGGGAGTGAAGCAAAGTCAAGTCATGTTTCCCTTTGGGTTGCTCACTTTCCAGTTCTCAGTTAACTCCAGCTCCGCCAGTCCCGAAATGCCGACCGGAGCAGCCTTGCGCCCCGGTTTTCGGAAACTTCACACTGACCAACACATGGGCTTTATTTTTTTCGGGGTTGGTCGAGTTTCAACAGAATATCCGCTATTTTTGCAGGGTTGGTCGAGCTTCAAGGGGAATTCGCCCAAAGAACGGCATGCCCGATTTGCGCGGACTCGCTCCGGTTCTTCCCCTCGAAGCAGTGGATCAGCGCTGCGCCCGGCTTAGCCGACGCCCGAGCTTGGTCCACAAAGTCAAAGACCTCTGAGAAGCGCGACCTCACCTGTGGCTCAGAGATGAAGAGCAGAGGAACCGGCAGGTTTTAGTCTTTGCCATTGCAAGGTGCAACTTTGGGCGCTTGTTTTTTTTGCCACAGCCACCTGAGTGGTTCGCATGGAGCAGGCAGCATGTGCCGAAAAATCTCAATGAAGCATGTGCCCAACTCCTGCCGGCAGATTCCCCCTCTTCCCTCTCTTGCAACGGAGACACGTCCGTAAGCGGCGAATCGCGCAGGGCCAAATGCAGCGTCTGCACCGGAGCGCTCGGCGGGCACTCCTGGCGTCCGAGCTTGCAAGTTGCCCGGTATCGCGAACGTGTCCCGAAACACCATCCTCTCACCGGAGTGTTTCATGCACAGCTGCATACTCCAACGATTTGCTTAGGCTATGGCAAGGCACCTTGGCAAGCCGTTGGCAAGTCAGTTAAGCCCCGAACTCAAGCCTTACACAAAATGTGTAATTTTGACTGTGGCACGACACATGGAAGCATGTTGGTCGGAGTCCTCGGCAACACTCACCAAGTGCCTGGGCGTGCGGAAAGCTTCCGTATCCCGAAGAAAAAACACACAACCAAAGGGCTTCGCACAATGAGTTGAATTGCGACATGCAACGGCTTGTCCGCATAGCCGGGCTTCCAGGAGACACATGGAAGAGACATCATTCTCTGAACAGTTCTGGAATTTCGGGGCTGACAGCATCTTCTCTAGTTGTTCAATCACTGCAACTGTGCTGTGCAGCGGGCTCAAAGTGGACAAATACTCGGGAAGCCATGAGATGTCTTTGGTCGTTGATCAAGCAGGGCAGGTTGTTGCTGCCGCCTCTGCAACGCAATTTGCAGAACATGATGGAGTCCATCTTGGCCACCAACAGTCCAGCATCTTGGCAAGTCAGTTTCAACTTCAAGTATGTTGCAAATATAATATATCGCGTTCACTCAGGGAGACCGACCATCAAGTCATGTGGCTCAGGCCAGTCACGTGATGCCGTGCTTCTTCAGAAATCCAGCATCTTGCGCCTACAGGCTCGTCAATGGTACACGGTATGATTGGTGAAATCTGAAGCAACATGATTGATCTTAAGGCGACGCAAACATAAACACACACACAGACACACAGACACAGACACAGACACAGACACACACACAACCACACAGACACACAGACACACAGACACACAGACACACAGACACACAGACACACAGACACACAGACACACAGACACACAGACACACACACACACAGACACACAGACACACACACACAGACACACACACAGACACACACACAGACACACACACACACAGACACACACACAGATACACACACAGACACACACACACAGACACACACACACAGACACACACACACACAGACACACACACACAGACACACACACACACAGACACACACACACAGACACACACACACACAGACACACACACACACAGACACACACACACACACACCCACACACACACACACGAACACTTCGTTCGTTGCCATGCAAGACAAGCTGCTCATGTGCACAAGGTGACGAGGGCAATTCCAGCTGTCGGTCAATGCACTTCGACACGAATGTGAAACCAAGGCAGCCTCGTAGCAGCTGGTCAGGAAGAGGTTGGGTAAAATTTCAGTGCCAAACCTTGAATGGCACACACGCTCAAGCATGTGGGGGTACTGCGCCAGAACACAACGCGCGCCGCGAGTTTAGCAAAGCTCCTGGTACCTATTTCCCAAGCTAGGTTGCCTCGTCAATGGAAGACCTTGCATGCACACGAGCGCCTGTGCATGGGGTACGGTGGTCTGCACTTGCGCACGTGTGCACGTGCCCCTGTGCTGGTGCTTGTGTGCGTTTGCTTCTGTGTGTGTGTGTGTATGTATGTGCTTGTGTGTGTTTCCTTGGGTGCACGTGTATGTGTGTATGCTTGTGTGCTTGTGTGTGTGTATGCTTGCGTGTATGTGTGTCCTTGCGCGTTTGCTTGTGTGTTTGTGTATGTGCTTGTGTGCGTGATCATGCGTGCGTGTGCGCGCGCGTGTGTGTGTGTGTGTCTGCTTGTGTGTGTGTGTGCTTGTGTGCTGCTGCACTGGTGCTTGGGGCCGATTCTTTTTTTTTGTGTGTGTGTGTGTGCTTGTCTGTGTGTGTGTGCGTGCTTGTGTGCTGCTGCACTGGTGCTTGGGGCCGATTCTTTTTTTTTTTGTGTGTGTGTGTGCTTGTCTGTGTGTGTGTGCGTGTTCACGTGTGCACGTGTGCAGGTTTGTACGTGCGTGTTCGTGTGTGCGCTTGCGTGTGTGCTTGTGTGCTTGTGCGTGTGTATGCTTGTGTATGCTTGTCTGTGTGCTTGTGTATTTTTATGCAGGCTTGTGTATGCTTGTGTATGCCCGCGTGCAAGTGTGTGTGTGTGCGTGTGTGTGTGTGTCTGCTTGTTTGCGTGTGTGTGTGTGTGTCTGCTTGTGTGTGTGTGTGTGTGTGTGTGTGTGTGTGTGTGTGTGTGTGTGTGTGTGTGTGTGTGTGTGTGTGTGTGTGTGTGTGTGTGTGTGTGTGTGTGTGTGTGTGTGTGTGTGTGTGTGTGTGTGTGTGTGTGTGTGTGTGTGTGTGTGTGTGTGTGTGTGTGTGTGTGTGTGTGTGTTTGTGTGTGTGTTTGCGTGTTCGCTCGTGTGTGTGTGTATGTGCTTGTGTGAGTAGTTGTGTGTGTGTGTGTGCGCGTGCATCTGCTTGTGCGAGTGTGTGCTCGTGTGTGTCTGCTTGCTTGGTGCTTGTGTGTGTGAGCAATGAAAGCCGCTTTGACAATCATGGACTTCCTCAATCATAGATTGTTGGGCAGCAATACAGGAATTTACCAAGATCACCAGTCTGGAATAACTTGGGTTTAAATCACGCAGAAACTCGGATCATCGGATGCGGCTCACTGTTGCAAGGAGACAACCCTAACTTCAGAGATTTGCTCCAGGTACTGTGCCGCTGTGTGGCGAGCGGTACTGCTCCTCGGTCAACCGTCCATAAAGGGCCATGGCAAATCGGGAGCAAACGGGATTGGACCGGAAGTGCACTTTGGCTAGTGGTGCTGGAAAATGCGGCTGTGAATGTTCAATCGGGGACCCTTTGACATCAATTTGGCGGGGATTCATGTCCACCAGCGGCTGTTGTTTACCGCGGTTCCCTTTAAGATTCATGGCCATATTGTCTTCTTGTGCTTGCAGCCTTGCGCAGTGGGCCAGTGGGATGCCAAATCATGCCAAGTCCTGCTCATGCAGTAATTTCCCAGTATCGCGCAATGGATTCCCTGACCGCAAGCGAAGGTACATGGAAGGCATGCGACATATTCGAACCAATTGATTGAATTTTGATGTCATGCTTTCAGTCAAATAAGTCTTGTCAGAAGCTTTTGCTCAAGGCTGACATGACATCTCATTGCCTAAAAGGGCGATCAGAAACACGGAATGCTTCAACCACTCCGGCCATTCACATATGTGTGCTCCTTGCTTAGCCAGACCTGTTGCCACACGGCATCGGATGCCTATGCAAAGGTGAGACTTTCTACCCGAGCGGATGCGGTGCTTCTTGGAAGTCACCCATGCAAACAATGTAACCATGGTGCTGCCAAAGAACATGTGACGTAATTGGCCCGATGCCCCGGCCGCACTGAGCAGCAGTTTTGGCAACGCTGTGTCAGAAAACAACTGCATCTGCGTGCTTACAGGAACAAATTGAAGTTCATTATTCCGGTATGCCTGTCACTGGCCCTGTGATACAGACAATGGCTGACTTGCCGTCTCCCTTCAGGGTGGCAAGTGGCTGTGTCTCCTGGCATACGAAGAGATTCCCAACCCGTTGCCGAAGGCGCAGGCTTCAGACACACGCACGGGCACCGAGGCTCGGTGCCAATGTGAATGCCTGATGACAACCAGAAAGCAAGTTCGGCATGCAATCAGAACAGTCGGCATGTTCAACGTGGCCCGAAGCAAGCTGAAAACGCTAGGCGACCCCCATGTTCAATTCACATAGCTTCATCATGCTTGGGAAGCCTATGCTCAACAGCTCACCTCAAGTCTGACCATCATGATGGAATTGAAGTCAGATGAGTTCTGGAAAGGAACATGCCTGAAATTCAAACGACATATCCCAACATACCGCATTGTTAGGAACATATTCCTCGCTTGGCAAACTGTGTGAGGTTCCAGGTTGTTTGTCAGAGAGCAAGGCAGCATTGGGTGCATGCTGTTGTTTGATGCCACTGAATTCCAGTGCAGGGGTTCCTTGTCATGTCTTGCCAGATCTGATTGATTCTTGAAATTCAGGACCGCCTTTTAGGCGGTGCCCTGTCCGCTCCTTTTCTTTCGAGACCATGCAAACAGGTCTTCCGAATGGAGACAGCCCCAGCTCCCGGCCTCTAGGGTCAAAAGCAAGTCACGGTGGTGAAGGAGGGCCTCGAGCAGTGGTGAAACGAAGGATACCTTCTCCTCCATTTGCGAAGTGCTAGATTCCCTTTAAACCAAAAGGGGAAAATAAACAATATTCTTAACCAAATGGAAGTTTTTCTCTGATCTCTGGTCGAGCTTCAAGGAAACATGAGCTGGAGAGTCAAGAGGAGTTGCAGTCATGCAATGACCCTTCTCTCGGACGAGCGATGCACGTATTTAGATCCAAGGCAATGCCTGCAACACCTGCAAATCGCAGCTAGGCAAGGTTGCCGGCACTCTGAAACAGTGGCTTTCATTTTGAGCAACGTGATCTTGTATGGTGGAGCAGCGCGTGCTGGATCAACAGATGCCACAGCCGCTGCAAGCATTCGAACAAAACAAACAAAAGTCATCCAACCATTCGAACAAAACTGCGCGGTACCTGGTTCTATTTGTTTGCTACAGCGAGGCACAGCTTGCGGTCAGCAACCAAACCCTTGCAACACTTCAGCGGCACAATGCAACTAGCCACAAACAATAGCATAGTCCACCGCCTTTCACACGAACACTTTGGATCTTGACGAGGGTCACCTTGCCCATTGCACCCCTTAGCATTTGTCACTGAGACCTGTGATCTGAGCGCTCTGCCCTGGCGATGTATCCTTGTCTGACCTGCAGGCATGCTTCAAGGTGCCGGATTCATAAGAGGGATGGCACGCTGGCAAGCAGTCAACTCTCCGTGGCATTTGCTAGCCTCCAGCTATCCTTTTTCGTGGTCGGACGTATCATGTTCTACGAGTAGCGCTGGATTATTTCTCTGAAATCTCGCATTGTCCGAACTGTCAAATGGAAAAGTCCAAACGTCGACATTGGGCAGCGATGGACCAAACTGACTGCCTGGATTCTTAAATGAGGAGGAATGGGAAAACAACCTGTCTAAACAGTTCAGCAAACTGACTAAAGGTCTTGGTGCAAGGCAACCTGAGTGCCATCTTCTTATGGTCACAGGCTCGCCTTTTGAGCCCCCTTTGAAGAATAGAGAAACCCTTTTGCACTTTTGGGAGGCCCCTTAACTTTCGCAAGGGCAAGAGGTCCGCATGTCTGCACCAATGCCTTCTGCAGGCTGCAAAGTGCCAGTCAAGAGTGTTTCATGCAAACGCCTGAACGGGTCCAAAGGAGCTGGACAGCTTGCAAAATCCGAATCCTTCAAGCTGGGGCTTGCTTCAAGGGCAGGTGCCCAGAAATGGCCCCACTTCGGCTCATCCTTGAGTCGGACGCGAGGTCAAAGTATTGTTTGCAGGGCTGGCAAGGGGGCTGTTGTTCTCTCCACTCGTCACATTAGTTCAAGTACTGCGCGTCCAGGAAGCTACCTATTCATAGCGACGAGTGAACCTGGGGGGTGGGGACAACTCCCATCGTTCTGAACGACTTGACATGTTCTTAACAGCCTTGAGGCTCGGTCCAAACACCTGGCATCTGTTTCGAGGATGAACCTGCCTAGCCAGATCCTATTCTGGGTCAAAGAAAGTCTTGTTGATAGCTTTGGATGATATGGTCCAAATTTTCTCGGATGTCTACAGCACTGACTATCACATCATGCTCGGAGGCGGTTGATCAACGATCCTCGCAAGGCCTTCCCTCCGACCTTGGAGGCAGCTTGCCAGTCCTGTGTAAATCGTTCCGCCTGACTCCCCAATCACAGGCCAGTCTGCACGCCAAGACGCGGCAGAGCTCAACACGGCTTTCACCACCCCCAAACCTTGAAAGAGAAACATGGATATATATATATATATATAATATTATATGTAACCTTTTCATGGTATGGTGCTTGTGTGGTTTGTACCCCACCTCTTCCTCGGGTGGTAGTTTTGTGGGGGAACACATCGACCGTCAAAAAGACGTGCCTCGGCGGCTTCCGTCGACTCTGGAAGGAGAAGCTGGGACCTGAGCCGCATAGAAATCCTTCGTGACATACTGAAAAATGACCCAGGCGTTTGTGCGTGTGTGTGTGTGTGTGTGCGCGGTCCCGCAACCCCCCGGAGTTTTGAGAACCCCAAACAGCTGGTCAAAGCAAAGGGCGCAGTAAGATTGTGACCCAGGATTGCCGTCCCAACCGCAAGTCTTTCAATGTTGCGGTGCACACAGAAGCCCAGTATGGCCTCTTGCCCTCGAACATGTGACATGTGAAGAAACGATCCAGACAATTCGTGTACATGCAAAACTGGCTGGCCCGGGTGGACCAATTGCCAAATGAGAATCACAGTCTGATGGAGTAGCAACTCCCGCAGAGGAACAAACTGCCTGCATTCGAAAGTGGGTCACGTCGGAACGCGAGCCTGGATGCCCGTTTGGGAAGCCTGTCTCTCCCCAATTCTGGCGAACAGGTGGTCGGCTTTGCAGTCTTGGTTCCTGGGCCGCTCCGACACTCCAACTGAATCGCCTGGGGCGCCCCAGCTAATCGTCGTGGTGACGTTGCCTCCCAGCTCTTGCAGCAGAGGATAATGCCCAGGCCTTCGCAAATGTTCTCAAAGCCGTGTTGATCAGACATATTTGCAGGCGAAAGCCGCACTTTTGGGCAGAAGTGAAGGCAAGCTGAAACAAACATATCCCCCGGTTCGTTGTGGCATCCCACATGACAAGCCGGGGCCCAAAAACCTCCTTGAATGAGATTCTGAGATGCCTCCCATTCAGCAACTTCTTCTCGAATTGGGGCAAATGCGGGTCTCCGTTTTGGGACATATCCAAGTTGAGGCAACAATCCCAAGCTGCTTGGAGCCGTCTAAAATACTTACCCATTCCAGTCGTGTGCAAAAGGGTTTGTCTCAAAACCAGGCCAACATGAAAGCAATGTGGCAGCACTCCGAATGAGTGTTCCCTCTTCAAGGAACAAGACAGGAACCAAATCCAGGGCCATACGGGAACCAGATCCAGGGCCAACGCAGAAAGGGCGAGGACAGGCTCAGATGCCCAGAAAAGTTTGAAAAAAGGCACGGAATGTTTAAAAGGGACCACTTCACCCAAAAAGGGGGGAACCTAGGGGAACACTAGCCCAAAACACTTTCCCAAGCAAAACACTACCCCAAAAGTCTGGGCGATGACCACAGGTCCTTCCGCCGTCCCGAGGTCCGCGCCCTGGAGCACCGCCGCCCGCGGTCTTCAGCAGGGCCTTCTCCCTGATGAGCGAGCCGCTCGAGCGCCGAGCCCGGGGTTCGCCCAAAGGGGGGGGGGGCCTAAAACGGAAAACCACCCGCACCCTGGGCTATGGCCCGACTTTGTGGCAAAGCGAGTGGGGAATCTCAAGAATCCCAATAAACAGATTGGAGCACAGAGAAGGGCTTCACAGTACCTTCCAAGTGTTATGCTTGCAAGTCCTTCTCTAAGATTGCACACGCAACTTTCTGCAGTTTGCCAATGGGCGGTGTAACCACGGTTTGGCATCTTGGAAACTAACCATGCAAAGCACAGAAGCATTGGAGGTGGGACTGTCCTTGCCATTGCTTTACTTCTTCATGCCATCATGGTATTACCCCTGAACAGAACTCTCCGGGTCACAGCCAGTCCGGAAAATAAACAGCAACTACAACACAGTTTCAGTCCGGCACAGGACGAATATGACTCATCCCGTCCCCAAAACGGGGCCTGACTTCTGTTCTCTTTTTTGCAGAAACCCATTTTTGGGATGGAGGTGAAGGGCAACCCCCCCAACAAAGAAAACCTGAAAACCCGCCATTTCTGGGGTCCCCCCAGAAAAACAATCACCGCCCGCATCACCGCCATTTCCGGGGTCCTAAAAAGACACGGCCCAAACCCCACCTCGACTCGGAGCCAAAGAAAGGCACCGGCTGGGTCTTGTAGACCTGCGATCGAGCACGGGCTCGGGCTCGGGCCCGAGCTGGCGCGCTGGATCGAGCACGGGCGAGGTCTGGGGCGTTTGGAGACATATATTTTCTCTGCTTCATTAGACTTGCTATATCATTTCAATCACTTCACAGTCTCTGTTTTATGATTTTATGATGCACTGAAGAGTTTGGAGACATGTTGTTTGTCAGTTTCGCGATTTTGCATTTTTCTCTGCTTCACTGGAGGTGTTGAATAGTTTGGAGACTTGTTTGCTTCTCTGTTTTAGTATTTTACTATGATTTCATTCACTAGTTCGCAATTGCAATCATAAAGGCTCATCGATTGTTCGACAGCTCAAAACTTTGGGGTCGCCCAGATCGGCTTCGGGTCCGGGGCGGCTCTGGCGTAAGGTTCCGCAGGGTTCCGCGAGGGTTCGCCCGATACCAAAATCCAAACACTTCCATCATCAAAGTGAATCCGCGCCCAATGTCCACAGTCCGGCAGAGTTACAAGCTGGCATAACAGAGAGAGCACCCTTGTCACCTTGTCAAGGGTGCTCTCTATTCTTCGCATACCTAATCCATCGGAACTTTGTTTCTTGTGTCTTACGTGCCAGGGTGCGCATACCCTGAGCCAGCCCGTGAACACAAACGAACCATGGTCTAGGGCACAAAACATCATTGCAACACGGGCACAAACAACGACATTGCACGAATGGTCAAGCAGAACCTTGATCCTTAAATGGCAAATCTGGCCTTGCCAATGCTACAAGGACATGCCCATCCTTCGCAAACACAAACAGCTGATCGAAGCATGAGTTGCGAAGCGCTTCGCATGGCTCCTCTCACTTCCGCGGGCAACATCTTCGGTTTTTTTCTTTTTCTGCCCAGTGCCAGCAACGGGGGCACTTCCCCATTCTTTGCAGGGATCCTTCTTTCCAGAAAACCATCAGAACCCCCAACAAACAGCAGGTTTTTGCAGTTGAACATAATGGAAAAGGAATCAACCCCTAGAAACTTGCCTTTGGACCGGCCCAGTCTCCTTCCCAGCCTGGCCCATGTTCACCTTGTAGGCGCCAGGGTCCGGGCTCTTGCCTTTCCCCGGCTGTCCTCGCGCAAGCCAAGGGTTGAACTGGAATGGAAAGCACCTGAAAAAAACGGGCCACGGGTTTTATAGGAGCACCAACTGAACTTTGATGGCCAAACAGGTTGGTGTGCCAGGTAACATCCACGACATAACCAAGCGGAGAGCCACTCGGCACACACAAGCTTTTGGGTGCCTCGCAAACTAGAGAATGGGTGGTAAGCCGCTGAGGCTTCCGAATGCGTCCTGGGTCGTGCTAAAAATCTCCCTTTTGCCACCTTTTACCACCTCTTCAAGGGAAAGAATGACACCCCTCCAAAAAAAACCTACACTTTTGCCAGGGCCATTGGACGCTTCAATTTGTTCGTTTCTGGTTTTTGGGGACAAATTTGGCCAAGCCGGCGGCCTTCTGGCTTGCCCGCAAAGTAGACTGCCTGGCAGGGCGGAAAGGATCTGCCTGTGACGTCAACAAGTGTCCAAAGAAAATGGTGGATGTGCCGAATTTGCCGGGTGCCAAAACAGACCAACGCCTCGTGGATAAATCCTCTTTGACTGCTTACTCCAGCTGTCTGGCGAAACGTCGATCCACCTCCCTGAAACTTGGTTGGCTCTGGGCAGTCAATAGCCAGCCCTTCAGAGACCACACACACACACAAACCGACAGATTTCACCAAACTATGCAAATGCTTGATGCTGCCCACTTTGGCTCTGGATGCTCCGTAGGTGCAAAACACACATCATGCGCAGCGATGTTCAGAGTGGGAATTCCATTGGTGCTTGGGACAACGCCAATTGCTGCATGTGCAACCCTCGGAGGCTAGGCATGCCACGATGGGGATCACGCCTTGGAGGACAGGCTGCTCTTCAGCGGATAGTTGCCAGGCCTCGATCGCCGAACCCTGCTAGCTCACTGGTTCGGATCTTGGTTGCTGACCCCCGTGCTTAAAGTATAGCCTTTTGTGTGTCCAATGGAAAATCCACTGTTTTCCCAAAAAATAAAGATTCAAACAAGTAGCCATAAAGAGATCGGGTTGCTGTCCAACAAACCTTTCGGACCTTTTTGCAAAGTGACTGTGGCAACCCAGCAAACGCGAGGATATAGAAATTAGGCTGAACCAAATCGACTGGGGCCCAATCGCAATCCGCAATCCGCTAAACTCTTGTTGTGGTCAGAAATATTCTTAAGCCGTAGTTCAAGCGGCGAAGTGCGATTCGAGACTTTATGCCGGAGCATGGAAACCGTATGCAACCCATAATCCGGAATGTCCCAAGCGCATAGAAAAATCCGTAAATCGCATAATCCGCGATCCGCTAATCATTGGGGATCTACTGCTAGTGGCTCTTGTCAGGCGAAGCAGTTGCTTGACTCGTTCACCATGCCACAGCTGAGAAGGCATCAAAAGGACAACAAACTTCAATTACCCGAACTTTGAGCTCCCCTGCGGCGGTCCGTCCACTTCCTGTCAGTGGTGAATCGCGCCAGGGTACTTTCGCAACGTGACCACGGCACCAGAGGGGAAAACTGGCACGCTGCCTTCAACCCAAGCCCTGATGGTAAATACTTGTCAGATTGACTGGCCGTCAAAAGTTCCAAACCGCCCGTTGGGACCAAATCTTGGCCGTGACAGCCGTGCCTCAACTTCTCTCACAAGCATGCACTCGTTTGCAATTTGATGCTAATTTGGACGAATGCTGTTGCGAACGCCCGGCGAAGAAACACGAGGTCACAAGGGCCAAATCCGGTGCTTGGCTCGCAGTGATTGTCGTTTCCCGGCCTGAGCTGTGCAAGTTTCAAGCAATCAAGAGTAAGTGCATGAAACAGGCTGGGAGAGTGGAGATATGCGTCTGTTGGACCTTCGTCGCAACCCAATTTGCCCCCACCCGGGGAGGTTTGGGGTTGTTAGATTTTCAGTGGCATCCAACCGCCACAGCCAGCGCGCCCACCGATAGACAGCTGCGACAGAGCCTGTGACAGAGCCTGTTGCAGACAGCTGGGACGCAGCCCGAAGCTTGAGGCTCCCGCCAGTGGCCGGGCCAGCCCAGACAGCTCCCGCCAGTCAGCACATTTTCCGGCCACGTTTGGAAGCGCTCCGACGCCGCCTTCTCGAGAGCCTTCGTTTTGCTAGTCGGACCACTTGGCTGCAGCGTTTCGCTGGTGCTCGAAGACGCGGCGGCTTGGCTGTTTGTTTGACAAATGCCCAGGCAGCAAAAGCACAAAACTGCACCTCTAGAGAGCACGCGCGTCTCACAGGAAAACGCGCGCAGCCCTGAAGCTATGCTGAGCCAACAGACCCAACATGAGCAAGATTGAACGCTTCTCAGGATTCTTGGGTTTGGCAGCCTTTGATCCACACCAGGTGATTTTTAGCTGCCGTCAGCCCATGTAGTTGGATCTTGGGCTACAGGATGACGTGTCCTTGCAAGAGCTTGCCTGGCCCCTTGAAGAACCGGAGCGCCCCGGATGAAGGGAATATCCACCAACCAGGAAGCGTGATTTCGGTAACAGCTCAGGCTGCCAGTGTTCAACGCTGCCTTGGTTTCATTTTGGTTTGACTGAGTTTCTTTGCCGTCACAACAGCCAGCTGCATGGTGGAGACGCCGCAGGCAGTCGGATTGACGTGTTGGCGCCTGTGTGGTTGAAGTCCAGTTTAGCCAACCAAATTTCATAGGAAGGGGGGGTTCCACATTGCCACCTGTACCTGCGCAGACAACATCCTACAAATGGGAAACTGGATCCAAATTCTCGGCCTCTGAGCAAACGCCTCTTACAATACCATGAGGTTCGAACATTTCGATTTGTTGGGCCGAATGCAAGCCGAACCGCCGCCTTCTGCTTGGGCAAGCGCGGGCCTGTGCCAAAGCTGCACCTTGGGGCACGGACGCTTTGCACGTACGCAGTTCTGACAAAATGCATTGCTTGATGTTGTTTGATGTGCTCTTAGGTAACGACAGCGCTTGGGTACAAACAGACTACCCGCATCTATCCTCTATCTGCCAGAGCAGTGAAAACGGCCGGGTGGCCTCGTGGCCAATTTCCGCAAAGCTTCCTCTCCCCGCGTTGTCAGAGGATGGGTGTATGAATCCAACAGATGGGTGCTCACCACTCAATCAGTCGTGGAACCTTGTTGCACTCTATGCCACCGAGCCCCACTCTCCACACTCCATCCTGGCTGTCCTTTTTTGGCCACCCTTGTGGGAAAAACACGGGGTTCCGACCTCAAAAAAGGAATCAAACCACACTTTTCCCGAGGTCTACTAATTTTCGGCCAACAACATGTCCGCAAACAACACTCGCAGCCGGTCAGTAGGTTATTCACCACAGTTCCCATGAGGCCCTGACGCTAAAATTCGCCTAAGACCGCGGCGTGCGCCCCATCTGGTTGCTCATGAAGGGCGTGTAGGCGCCGGGCCCAGGCGCGGCGCCTGACAAAAACGATTTGTGCAAGCCCAAACTTTGGAACTCCAAGGCCAAGGGCCGCCTTCTTTAGTCAAAACACACACAGCATTCATGCGTGACATAGATCATAGACCTTTTACAGGTCTGGTTATAACTATCATACTGTGCTCGAGTGCCGGAAGGCCACTATTGCCAACTTGGCTGAGCTTCAGAAAATGCTGAAGCTTGGTATTTGTGGCAACTAGTGTTGCCATCATATTTTAAGTGTGCAGCCAAAATATGAAGCCGTGGTTCACTTCGAAGCAGGAATTGTCTCATTTGCGAACAGAATGCAGGATGAGTTGCAAGCACTGCCATCTCAACCGTGACTCAACTGGCACTGGGCCTTTCCACTTCTTGTCTGTCAGGCGCTTTGAGGAGCCGAAATTGATGTCCAGCGTCCTGAGGTCTCGGCCATTTGGCGGCAGAGTCTTGCATGTTCCCAGGAAGCTTCAAACAACTTGCCTTTCGCCCACTTTATCCTTAAACCACTCTTCGCAGCGCCGTAATACCAAGTTCGAGATGCCGGTAGCATCACAACAGACCTTTTCCTTGAACATAGCCCTAGCATCAAATCTGGCATAAGCCTTTTGCTTCCTCGGATGGAAACCCCCAGGCAGGGCTTTCAGTTGCGTCACATTTAACCGGCCAACTGGATGGACAGCCAAAAGCGTGCGCTCCATGAACAAGCGTTGGTTCATGCACTCCATGAAGCAAACAACCATGAACAACCTCCTATGTTAGGGAGTGCTTCCTCGGATGGACCAGGCAGGGGTTTTCAGTTGGGTGATAATTGACCCGTGCCAGTCTTCTTTTGTTTTTTTTTTGAAACCAAGGGGTCCAACCCCCTCGTGCCATGGAAGTAGCCCGAGTCCTCCTGAACTTCACGTCGCAGCTCGGCACGCCATACCTCGGCTGCTTCGCCCTACAGCGGTGGCCTGGGGTGTCGAATCGAGCCATGAGAATCTGGCCCAGCATAGCTCCGAGTTGCAAGGCCAAACCGAGGTGTCCCTTTAGAATAGATGGCAGCGGCAAAAGACTCAAACCAAACTGAAAGGGCCATCTGGCCATGGGGCAGAACCCAAATCGTACCCCCAGTGAACATCCCAATCCCAACTAAAATAGGTTCTAAAATGGGTTGGTGCACCTATCCCGCACAATCTCTGAGCTTCCCCCCCAAAGGCGGCCTAACCGACCGATCAACTGCTATCCATTCCTTCAAAGGCCTGGCCATTCGAAGCGAGCAAGCCGATGGAGGTAAACAAGTACGCACACGCAATGACTTAACTCCTCGGCACTGGTTGGACGCAGATGCTGCTTTTAAATGCCCACCTAAATGGTGTCCACAGGGTCACAGGGTCCGGGACCCGTTAAAACAGTATCAACCGGTTGCCTCTGCGCCGTCATTCGGCCCCCGGCTTCCCCGGACCGGGAGCAGCCTCATCCTTGTCCTTCACCTGACAAATCTGGACAGCCAAATGGGAATTGGAATGGATCCATTGTTCGATGCAAACCAAACCCGAAAGGACACCAAGCAATTTTACGTTTGCAGTTCTGGAAACACCCATGTAAGCTTGCAGAACGCTTTGCGTCACACTATGTCTCTCCAAGATCACTGCCTCTTGATTGTGGGGGTCTCACTTGTCCAAGAGCACAGTGTCCGAACCCGCGCAGTATGTAGCAAACAGGTCTAGGATGGTTGACCAAAAGTGGCAGAATGGAGCTCTCCTGCCGGTCAAACAACAGCACCTTCGGTTAAAAAATGCACACTACACACACACACACACCTATGGATACATGAGGGCAATTCCACCCCCCTGCTTTGTTTGATTCTTCAGCCCTTTACTCAGCAATGTTTCAGTTGCAGCAATTATGCCGCCCTGACAGCCGTAGTGCGAAACAACCGCAAGGCTCTCCCGACGCCAAGCACCGACCAGTCGCGAGTGAGGCGCTTACAGCACTCAATGGCCTCATTCAACACCTCAAGCCCTGCTAAAACACGGTTTTGTAAAGACTCCCTGCCACTGTCCTCCCCAACCGAGTCGCGCCTCATAGCGAGACTTGATGCTAAACTGTGGCGCCGACCGGCAGGTAGACAGCGAGTTTATCTGGCGGTGAAGCAGCACAGTGGTTGCCCTTGACTGCTAGTTTGATTCTTGGGAAGACTCTACCAGCAGGCTATGAGAAGCCATGTTCATTAGAGGCGCGTATGATCTAGCACTATGTTGCCCTAAGGCTTGGTCACCAACTGGGAAGGTTCCATTGCTTTCCATGAAAGTCAAGCATATCACGAAGTGTTGATCGGCAGGGCACACAGCTTGCCGGTTCGCATGCCGGGGGCCAAGATCTAAAACTTGCCTGTGATCACTCAACGGAAGGTGGGGCCCTAGAAACGACGCGGCTTGTGAATGACGAGGTTTTGTTAAGCCACCCTAAATGCTCATCCGACTGTAGAACTGAGTTTGGAATGCGTGGATCTGAGGCTTGTCGACCTACCAGCATCTCATGAACGCCTCTGTTGCGGAGAGTGCTAGATCATGTCACAACAGCAGCAGCTTGAGCCTTGCCAGGCTGAGAGCCTCTCAATTCCCAGGGTCGAAACTGACCCGAGCCACTCACTTGGTAGGATGGGTTCCACGACGGGTTGCAGCGACTTGTGCCGTGACTGATCACTTGGCATGGCCAGCAGTTCAGAAGTTTCCTCTGGAGCCCACCGTCTGCTTCAAGCTTTAGGCAGTTTAGGCTGCATCCCTAGGTCTCACAAACTCACAGCCGGGTGCACAAACCGCACGCCTAGCTCCTCCGAACATCTAGCGCAAACATATATGGCCATGGGTCAAACCCCCGTACCCCCAATCCAATGACCCCACTAAAATAGACTAAAATGGGTGTGCACCTATCCCAAAATGGTACCATTGGTTTTGAACCATGGCCATATTATGCACTTGGTTTTGGCGGATGGCAAGGACCTGCTTTGGGTGAGAGGCCACATGGTCCGCATTACCTGCAAGGAAAAGCCGTGGAGAACACGCACTAAGGTGATCCACGCTGCCGCCCGGCCAAGGTTTCCCAATGCTCTGCCAGGGTCAAAAGGCCGGCTGTTGACCTAGAGGCTGGAACAGCCTGCAGGTTGTTGACAGGATTGGAGAATCCAAAAAAGTTGGACGATACACTGATGCAAGGAAGCTGGAGATTCGACTGTGGCGGGCTCTTTGTGGAAGGCCACTGCTTGACATTTCGTCTTCTTTTGTAGCAGGATCATCCACGAGCAATCGAAAGGATGATGATTGGATGCAGCAATCGCATTACCAGGGCAACAACGAAGCACCATGTCTATCGAACGCCTTGACGCAACACTTCCTGACCCCTTGCTTTCATTCAATGTGTCGTACAACTGGAGATTGCAAGGTGTGATGGACACTTCACACAGCTTCCAAAGCAAAAGCAGCAAGGGTAAACACGGGCAAGTGTTGAGGTTGAATGGCCAACGACATATCATAAGGCATCTTATTTCACGTAAGCCGCCATCCCACCAATCGCTGCAAGCAACCAGTTTCTTTGACTCACAAGTTTCAAAAAAAGCCATGCGCAATACTCCTTGTTCCCCAACAAGACATAAGAAATCTGGGCGGCCCTTGTCTTTTCGGCGGACTAATTTGGGTGTCCCCCTTATGTTCTGCCCAAACTGACAATTGACTTAGGTTGTTCAAATGTCCCGGCCGCAAGGTCACACCATATATCTTAGGGCATCTACGCCAATCCTTGGCTCAAACAAAAAAAGAAAAGCTGCAACAGCAACATGTTGCCTTTCTGTGCCATCTCTCTCTCTCTCTCTTGCCCAGCAACGATAAACAGTTCACCTTCCCAGCACAAGTCCGGAGCCAACTCGTGTTCCGAACGGCCAAAGGCTATCTTTCGGATTGCCCCTCGCTGTAGCAACATGTTCAGTGCCTTCCTGGCAACCAACTTTTCGCTTTCCTCTCGTCAGTTTAGATCGGTTTGCTTCGGGGTGGCTTCCCAACCCGCCACAAGAACCGGGGATTCAAATCGATCTGACCAAGCCAACCCAAACCGCCAGTTGAACTTGTGTTGATTGCCCTGCGAGCTCGCAGCCTGTCCCACAGTCCTGCCTTGACCTTGCTCATGGGCCTGCCAGTCACATAGGACCACCAGGGAAAAAAAAGAACAGAAAGAACCTAACTGTCCGGTGCTTCAATACTACCGGCCCACAAGCACGAAAACAACACATCGCCTCGGCCGGAGGCCAACTCAGATCTCCTTCTCCAACCTCACTCCATGTCCCCCAGCCCAAGCTAGGGCTGTGGACTTGCTGGGACTCACTTGAGCTGTCACTGGAGCTCACTGGACATGACGCTGTGGGCTGGGGGACAGGCCACCAGCAGGTGATGCAAAATAAAGCAGCCAGCTCCAAGCCCCAGCTTGGCCCGACAACTTCCACTAGCCCAAGTCCAGCCCAGTCAAGCCCAGTCAAGCCCAGTCAAGCCGTGCAGTGTCAAGCAATTCAGTCCACTTTGTTCCATCGCCAGCAGGCTGGGCCGGCAGGGCGCAGACATGATTCCCCAACATGTCCGACGCCAGAATCTGTCCTAGCTTCTCGCAGCGCCACTGCGTCACTTGGCTTCACTTGGCTCCATGACTCACACCTATGAATCGCCACTCCAGCTCTGTTGCTTGCTTTCGAGCCACAAACGCTGCATGCTCGGCTGGGCCGATGTGGGCAACGCAAAGTGTTTGTAATTATCAACAATTGTCCAACCACGTGCTGACAGATCTGTGCCTGCCAATAGAAAGCGCTCCATTCAATCATTCTCTGCTGCAATACTGTTGCCTGACATTGGCCCTGCAAGAAACCCTTCAAGAACAACATTCGTGTGCCTTGACATGGAGAAATGCTATTCACCGTTGAGGGCAATGGTGAGCGCAATTGTGCACTGACGTCTGAGACCCCGAAAAGTAGGTGCTGCATCTCAGCAACTCCTGTCAGCCCTTTGAGCTGTCCAACTGAAGGGTTGGATTCCACCATCTGACCCCGCCTGCTTGCCAACAGAAAGCAGCTTGGTGCGACGACTGCGCCCAAGCTGCAGTGTAGCTGGCGACGCTCTTGCTCTGGGCTTTCTACTGTGTATGTGAGTCTTTGTATGCACTGGAGATCAAACATCTTGCAGGCAAAGAAGCATAGTTGTGCTGCTTGGCACTTGCTGCACGGAGAGTTGCTGGCCTCACTATTCAAATGCTGACAAAATCAAATCCAGACCTGCCTTTGAGCCGACACTCCTTGAGACACAAAGGCCCGTGGGGCACGCAAGTATAAACAGCTTCATGAGGCCAACACATTTGTGGTACATCCTCCAGTTCAAGCTCCCGAATATGTTGCGGGCACAGATCTGCTCCTTTTTCTCGGCGCTTGTCTCGCTTTGCTGGCCTCTCTCGAGAAGGAGGGTCGCACACCTGAGGCATCTGCTTGGGACTGGAAGAGACGCAGGTTGCATGACGCGGTAGTTTGCGAGTTTCGCCCGCGATTCACTTGTGCATCCTCACCTTCAAGCAACATGGACCAGAGCAAAGGTGTGGTGCCACTGAGCTGAGATGGTTTCAGCATTTACAAGAGGCTCTTGCTTGACGGCGAGTCCTGGTTGAACCCACCTATAATTGTGTGCATATGTGTATGTATGCGTTGTTGCTGTATGTAGGTGCAGCCCGCTCCCAATTGCAGGGGCGTGAATATCTAGACAGAAAGCAATTTGAGAACTACATGTGGGATTTGCCACCCCTGCATCGCTGGCAAAGTGCCCAGTTGCCTCGTGATCCATGCTTTGGCATAGATTGGCTCTCAGCTAGTGGAACAAGTTGCAAAACCAGCACTACATGCATCATCTTACACAGACATCTTCGCAGAAGAAGACCTTGAAGGAGAAGTCCAAGTGATCATTAAATCTTCCATGACTCGGCTCTTGGGAACCATTCTTCAACCAGCTCAACGGCTTTAGTCGCTGTGCAGCATATTGTCATTTACGTCTGTGCCGATTGAAGCACCAATCAAGGGCGAAGGCTGCGTCTTGAACAGCTCAATGTCAAGATGTTGTTGCCTTGTCTCTTGGTCTAGTTGTACTAGGCATCTCTCTGGGTTCGGTGATCGGATTGCGGCTCTCAAAAGCTTTGCCAAGGTATGCTATGGTATGATTATAAGTGTAACGAAGGAAAGGAACACCCAGCGCAAGGCTGGAGCAAGTTGGTCTTATGGCCATAGAATCGAAGTCTCCGACTGTCAACTGCTGAGCACTGTGCCTGCCACGTGTTTGTCAGATTTTTAACCTTCCCACCATTTAAACAAGCTACAAAAACCAAATAGAGAAGAAAGCACAACAAGAAAAAAACAACTCGCAAAGGAAGCCAAGGGCCCATGACCCACTCCCAGAGGCACAGATCCAGTCCGGGCTTCCTGCACACTGCAAGATGCTCTGCGCCAACTGCTGGCAATCCAACTCCTCCTCGAAGACGCCCAGGGTCCCCAACCTTGGGGCCCCACGACTGGCACGGCTTGGGGGCCAACACATGAGACATGGGTCACAACCTATGGCGATCCCATTCTGGGGCGGATGAACGCCCATGTACCAGAAAAATGTTGATGTTCACCAGGGGTACAGGGTTTTGACCCAGCCACATGAGAAATGCGAGGCTTGTCGAAGCACCCGCCACAAATGGTCGAAGTTGCCAGCTGAGGTGTATGTTTGTGTCTGTCAAGCAGTAGCGGTCAGGAGCGCTCAAGGCCATGGCAGGACTAGTGGGAGCGGCGGCAGCAACAATAGTAAGTAAGCCTTCTGGAAGCGTAACCGCGAACCACACCACTGTGCAACTAGATCGAATGAATGCAGGCATGATGCGGAATCGGCATGAACATCTCTGCACGAACACAATTTGACATTTGGGATTCGAGCCTTCATCCGGTGGAATCGAAGCGCTGAGGCAAACCAAGATACATGTTGACGTGCTGGAAGCAAAAGGGACTTTGGAGGAGAGGCATATTCAAAATGGAGAGTTCGGCCTTCGTAAGGCGTCCTCGCTCAGTTCCTTGGGCCGAAACTATTCTTTGCCAGGTCAAGACACGCGCTTGTCGGAAAAGGAGGAAACAACAACGGCCGGCTGTCAAACGGGAAATCCCGTTTGAACCTTTCCACCCTAACACAATATCCTGTGACCATGTTGTCCATTCGCATTGCTCACTTGTTGGTGAGGTGTATGATCCTGCCAGCCTGGATTCACAAAGGTCTGAAACACCTGGGGGTTGTGCCAATGAATCTGCATGACCATCGGGGTTTGATGCAGCTCTCAACATTGTCACCAACACAATAAGGCTCCAAAATCATAGATTTTTAAAGGGGTCCCACCAGTTTCACCCCCCAAATGCACAATTTTCATGGGATTCAGGGGGTTATACAGGTTCTTCCTATTTTTCCCTTATTAAAGTTTATTAAAGGTTATTAAAGGTTATTAAAGGTTATTAAAGTTTATTAAAGATTATTTAAGCTTATCTCCTTGTTATTTTTGCAACAGTTATTAAACTTTAATAAGGGCAAAATAAGAGCAACATAAGGGCAAAATAAGGGCAACATAAGAAAATAAGCACAAAATAAGGGCAACATAAGGGCAAAATAAGGGCACCATAAGAAAATAACAGCAAAATAAGCACAAATTAAGCACAAAATAAGCTTAAATAAACTTTAATAAACTTTAATAAGCTTTAATAAGCTTTAATAAGCACAAAATAAGCAAATTTGCAAAAAAACTCGGCTTGAACCCCAAACCAAGCACAAGAGAGCGGCGACAGCATTGCGCGCATGTCTGACAATCAGAATCCTGAAGCGTGCCTCTGACTCCTCCCACTATTTTGTGCTTATATAAATATGGGGATTTGGGGGGTTGGATTTGGGGGGACCCATGTAGAAATCTATGACAAAAGGGTGGGTGACGCTTTCCTTTTCACACCTCCACTCCCTTGCAAACACGGAACTCAAAATGTGTCCCGCAACAGCGGTTTCCGCCAACAAAAGTGAAGCTTGTTTGGGTTCCGTGTTGAGGGGAGTATTTGGTGTGTTCCCGATGTGCCATCCAGAGATATCCAGTCTCAAGTTCTCAGCGCCCGGCAACTCCTCAAGCTCCTCCTCCGACATGACGGGAACCTTGCCCTTGCACACCACCTGAGCGCGCGTTTTGATCTTTGGCTCCACCCAACTCCAAGTTGACGTAGCCATATGCTCAGACTTAGATGCCGCCTGCACCATCCCGCCTCGGCCAAGTGATCCAGGCCCACCTCCCCGTCGTCCGCCACGTGCTGCAGTGCCTCTGAGAGCCTCAAAGAGCGAGGGAGCAGCCCGCTGCAAAACGCTGGCACACGCGCAAACGCAGGCACGGGTGGGTGGTTTGGTGGGTGGGTGGGTGGGTGGGGGGGTGGGTGGGTGTTGGTGGGGGTGGGGGTGGGGGAAAAAATACAAGAACATATCTTGAAAGAAGTAAAATAATTTTCAGAACAACTTACCAAAATATAAAATATAGGTTTATAATTCAAATTTTAAATAAGGTTAATACATTATTCATATTCATTAACCTTATCTAATTCCTTGAAAATAATTTTACTTCATTGAAATATTATATAAGGTTAAGAAGTTATTCTACATATTAACCTTATACAATTTTATGTAAAATATTTATTAATAAAAATAATGTTAATTTTCTTCTGCCTGTTTCATTTCTAAATTTATGTTATGCTTATTTGTTTTAAGATGTTGCTTTTTTAAACATTGAGAAAAATAGCAGTCACAAATAACACACTGAATTTTTATACTGTTCCATTTTCTATTACTTTCAAGTGATTTATTTCTATATTCATCATCTTCTTCATATCTTTTTCTTTGCTCCTCATTGTATCTATCTTTATGTTTAATTCGGTTATTCCTTTTGTTTTCTGAACATTGCCTGCATTGTTTATTATCTTGATTAAATTCGTCAAATAGTTTCATTCTACCACAGTTTCTACATAAATTTTCCATTATCAGTTTTGAATGAACCGTTTTCCAAAATTCCTTCATACATTTTACCTTTAATTAAAACACAAATGTTTCCTTCCATAGTTCTTATAACACAATGTCCTTAAACCTTTAAATACATTTTAAGAAATTCCTATAATCAATATTCCTTGAAACTAAATTCCCAAAATCCCAAATCCCAAAATCCCCATAATTTCAAAACATAAATCTTACATTGTTTTTTATTGTAAGGTTTATGGGTTAAATTTAATCATAAATGAACATTTGTTCCTCCTTCCCAAGTTTCTGGGAGACCATTCCCCATTTTTGGGAGACCATTCCCCATTTTTGGGAGACCCTTCCCCATTTTTGGGAGACCCTTCCCAAGTTTTCATTTTTTGGGAGACCCTTCCCCATTTTTGGGAGACCCTTCCCCATTTTTGGGAGACCCTTCCCAAGTTTTCATTTTTTGGGAGACCCTTCCCCATTTTTGGGAGACCCTTCCCAAGTTTTGGGAGACCCTTCCCCAGTTTTGGGAGACCCTTCCCAAGTTTTGGGAGACCCTTCCCCAGTTTTGGGGGACCATTGTCAAACCCCAACTCAAACTCCTTAGTCCGTCAAACTCATCAAAATCTCACAAATCAATTCAGCAGGTATTTTGTATAAATCTTCCTGCTTATGTATTACATAATTATCCCCACATTCTGCTTTAGTTTTTGATGGCAGTCGTTCCAACTGAACCTGTGCCTGAAAATAATTCTAATAAATTCATATTATTAGAATTATTTAGATATTTATTATATTAATTCGTATTTTCCTTCTTCGTTCTTAAACAGTTTATAAAATTCAATAGTTTCTGTTTTTGGAGATTTAATTTTGTTCTTATTTAACATATCCATATATTGCTTTTGCTTATCTTGAAAACTGCCAGACGGCCTTCCTATTTGTTTCTTTTCAAATATTTTATCAATCTTTTCCTTCTCTTCATTGCTATTTTTTGGTTCGTTTGCCTTTGCATCAAGTTTCTGGTCAATAGTTTTTATCATCTCGTGCAACAGTTTAACATTTTTACTAACTGTCATCATCTTCTTTGATAGTTCAGCAATAGCATCATTCTCAATTTCAGACATTTCTATATATATTTATTTATATAATTATTTATTTAAATATTTATTTATAAAATTGATTTAATGTAAAATCTACTCTTTAAGTACTAAATTTTCATCATTTGTTTAATAGTTTCCTGAGTTTCGTTATCTCCATTATCTGACATTGTTGCCTCATTTCCAAATTTGATAGAAATATTATGTGCATCTGTTTCCAGATTGATACTGTCCTTGGTTTTATCAATATTCATTTTCTTATCATTTTTAGTTATTTTAAACCCTAATGGCACACAAGAACATTTGCAATTTCCTTTCTTTTGAATTTCTAATTCGTTCTTCATTGCTAACATCTTTCTACACATAGGACACTCAAACTCAGTTAGTGCTGTTTCTTTAACAATTTCTTCTTTTTCTTCATCTGTTGAAGAAACTGTAGTATCTGTTTTATTCTTTTTGTTTTTCTTTTTTCCCATTTATATTAATATTTACATTTTTATTTTTGATATATTGTATTCCTAATTTTATTAATTCTAATGTATAAAAGCATACTTTCTTACATCTGTTGTCAGTTATTATCACTTGTTCTATATTCTCTACTTCATCTATTATACCAATATAATCTGAATAACTTCTATCCATATTAAATAATAAGATGAAATAATTATTAAAAATAATTATTTGATCTTATTATTTTCATGCATAATAGAATATTGGTGGGGCACAGCACTTGGGATTTCATTGCACACGCGAGCAAGACACAAAACTAATTATCTTCAATGCTTATTGATTGAAGCAATGGAAAACCTGTTCCATTTTTTCATTGATATTTGCCGTCATCATATCATGAAAAAACGATGTTCCATTTAATATTAAATAGAATATGTGTTTAAACTATTTTCTTTAGTAAGTTTTACTGCAGTTGATATACTAACATCTAGAATATTATTATTAATAATTTCTTGTACACTATTTATCATGTCAT
Organism: Effrenium voratum; assembly: GCA_963377175.1. Taxonomy (NCBI): domain Eukaryota; class Dinophyceae; order Suessiales; family Symbiodiniaceae; genus Effrenium; species Effrenium voratum. Next base: position 723,957 of record CAUJNA010001968.1, read on the forward strand.
TTGTATATATATAGGAATAATCTTTCATCAAATTTACTAATTTATTATAATTTAGGGTATCCTCGTTTTCGATTGATGATTTAGATATTATAATATTTTGTTTTTTAATTATCGATAAAAACAATAAAATCGTATCATAATATACTTGGCCAGTATCTGGAACTAAAATATCACCAAATTTATATATAGTTCGAATACTATCTACTTCACTTAAATTAATAGATTCTATTGCCATTATGATATAATTATATTATATTTTTTATTTTATAAGTATTTATAATATTATTTTATTATGCCTGATGTAAAACCAATTGATGAAATCAAATATGACTTTAAGCAAAGCAAGCACGAGGTCGTCCCTAAATTGCCGATGAGAGCTGTGATTGCAGGGCCGTCAGGCTCGGGAAAGAGCACCCTACTTGTATCAATGATACTTGATATTTATAGAGGAGCCTATGAAAGAATTTTTATCTGGTCCCCATCTGTAAATTTGGATAGCATTTGGTTGCCTGTTAAAAAATACATTAAAGAAGGTTTGAAAGTAGATAATGATAAAGAACCGTGTTGGTGGGATGAGTTCAATGTTGAAGATATAGAAAGAGTTATAGAAACTCAAAATAAAATAATTGAATACCAGAAAAAACAAGGAACGAAGAAATTATTTAATATATTGGTAATTTTGGATGATGTATCTGATAATCCAGCAATAACAAGAAATAACAAATTGTTAAATTCTTTATTCTGTAGGGGACGTCATAGTGGAATATCAACGCTTGTCAGTCTTCAAAAATCATCAACCGTGCCACCAATTATTAGAGTAAATATAAGTCATTTGTTTTATTATAAAGTTAGAAACTACAAAGAGATAGAAATATTGCAAGATGAATTATCAGCAATTGTTAGAAGCGATAATTTACATGAAAGCAAGAAACTAATTTATAAAATATATGAGACTGCCACTGATGAACCGCATAGTTTTTTATATATTAACCTTTTAGAAAAGAACCCAGATAAAATGTTTATGAAAAACTTTTCACAATATTTGAAAATATCTGATAAATAATATTTAAAGATATATCCTATATAATCTTATACAATGCCTAAAAAGGTAATGGACTATTTTAATACTTATTTTTATAAAATTGTTTGTAAAAATTTAAGTATCAAAGACTGTTATGTTGGACATACTACAAATTTTGTTAAACGAAAATGTGCTCATAAAAATAATATTGAGAAAGAAAACGGTAAAAACTACAATCAATATGTATATCGATTTATTCGTGAAAATGGAGGATGGATTAATTTTGAAATGGTTTTAATATCTAATTTGAAATGTGAAAACCGTTTAGAAGCATCAATGAAAGAAAGAACATATAAAGAACAACTAAAAGCGACTTTAAATCAAATAAATCCAATAGCAACAGATGAAGACAGATTAGAACAAGCAGAAAAGTATAATGAATGGAAAAAGGAAGACAGAAAACAAAATCCTGACAAATACAAAGAAAGAGACAAAGCAAATTACGAAAAGTTTAGTGATAAAATAAAAGAAAATGCAAGAGAAAGATACTGGTTAAAAAAGGATGAAATTAAGGAAGCGAGGAAAGACAAATATCATAATCACGGAGGGAAGGAGAACAACTCAATACAATGTAAAAAATATAGAGAAGAACATAAGGAAGAAGTAAAGCTAATGATGAAAAACTTGTATAATAATACGAAAGAAGAAATTGTTTGTGAATGTGGTCAAAAGTTATTGAACCATAACCTACCAAGACATATAACAAGGAGAAAACACCAAGCATATCTAAAATCATTACAAACAGAAGAAACCCCAGAACAATAATTAATAATATTAATAATTTTTAATATTATTAATTTAGAATAAACTATAACTACACAAATTCAACGCTGGTAATTTATATATTAATTTGTCACATTTCATTGTCTCCAGTTTTTCTAATCTTTCACTCATTTGCTTAATTGCTTTCAACTGTAATTTATCAATATTACTTAAATCTAATTGTTCTACATCAATATCATTGATTTTATCAATACTTGAAGTTTCAATATTACTGTTTGAATTACCCATTATATATTATTATTTTAGATTATAATATAATACAATAATACATATTCAAAGGTATACAATACAATAATAAATATTCAAAGGAATTAAAATAGGCCAACAAAACCCCCACATAATAGGAGTACATAACATACAACACTTATGTGTTCGCCTGTCGAATTTCTCTTCTTCCCTTTGTTTTTTAATTCTTTAATATATTCATCAAATTTAGAATGATTAAAACTACATTCTTCATTATTACATTTATCTAATGTAAGTTCATCTTTATTTAACTTAGTAATTATACAACCACAATAACAAGTTTTTTCTCTCATACTACTATTCTTAAATAATGCTTCTATTTTAACTTTCCTGTCAATGTCCATATATCTATATATTAATTAATTATTTATTTATTTATATATTTATATTTAATTATTTATTTAGATTTTTCTTTTTTCAATTCCTTAATTTCTTTTTCAAGTTTATCTACTTTATCATTTAATTCTAATACTGCTTTATGAACTAGCACGGGTAAAACTAAATAATTTAATCCTAAATACTCTCTGTCTTTGCTAACAACATTTTCAAATTCTTTAGGAATTGCTTTTAATACTTCATCTGCTATATATCCTATATGAGTTTTACCGTTATCATTTCTATCGTGTCTCTTAAACTTCTTCGGTTTAAATTTCTTAATAATATTCATACAATTAGATTTGACATTGTCTATATCATATTTCAATCTTGAATCAGATGAATCAACAAACGTTCCGTTGATGGTTACTGTTGTTGCTGTTAAATCTATATTAGTTCCTGTTGATGGTTCAATTAAATTACATAACATTTTTTTCGTTCCCGCAACTGTTACATTTTCATTAAAAGTCGATGGAGCATTATTTGTAAAACTTTCAGTATTTACTGTTGTTCCAAATGTCTTATCAATAGATAATAAAACAGAAGGGGTAGTAGAACTATCAGCAACTCTAAACGCCGTGTTTGATGTTCTGAATATTACATCAATTGTAGATAAACTAGTTCCATCGTAATAAGTTGATATTTCACTTGTTCCCATCTTTAGATCTGTTCCAGTAGTCATTGAAATATTATTCAAACATGAAACCGTTGTTAAATCAAATGATTGAATGGTATTAGTTGCTAAATAAGCGTTTTGTATTGCCATATTAGTATCAACAGTTACTAATGTTCCACCATTAGGCGCTATATGATTACTTCTTAATGCTCCACCAGTTTTAACACAAACATCATCAGCAAATAAATTACCCATTACATCAGCAGTAGAAGTGTTAAAAGTCCATCCGCTAGTAATATTAACTGCCCCGACTATGTTAGATTGAACTGCGGGGTCTCCGCAAATAAATCTAATTGAAGAATTAGCATCGGTATTCCTCATATCAAAAGATGAAAAAGCACTAACATATGTATATAATTCACAATTTGTATCAATTGTTAATTTACCATCAGTAGCAATATTAACATTATCACAATTAACATCAGCATTCGTATAAATATTACCTAACACATCAACAGGCTTACTAAAAATAGTTTTATTCACCAATCCATCACACATCATATATTGATTACTGGCATTAGTAATATCACCAACGCTAACAGCAACAAAATTAGGATGATGTATATAAAAACCTTCTGTTGCATCTGGTGTATGTGTTTCTAAATATGGTTCTAGTCCATTTATTGAAGTATTGATATTATCAATTCTTGTTTTGATATCTGTTGAAAAAGCATTATTTGTAAATAAATTTCCTTTCATATAAACAGCACCTTCAAAATATGAAGTTCCGTGTGCTTGAGCAAAATTGTATGAAGTATGAACAAAACCATTAATGGTAATTCTTGAAGCATTATTGGGTCTTCCAATAATAACATCTCCTGTATTCCATCCTAACCATAATCTATAAGGCGTAGCACCTGTTAGTCCTTGATAAGAGTCTAACTGACATCCTCGTTTAAACTCGAGTCTTTGGTTACTAACTGCGTCCTGGATTCTAAATATTGGATTAGTATTATCTGTTAAACTAAGTATTAATGGAGAGTTTACTGTTTGTGCAGTTGTATTAACTTTGTCTAATTTTTGACTTATTACTGCATCTTGTGCGCTATCATTTGTAATTATTGAATTAATTGTATTTGTATTTCCCGTTATTAATCCACTTAATCCATCTGATTGTAAAACATAACGAGCATCTGAACCTGCTATATCTAAAATAGATGAACACGAAAATACACCCGATACTTGTAAATTACTTAATATTGTAGTATTATGATTTAATATTATTTTATCATTTTGAAAAGTTGAAGAATTATTAACCAAAACCACGTTGATTTAAAAACATAGTTGAACCAGTCAAACTTCCATAACCATAACTATCAAAATAATTATTATACATTTCAAAGAAATTGTTATAATTTCCAAATTCTGCTATTTTGAAAGTTGCAGTAGTTGTTATATTATGTATTAATGTATTATTTAATACAGATGTGTTTAACTTTTCTGATAATAAATTATTAGTTGTTATTTTATTATAGTAATCTGATTCATTAAATGAACCTCCATTCTGTAAATCTAAAATTGCAGTAATATGTGAATTTACTGTACTATTTAATCCTGTTATTAAATTAGAATTGGAACTAATATTATTAAAATTAAATGTCATAGTAGAATTCAAATTATTTATTAAATGTGTATTTGATGAAATATTATTAATATTTGTATTTATTAAAGTAGTATTTGAAGAAATATTATTAATATTTGTATTAATTAAATTAGAATTAGAACTAATGTTATTAAAATTAGTTGTCATAGTAGCATTTAAATTATTTATTAAATTTGTATTTGATGAAATATTATTAAAATTTGTATTTGAAGTTATTGTCAGATTACCTATTAAAAATGTGTTTGAACTAATATTATTTGATAACACATTAACTTCTGTCTTATTGTATGCTTCAGTTATATCATAAAAATTAGCATTTATTTGTTCCTTTGTATAGGTGTCTGCTTGGTCTGCTTTACTATCTAATACTGTTTGAATGTCAGATTTACTCGCGTAAAGGTCTTCTATATCATTGACTGCCCCATCTTTTACTTGTCTAATTCTATTTGCTGTAATATCAAAGATATTCATTAAGTTTTTGCTCATAATATGAAATAATTAATTAGAAAATTAATAATATCATCAAAGGAAGTTTAACAAGAAACTTCCGTAGTACTGGAACTAAATGAGCTAGCTGCTTTGACATATAGCTATGACAGGTAGCTAGCATGACAAATAGATAGCTTTGACATATAGCTAGCTTGACAGATAGATAGCTTTCCAATAGGCTAGCATGACAGATAGATAGCTTTGACATATAGCCAGCTTAACACATAGATAGCTTTCTCAAGTATCGATTTCGTGGCAGGCGCAGCACTTTCGCAGCACTTTCGCAAGGTCAAGTATCGATTTCGTGGCAGGCGCAGCACTTTCGCAAGCACTCTCTGCGAGCTGGGGGATGGCAAGATGCAGAAAACGTTGGCGCTGTGCGTGAATTGGGCTTCCGGACTGTGCGCAAACCACCTCGGCTGCGACGCCTGTACGGCGGCGGTCTCGGAACGGTCTCGGAACGGTTCGGAACGGTCTCGGAACGGTCTCGGAGACGGGCCCATTGGCACGGCCGCGCGAAGGTTTCGCAAGGTTTGAATTGCGTGGCAGGCGCAGCTTTCGCAAGGTCAAGTTAGATTTCGCAAGCACTTTCGTCAAGTATAGATTTCGTGGCAGGCGCAGCACTTTCGCAAGGTCAAGTATCGATTTCGTGGCAGGCGCAGCACTTTCGCAAGCACTCTCTGCGAGCTGGGGGATGGCAAGATGCAGAAAACGTTGGCGCTGTGCGTGAATTGGGCTTCCGGACTGTGCGCAAACCACCTCGGCTGCGACGCCTGTACGGAGGCGGTCTCGGAACGGGTTCGGAACGGGTGCGGAACGGTCTCGGAGACGGGACCATTGGCACGGCCGCGCGAAGGTTTCGCAAGGTTTGAATTGCGTGGCAGGCGCAGCACTTTCGCAAGGTCAAGTGTAGATTTCGTGGCAGGCGCAGCACTTTCGCAAAGGTGGCAAGGCGCAGCACTAAGGTCAAGTGTATTTCGTGGCAGGCGCAGCACTTTCGCGTGGCAGGCGCAGCACTTTCGCAAGTGTCGTGGCAGTTTCGCAAGGTCAAGCGTGGCAGGCGCAGCACTTTCGCAAGGTAGATTTCGTGGCAGGCGCAGCACTTTCGCAAGGTCAAGTATAGATTTCGTGGCAGGCGCAGCACTTTCGCAAGGTGAAGTGTAGATTTCGTGGCAGGCGCAGCACTTTCCCAAGGTCAAGTGTAGATTTCGTGGCAGGCGCAGCACTTTCGCAAGGTCAAGTATAGATTTCGTGGCAGGCGCAGCACTTTCGCAAGGTCAAGTATAGATTTCGTGGCAGGCGCAGCACTTTCGCAAGGTCAAGTGCCAAATTCGTGGCAGGCGCAGCACTTTCGCAAGGTCAAGTACAAAATTCGTGGCAGGCGCATCACTTTCGCAAGGTCAAGTACAGAATTTGTGGCAGGTGCAGCACTTTCGCAAGGTCAAGTGCAAAATTCGTGGCACGCGCAGCACTTTCGCAAGGTCAAGTACAGATTTTGTGGCAGGCGCAGCACTTTAGCAAGGTCAAGCACAGATTTGAGCAGCCGGGGCTCGAAAATCGCAACTTTTAAGTACGAAAGTAGTACGCGAAGTCAACTTTCGCAGCTGGGGCTTGAAAATCGCAACTTTTAAGTACGAAAGTAGTGCGCAAAGTCCACTTTCGCAGCCGGGGCTTGAAAATCGCAACTTTTAAGTACGAAAGTAGTACGCAAAGTCCACTTTCGCAGCTGGGGCTCGAAAATCGCGACTTTTTAGTACGAAAGTAGTACGCGAAGTCCACTTTCGTAGCTGGGGCTCGAAAATCGCAACTTTTAACTACGAAAGTAGTACGTGAAGTCCAGTTTCGCAGCTGGGGCTCGAAAATCGCAACTTTTAAGTACGAAAGTAGTACGCGAAGTCAACTTTCGGGGATTGAACATCGCAACTTTTAAGTGCAGAGAAAGATGGGTAGATAGATAGATCAATAAACAGATATAGAGATAGCTAGAGAAATAGATAGAAAGAGATAGAGAAACAGAGATAGACAGAGATAGATAGATTTGTAGATAGATAGACAAATAACTAGCTAGATAGATAGAGGGAGATAGATAGATAGGAGATAGAGAGGTAGATAGATAGGTAGATCTATAGATAAATCGCAACTTTTAAGTACGAAAGTAGTACGCGAAGTCAACTTTCGCAGCTGGGGCTTGAAAATCGCAACTTTTAAGTACGAAAGTAGTGCGCAAAGTCCACTTTCGCAGCCGGGGCTTGAAAATCGCAACTTTTAAGTACGAAAGTAGTACGCGAAGTCAACTTTCGCAGCTGGGGCTTGAAAATCGCAACTTTTAAGTACGAAAGTAGTGCGCAAAGTCCACTTTCGCAGCCGGGGCTCGAAAATCGCAACTTTTAAGTACGAAAGTAGTACGCGAAGTCAACTTTCGGGGATTGAACATCGCAACTTTTAAGTGCAGAGAAAGATGGGTAGATAGATAGATCAATAAACAGATGTAGAGATAGCTAGAGAGATAGATAGAAAGAGAGAGAAAGAGACAGAGAAACAGAAAGAGAAAGAGAAAGAGAAAGAGAGAAAGAGAGAAAGAGAGAAAAAGAGAGAGAGAAAGAGAAGCAAGGGGCCAAGGACAGTTCTCCAAACTATAGTTGTTCACTGCTTTGAAACTTCCGCCCCCCGGCTCTGCCGGACCTTACTTGTATTTTCTTTTTAATCATAAAATGTTACAGAATTTGAACGGATTTCAAGAATGCACTCATGAACCAAGAGCATATACATTCTCTCGGCCATTTTCTTTTCAGTATATAATGTTGAACCATCCAACGCCTTTATTTTTATTACCATATTTGAGTTATTTTTAAGGTTCATACCAGTATAATTTGCACTTTCTAATTTTTGTAAATTAAAACCATACATAAAAGCGTGAGACCTGTAATCTTCTGCTCTAACTAAAATTGGTTTATCAGAACAATGCATAAGATGGACGTATGCTTCACGAACACCTTGAATTTCTTGACTGGGTATGACTTGATTACCGATTACTAAAGAAGCGGATAAATCATATTCTGGGTTATAAATACCTACACCATTTGTTATATTCCCTAATGGATGATACATACGGTTATATTCTTTCAACAACTCTCCATAACCTCCAACATAAGTTTTTGCAGATGGGTTTGAAAAAGAAATAAACAATTTATTTAATTTAGATACATTACGGACAATTGTAGTAAATACTTCAGTTTCAGCAGATGCGGTTTGTTCTTGCATGGTTTCAGTTTCAACTGTAATTGGAAGAGAGCCAGTTTCTAAAAATTTTGCATATTCTGCATATAAACTATCGTCGATCGTATATACATTTCCTTTGAATAAAGGTTTTGTAACTGACCAAGTGATACTCGTATTTGAAGCAGTAAAAAGTCCTGTTCTAGTAACAATTGCTTTTAATACATCACTTGTTAAATATAATTCAACTGTTATTGGACAATAAGATAAAGGTATCCAGTTTTCACAAGTCTTAAAACATTTTAAGTTTAAATCAAAATAGACATTAGCACCTTTACCTCCTTTAATTCCTCTAAAATTGCTATTGGTAACATTTCTAACGACTGCTTGGGTAGAAGAAGTTGCTGCCGCATCACAAGTTAAAAACCGTCCATCGTGATTAAGAAGAGTATTTCCAAAACCTAATGCTTCATCAATTCTTTTTTCTTCTGATGATTTTAATACATCTTTCATTGTACTCGCACGAGAAAGAGAATTTAAATCGCATACAATAACCTCGCCCATAAGCACACGGACTCTATCAAAGAAACCGGCTGTATCAATTGGTCTGAGTTCATTACTTGCTGAATCATCAGCGTTGTTTAGAGTAAATCCTAATAATAACGAAGGTAGGGACAACCATTGGTTAGGTGGTCCAGTAATGTTAAATCTAATTACTGAATTTGTATCAGCGGTATAAGTAGAAACCGATGAAGGATAAAAGTTTTTACTTTCTTTTGACCGAACATAAGAACCACCGTCTTTTAATTTAAATCTTAAATTCTTCTCTACAAGGACATCTTCAATATCTAATGTTTCCATAACTTATATATTTAATAATAGAAAAATATTAATTATTCTATTATTAAATTAATTTATTTTAAAGTGCGAATAATCTATAACTTCTTTTTTAGATTTTTTATTTAATAGTTTTTTAGATTTATTTTTAATATTATTATGTTCAACCTTATAATTAGGTTCATCCTCTACTATTTTCTTAATATCATCATAACCGACTTTCTTTTTAGGAATTATAGTGTTTTTTATATCATTATTAGGCATTACATATAAGCCTATAAAATTTCCTTTACAGGTTCAATGCTTCTTGATACATCCTTGCCAGTATCACCATATAATGAGTGTTGATGATTTGTTAATGGGTTAAAACCTCCTCTATTTGATGTTATACTGCCTCTATCTAAAATACTGACTATATCTCCAAAATTTCGTATGCTTGTGTAGTTGTCATGGTTTTTGTTTGACATTGAAATAAAAGGAGCGCCGTAAGTTGTCAAATGTTTAATATTATTATTAGGATTATTTTTAATATATTCTGAACTTATTGAACTGCCTAAACTGTGAGAAATAACAGTATCTATATTTATATTATTATCCAACACTTCTGATACATCTCTATAACGTTCTGAATATCTTGTAAGGTTTAGTGGTAATCCTATATCACTTAAAATATCATTAATATTTGATTTAATATTATTTTTACCAAATGTCCCAGCAACATATAGTTTATTGCCATCAATAAAGAAACCTTTGCCGTTTGTATATGCTTTGTTTAATCCTTCTGTGTCAGATAAATTATTATTATATTTTGGTTTAAATAATGATTTTTCTTGTTGAATTTCATTAATTATTTTTCTATACATTTCACTATGACCTTGATGAAGAGGATTGTATGATTTTAATTTCCCTTCTTTTAAATAATATTTATATTTTTTCATATATAATTAAATTATAAAATTTCTAAATAATTAATATAATGAGATTTCGTAAAATATATATCAACAGTGCTTATCGTGATTTAAATGACAGTCAATCTACATCAGATTTTGTTATTAATTTAAGAGAGCAACAAGAATGCGGACCAAATACTAAAATGATTTGTCACGAAGTATCTATCGCTAATTCATTTTATCCAATTGAAGATAATTTAAATAACAGATTATATTTAACATTAGGAGGGATATTAATAGGAGCACCAGTATATTATTTTATTGTAGCACCTGATAAAGGTAGTTATGTAGGTAGTGAATTAGCAACCGAATTACAAAATAAATTGAATACTGCTACTAATGGAACTGATGGAAATAGTGATTTTTTTACTTGTAGTTATTCATTAAAAACAAATAATATAACTATAAGTTGTAATTATATTTCGTATTTTTTTATAATCCATACAGATAAAGAATTAAAAACTAATTATAGTTTTAGTATTGATTATGATAGAAATTATCCTAATAGTATTAATGATATTTTAGGAAATACTACTGAAAAAGTAAATAGTACAACAGATCCTTTTGTTAGTGGATTTATATCATTTTTACCTGTTAAAAATATTTATATTCATTGTAATGAATTAAGTAACGGAAACCAGTTATGTAGTTTTGGTACTTCATCAATAATAAAGAAAGTACCAGTTTTAACATCATTCGGCAACCTCATATATGATAATGAACTAATTTTAAATGATGCTAATGATGTTAGTATGCGTTCGTTGAATAGACTTCATTTTAGATTTACTGATGCATCGGGTAGAGTTTTAAATATGAATGGAACAACAAGTAGTTTTAGTTTAACATTTTTTGAAAGTTAGGAAAGCATATATTAAATATTTTAATATAAATATTTATTATATACTAATTATATGGTTAAAAAAATTGAAATAGTAGATGTGGGCAGTGAAAATAACGAAGCACCTAAAGAAGTAGAAGACAGTAAAGAAGAACCTATTATTAATGAAGAAAGTAAAGAAGTAGAAACTAATAATATTATAAATGAAGAAAATAATAAAGTAGAAGAAGAAGAAGAACACGAACCAAAACAAGAATTAAAATCTAAAACGTACTCAACTGAAAAAGTGGAATGTCCAAAATGCAAAAAATATTTAACAAAATACACTTTCAGATATCGTCATAACTGTAATGGAATACCAGTTAAAAAAGAACCAGACCCTAACAAAGTTGTTCGAAGAAAAATTATGCATCCAGAACAAGCAAAAGAATTTGAGAATAATGTATATGAAAAAGTTAAAGATAATATTCCAAAAGTTGATGAACAAGAAATAGAAAGAAGAGTTGAAGAACGATTGAAAAAACATTTAGAAACAACTGCTAATAAAGTATTTGAAACTGCAAAAGACCGTTACAATAATATGAAGGTAGAGCGAGATAATAAAAATAAACAGAAAATTAATAATTTAGCAAGTAAAATTATTTGATAAATATATTTATAATCTAATTAGTATTATATATAATGATTATTGATAAGAAACAATTGCTTATGCGCCGTAGAGAAATTTATGACAACGTTGTAAATAGAATAACAGAACCGCAAAATAAAGACAAACCGAATATCAGTGATGTTATTGATAGAAAAGCAGTGTTTGAAACAAATAAACCCAAAAAGAAGAAGAAATATAAATCAACTCAACATTACTATTATGAAGGAGACAACAAGGCACACCAACCTAATTACACATATTTGAAAGACTTACAAGAGCAATTAGAACGTCATAGCGCTAAAAAAGATTATGCTGTATTTCAAAATAAAAGAAGATATCAAGATGAAGCGCAGGCGTATTTTAATGAAATTCAAAGGTTGGAAGGTGAAAAGTTGAGACATCACCCATCAAGTGAAACAGGTAAGTCATATTCAGAAATTATTAAGAAGAAGAAAGGAATAATCAATCAATTAAGAAAGGATTTTAATTTTGATTAATTAATTAGATTAATTAGATTAACAAATTATAATCTAATTAATTTAATATACTAATGAGATTAGACAATGAACAGATGAAAACGCTAAAATCACAATTGAGATTAAGACCGTCTTATAATGAACTGATAAAGGAAGTTACAAAGGAAGAATACAAAAATAAGAATATCAGAGATGTAATAGACAGAAACGCTTATTATTTTCGTGACAGTCCATTGGGAACAGTGTACGATAATAATACAGTAGATTTGAGACAACAACGCTTTCAAAAAATGTTAGATGGGAAAAATATTTTGATTTTGATGAAATGGATTTAATGAATTATAAAAATAAAGAAAGATATATGAACGCAGAAGTTATGATGGCAGACAAGGCAACACAAACGCTTAACAAAGAAAACAAGGCAACGCAAACAGACCTACCAAATGATAAAGCGACACAAACTTATAATTTTGATGATGAGACAAAAATATTAGGCGGTTCTTCAAAGAGTTTCAAAAGCAAAATGATAACCAAGGCTGAAGCAGAAGCATTAGCATTTACATATGACCCTGATTTATATGATGACGACGATGATGATGATGATGAAAAAAGGATGATGATATTGATAAATATAGAAAGAAATTATTTATGTTGATGAGGATTATAGAATTTATGATGAGGTCGGGTTTTAGTATAGGACAAATAGTAGCACATTTAACATATCACACTACATTAACTACAATTCAAGGTTCAGAGTTATTAGTTAATTTAACAATGAATTCATTAGTAACATCATACGATATAGCAACTGCCATAATGAATATGTTCAATACAAATGTTAGCGAAGAAGTTGATTTATCAACCTCCTCTCCACCTATTAGCGTTAATAGTTCTCCACCTGTTGAGCTGAGCTCAATAGCTGATGATGAACAAAGTTCATCATTACCTATCACTGTTAATAGTTCTTCAACGCATACTGTTAATTCATCATCGTCAGAAGAAAATGCTAATTATGAAATAGCACCGCCAACCGACATGCCTATTCCTACTGATGCTGAAAGTGAAAATGAAGAAGAGCAACCGTCAAGCAGTAGTAAAGAAAAATCTAGTTAATATTGATAATTACTTTGTAATTATTATTGATAGATATTTTAACAAAATAGACTTAAGGGAATATCACTTTAATATAATAAGATAGTAATGCCTTTCTACAGCAGACATTCTAATGATATAAGTGACAATTATTATTTAAACACTCTTGATGATGATGAGTATAGCAGTTTTATGAGTATGATATATATGAATAGCAGGTTTGGAGCAGACATTGAAAGACATTATGATAGTTCAGATGCTGATGTAATACCAACATCAAGTGAGGAAGAGAGATTAAATAAAACAAAAAAACAAGCATACCAGAGTAAATATTTTCAAGAAAAGCAGAACCATCCTTTCACCTGCAATATGTGTGGAAAAACGATGAGTAATTCTTCAAACATCAAAAGACATGAGAAATCTAGAAAGTGTCAAAAAGCAAGAGAAGCAATGTGATTATTTTTTATTAAATAAAATTAATAAAAACTAATCAGTATTATAATGAGTAAACTTACAAAAGATGAAATATTAAGTAATTTATTTTACGATTTGGAGCGAGGGTATGGTTCAAAGCAAAGTTTATACAAACAAGCAAATGAGACAGATGCATCATTTACTCTAAAAGAAGTGGGTGATTGGTTGAAGAAGCAACCTAATAAACAAATTAAACCATATCAAAAATATAATAGTTTCTTAGTGCCTTATGCCAGAGCAGAATTTCAAATAGATATTATGGATATGAACATATTTAAGAAAGAAGGTGAAGAAAGATATGCTTTAATTGTAATTGATGCTTTCAGTAAATTAGGTAATGTTGTTCCAATGCCTGAGCGAGCAAGTCCAAATGTTTTAAAAGCATTGAAAGAAAGTTTTAAAATTATGGGTGAACCGGTTGAAATTTATAGTGATGATGACGGAGCATTTTACTCGGATGTCAAAAAATATTTAGATAGTCTAGGCATAAGTCAAAAGAAAACAATGACACATGCGAATATAGGAGAGAGATTTATTAGGACGATGAAAAAGGGAATAAGTGATAGAATGAGTTTTACAAAGGGAAAATGGACTGATATGTTAAAACCAACACTGAAAAAATATAATGATACTATACACTCATCAAATGGAATGAGACCTATTGAAGCACACAAGGATGAAAATAGAATAAATGTAAAGGCAAATCTAACATTAAAGCAGAAGCACATGAGGAAATACCCCCAATTATCTGTTGGTGATATGGTTAAAATCTATAAGAAAGGTAAAGGTAATTATTCCACACGAAAAGAAACAATTTCAAAATGGTCTGACAGAAAATTTAAAATTGAAAAAATAGAGAGAGATATGACACTACAAAAATATTATGTTTTAGAAGGTTTAAGCAGACATTATCTACGTCACGAATTGCTTTTAGTAAATTAGTAATTGCTTTACTTCATAGAAACTATAAATTTGATTTTGACTTAAGGAGATATTTATATTAATAAATATATACTTATTAATATGAATAGAAATTTAGCGCCGGATGAAAATACTAAAATCGTTAAATACATTCTAAAAAACAATGTAGGGCAATATAAATTAAATAAAAAAGGTAAACAATTAAAAACAATAATCATAGGAAACAATCAATACAGATACAACGCTGATAAACCAATAAGCAAAAAACTCATCAAACAACTTGAAAGCGTAAAGAAAACTAATGAATACAAAGCAAACCAAATAAGAGAAAGAGTAGGAACAAGAACAGTCTTAAAACACGCAGTCAAGAAGAAAGCAACAATAACAGAGGAAAGAAGCGCTTTTAGAGCATATGCCAATGCTTACACCATTTCTAACATCAATTTGAAAGGTTTAAATGGATTGACTTATTTTGTTTACCAGTTTGATAAACTAAGTGAATATTTAAAAGAACATAAGGGTATGAAATTAAACGCTGTCGTATCATTAAGAGTACATAATATATTTGAAGAAGAGCAATTAGTTAGTGCAAAGACAAGGTCATATACCATAAATAATGAAGATGATTTGAAAAAAGCATTGAACAATATGAAACCAGACATTGAAACTAGAATTTTAGAAATGGCACTGTATCAATCAGGATTGATGATAGTTAAAGTTGAAAGCATCCACATTATGTATAACAAATACAACCCTACAAGAGCAGGACAATATATTGAACTACCAAAATGGGTAAAGTCCAAAAGAGCATGTATTAATATTCAAAATAAAGATGAAAAGTGTTTTAAATATTGTGTTGAATGTGCTTATCATAAAATCTATGAAAATAAGCATCCAGAATATTTTTATCATTATAAAAAAGTGGAAAGCGACTTGAACTTTGATGGAATAAATTATCCTGTGAATAATGATGATATTGATAAGTTTGAAGAACAAAACCCTAAGGCGTCCATTAATGTTTTTGTAATTGATGAAGTTAAAGAGCAAATAGTTAAACATAGAGCACTGAAAAATAAGGATGCTTCTTGTCATATTGATTTGTTAAGAATTGATGTGGGAGGTGCTAGTCATTATGCCTATATTAAGCATATGAGCAGACTTATTAACAGCCAGAAAAGTAAATTTTGTAGTGCTTCGTTTTTCTGTAAATATTGTCAAAATGGGTTTGGAACTCCCGAACTCCTAAAGAAACACTATGACAAGGGTTGTATGGAAGTTGAAGGTCAACAAATAAAAATGCCTAAACCAGAAGAAAAAATGAAATTCAAGCATCACTTTAAAAAGTTAAGGTGTCCATTTGTTATTTATGCTGACTTTGAATGTTTAACTGAGGAAGTTGATAAACCAACAGATGAAAGTATTAAAACTTACAATTATCAAGAACATAAACCCTGTGGTTTTATGTTGAATATGGTTAATTCAGTTGATGGTTCTAATTATGAATATTTATATCGAGGAAGTGATGCCGTTAATGTTTTTTGTAGTAAAATTAATGAGATAAGAGAAGACATTAAAGACAAAATGAAAGAAAATAAAGAAATTGATATGAGTGATGAAAATAAGAAAGACTTTAAAAATGCAACTCATTGTTTTATTTGTGGTGACGCGTTTAGATATTTAGATATGATTATAAGAATGAAAAGGAAGCAGAGAAATATAAGAAGGTTCGTGACCATTGCCATTTCACAGGTAAATATAGGGGTTGTGCTCATAGCATTTGTAATTTAAACTTTTGTCATAAATATTTTAAAATACCAGTGTTTTTTCATAATATGAAAAATTATGATGGACATTTAATTATTCAAAATGCTGATAAGTTAAGTAATCAGAAGAAAATAGATGTAATAGCACAGAACAGTGAAAAGTTTATTAATATCGGTTTTGATTGTTTAAGTGTTAAGGACAGTTTTAGTTTTATAACTGCTTCTTTAGATAAATTAGTATCATTGACAAAATATGACAACACAGATGATAAAGATAAAAGAAAATGGATAATAAAAGACAACTGGCAGAACAATTTTAGATTTAGTAAAAATAATGATATTATTAAAAGTGAAAAATGTTTGGATTTATTAACAGAGAAGGGAGTTTATCCGTATGACTATATGAATTCAATGGAAAAGTTTGAAGATGAAAGTTTACCAACTAAAGATATGTTTTACAGTAGGTTAAGTGAGGATAATATAACGGATGAAGACTGAAAAAGCAAAAGTAATATGGAAACACTTTAAGATTAAAAACATGGGTGAATATCACGATTTGTATTTGAAAACAGATGTTTTATTATTAACTGATATTTTTGAAAATTTTAGAGATGTGTGTATTCAAGATTACGGTTTAGATCCAGTATATTATTACACACTGCCTAATTTTGCTTTTGATGCTATGTTAAAATTAACTGGTGTTGAAATAGATTTAGTTTACGACCAAGATATGTATGAAATGATAGAGACCGGACTTCGTGGTGGGATGACACAGACTGCCTGTAAGAAAGTAGAGGCAAATAATATTTATATGGGCGATGATTTTGATGAAAGCAAAGAAAGTAGTTATATTAACTATTTTGATGCTAATAACTTATATGGATTAGCAATGATACAAAAACTGCCATACAAAAATTTAAAGTGGGATACTAAAATAACAGAAGATGATATTTTAAACTATGCTAATGGTAATACTGGATACATCTTAGAAGTTGATTTAGAATACCCTAAAGAACTGCACGATTTACACAATGACTATCCAATGGCACCTGAAATTATGAATGTTAAAGCAGATATGTTATCAGATAAACAAGTTGAAATTTATGAAATACTGAATAAGAAAAAACCTAAAGATGAAAAAACAAATAAATTAATATTGAATTTAAAAGACAAAGAAAAGTATGTAGTCCATATTAGAACTTTACAGTTTTATTTAAAACACGGATTGAAACTAAAGAAAATACACAGAGCAATAAAATTCAGTCAGAAAGAGATATTAAAACCTTACATTGAATTTAACACTGAGAAAAGAAAGAATGCCAACAATGATTTTGAGAAAGATGTTTACAAATTAATGAATAATGCCGTGTTCGGAAAAACGATGGAAGACAAAAGGAAACACTTAGATTTTGAAATAGTGAGTGATGAAACAAGATTTATGAAATGTGTTAATAATCCATCATTTAAACATAGTCATATTATCAGCGATAATTTAGTAGGAGTTGAGAAACAAAAAGAACAATTGAAATTAGATAAACCTATATTCATTGGAATGAGTATTTTAGATTTGAGTAAGCAACATATGTATAAGTTTTATTATGATGTTATGAAACCTAAATACGGAGATAATATTAGAATGGTTTATACTGACACTGATAGTTTTGTATTTCATACTAAGACTGATGACATTTATAAAGATCTTCATGATATTAAAGATGAAATGGATTTTTCAGATTATCCTATTTATCATAAATGCTATGATACTACTAATAAAAAGACGTTGGGTAAATTTAAGGATGAATGCAGTAGCAAAATTATTACAGGGTTTATTGGACTTCGTCCTAAGTGTTACGCTTTTCAAATCTATGGAGAAGAAAAAGAACATAAGAAATGCAAGGGCACAGCAAAGCACATAGTGAGGAGGCAACTGACATATAAAGAATATGATAAGGTTTTACAAACTAATGAAGTTATACATAAATCATTCAATAGTATTAGAAGTAAAAACCATAAAATTTATAGTATTAGAACAACAAAGATTAGTTTGAATAGTTATGAAAATAAAAGATACTGGACTAATACAGGTGATAGTTTAGCATACGGTCATTATTCTATTGAAAATGGAATAATATGATGACATAGTCATCACTGGAGAATTAAAGAGATGATGACTGAATGTAGTAATGAAGATACACGCAGAAATAAAAGAACGAATAGAATTAATAAAAGAAATGATAAAGGTAAAAGAACACTATGAAGGTGAAAGAGATAAATATGCTTTGCTAGATGTTAAATACTTTAAAACTAACAAGAAAGACTTTTATGAAGGGTTTAAATCATGCCTTGAATTAGAGCATGATGAGACGCAGTTGAAAAAAGATTTTAATGAATTAATAAAAACTTGTGAATTAGCAGGTGAAAGTTCTGTAAATTATGTGTTTAGTTTTGACGGAGTGGTCAGAGGATATGAAAGACTTATAGAAATACAAAAACAAAAAATATCTCATGTACTTCGTTAAAAATGACTTAAGGAAATAATGACTCATTATATTATAGTGAAATGTTGTTTAACTATAACAAGTGCGAATGCTGTAAATGCAAAATGAATGATTTGAGTTTAACCTTGCATCATATACTACCAGCAAATGTATGTAATAAAATAAGTGAATATAATGTATACTGCAATCAATGCTGTATAACAAGAGACCTTGAAAAGTTTTTTCTTGAAGAACATAAGGATAAGGGATATACAAAGTTTCAATTACAATTAAAATTCTTTATGCGACACCAAGCAAGATTTCCTATACACTTTTACCAGAAGATTTCCAGAAAGTCATATGAAAATGAAATTGATGAATTCTTTAGTAATATAGATTTAATTAGGAGGTTTGGAGGAATAAACGCAATTAAACCATATAAAGCATTTGTCAAAAAATACCGTTATTTGTTTGAATGGATTGACTGGCATTTATTAGACAAAGATAAAATAAATGAAGTCTTGAACGAATTTAGAGTAACTGAATATAGTATATGGTATTACTACAACACTAAATATAAAGTATGTCTATTTGTTAATTTGTTTTTCTGGGAATATATTTATTCAATAATAGGAAAAGACAATATCAAATATATAGATGAAGATGATATAGGTAAATATGTAGATTACATATTTGAAGACATATTGCCTGACTATTATTTTAACCCATAAACCTTACAATAAAAAACATTGTAAGATTTATGATTTGTAATATTTTGTTACTAATTTAAGTTTATATTCATTCTTTGAAAATGACTTAAGGAAATAGCGACTTAATATATTAGTGAGAAAATGAACGGTATTGAAATCAATAAGTATATTAATAAGAAATGCTATGATTGTTGCCACTTTAAAAAGGAAAATATGGAATTGTATAAATTAAACTTACCTAATGGAATAATAAATAATATTATTGATTATGCTTTGGGTGAAGAAGATTTATGTAAAATTTGTAGAAATTGGAGGTTTTATCAAGAATTAATCAAATGTACTTTAAGTATTAAACGATTTAATGAAAGAAATGTTGAAGATGACATTTTGATATTTTTAACTGTAAATAAATTACCACCTTACGAATATGTTAAACAGTTTCTTAAAATCAGTAAGAAAACATATGTAATGATTGCTGATATATTATTGATGTTGTGTCATAGTCAAAAGAAAGGAGAAGATATTAAAGAATATATCAAATTTTATATCGAAATTTATAAAAAGTTTAATGTTAAAAATACAGTGAGAGATATTAATATTATTTTTAAAATGATGTATGAAATAAATGAGATTTGTCAATTAAATTATTATCCTGAACTTAAATTATAAATTACACCATAAACCTTACAACTTAATTTTATTGTAAGATTTATGATTTGGATTTATAGATTTAGTTTCAAGGAATATTGATTATATTTTCAAGGAAGTTTTACTAGTAAAACTAGTATAAAGAAATGCAACATCTTAAAACAAATAAGCATAAAAGAAATTTAGAAATGAAACAGGCAGAAGAAAATTAACATTATTTTTATTAATAAATATTTTACATAAAATTGTATAAGGTTAATATGTAGAACAACTTCTTAACCTTATATAATATTTCAATGAAGTAAAATTATTTTCAAGGAATTAGATAAGGTTAATGAATATGAATAATGTATTAACCTTATTTAAAATTTGAATTATAAACCTATATTTTATATTTTGGTAAGTTGTTCTGAAAATTATTTTACTTCTTTCAAGATATGTTCTTGTATTTTTTGGGGGTGGGTGTGGGTGTGGGTGTGGGTGTGGGTGTGGGTGTGGGTGGGTGGGTGTGGGTGTGGCTGGGTGTGGGTGTGGGTGTGGGTGTGGGTGTGGGTGTGGGTGTGGGTGTGGGTGTGGGTGTGGGTGTGGGTGTGGGTGTGGGTGTGGGTGTGGGTGTGCTGTGTCTGTGTCCGTGTCCGTGTCCGTGTCCGTGTCCGTGTCCGTGTCCGCGTCCGTGTCCGTGTCCGTGTCCGTGTCGGTGTCTGTCGTCTGTGTCTGTGTGTGTGTGTGCGTGCATGCATGCATGCATGCATGCATGCGTGCGTGCGTGCGTGCGTGGGTGCGTGGGTGCGTGGGTGCGTGTGTGTGCGTGCGTGCGTGTGTGCGTGTGTGCGTGTGTGCGCGCGCGAGCTCGGGCGCGGGCGCGTGCGCGTGCGCGTGTGCGTGTGCGTGTGCCTGTGCCTGTGTCTGTGTCTGTGTGCCTGTGTGTCTGTGTGTCTGTGTGTCTGTGTGTCTCTGTGTCTGTGTCTCTGTGTCTGTGTCTGTGTGTCTGTGTGTCTGTGTGTCTGTGTCTGTGTCTGTGTCTGTCTGTGTGTGTGTCTGTGTGTGTGTCTGTGTGTGTGTGTGTCTGAGTGTGTGTGTGTGTGTCTGTGTGTGTGTGTCTGTGTGTGTGTGTCTACGTGTGTGTGTGTGTGTCTGTGTGTCTGCGTGTCTGTGTTTCTGTGTGTCTGCGTGTCTGTGTGTCTGTGTGTCTGCGTGTCCGTGTGTGTGTGGGCCGGTGGGTGCGTTTCTTGCATGTGTGCGAGGTGTGTGTGTGTGTGTGTGTATATGTGCGTGCGTATGCATTTAGATATACGTATATAGTGTATATGTATGTATATGAACACCTGTTTGCATATGTGTTCCTGCGTGTCTATGTGTGTATGTGTACGAGTGTATGTGTGCGTACTTGGATACTATCAGAAAGGCATATGTATGTAGACATATATATGTCTATGTGTATGTGTATGTATCTACATTCTAGAGCATGTTGGTGTCCGTCAGCGCTTGGTTGTTTAGCTTCTTGTCAGTTTCTATATGTGTATGTATGTTTGTGTGCTTGTGTATCTGTTTGTTTGTTTGCTTCTTTGTCCATTTGTCGCTTTGTCTTGCCTGACTGTTGTCTCTGTCTCTGTCTCTGTCCCTGTTCCTGTCTTTTGCCTGTTTGCTTCTTTCCTTACTTCTGTCTTTCCTTCTGTCTTGCTTTCTTTCTTCCTTCCTGCCTTCCGTCATTTTTCTTTGCTTCCTTCTGTATTTCTTGCCCTCATTCCTTGCTTCCTTCATTCCTTGTTTCTTTCTTCCTTCCCTTTCCTGCTTTCATGTTCGATCGTGATGCGCTGTCTACATGCTCCTGTACTGGTTCTTCGCTTCTTTCCTAGTTTACGTGTCTCTTCTTTATGTCTTGCTGGTCTCGCTGTGTTGTTTGTGTGGTTGTTTGGCTGCGTGCTTCTTGGTGTGTGTGTGTGAGCGTTTGTGTGTGTGTGCGTGTGTGTGTGTGTGTGCGTGTGCGTGTGCGTGTGCGTGTGCGTGTGCGTGTGCGTGTGGGTGTGGGTGTGGGTGTGGGTGTGTGTGTGTGTGTGTGCGTGCGTGCGTGCGTGCGTGCGCGCGCGTGCGTGTGTGCGTGTGTGCGTGTGGCGTGCGTGTGTGGGCGTGTGTGTGTGTGTGCCTGTGTGTGTGTGTCTGCGTGCGTGCGTGTGCGTGACTGCGTGAGTGCGTGAGTTCTCTGCAACAAACGATCTGGACACTCTGCCTTTTGTCTGCGTGAGTGCATGAGTGCATGAGTGCGTGAGTGCCTGAGTGGGCAAGTGCGTGAGTGCATGAGTGCGTGAGCGCGTGAATGCGTGAGTCCGTGTGTCCGTGTGTGCGTGTGTGTGCGTGTGTGCATGTGTGCGTGCGTGCGTGTGGGCGTGTGCGCCTGCGCGTGCGTGCGAGCGCGCGTGCGTGCGTGGGTGCGTGCGTGCGTGCGTGCATGTGTGTGTGTGTGTGGTGTGTGTGGGTGGGTACGTGTGTGTGTGTGTGTCGTTTTGTGTGTGTGTGTGTGTCTGTGTGTCTGTGTCTGTGCCTTGCCTATGCTTGTGCCTGTGCCTGTGCCTGCGTCTGCGTCTGTATCTGTGTCTGTGTCTGTGGCTGCCTGTCTCTGCCTCTGGTTGTGTCAGTGTGCTCGGTTTATGTGAGTTTGTGTATGATTGGACGGGTGTATTTATGTTTGCACGCGTGCGTCTTCGTGAGTCTGTGTCCGTGCGTGTGTGTGTGCGTGTGCGTGTGCGTGTGCGTGTGCGCGTGCGCGTGCGCGTGCGCGTGCGCGTGCGCGTGCGCGTGCGCGTGCGCGTGCGCGTGCGCGTGTCGCGTGCGCGTGCGCGTGGGCGTGTGCGTGTGTCTGTGCGTGTGCGTGTGCCGTGTTGGCGTGTGGCGTGTGCGTGTGCGCGTGCGCGTGCGCGTGCGCGTTGCGCGTGCGCGTGCGCGCCGCGTGCGCGTGCGCGTGCGCGTGCGCGTGCGCGTGCGCGTGCGTGCGTGCGCGTGCGCGTGCGCCGTGTGCGCGCGTTGCGCGTGCGCGGGCGCGCGTGGTGTGTGCGTGTGCGTGTGGGTGTGGGTGTTGGTGTGCGTGTGCGTGTGTGCGTGCGTGCGTGCGTGCGTGCGTGCGTGCGTGCTGTGCGTGCGTGCGTGCGTGCGTGCGTGCGTGCGTGCGTGCGTGCGTGCGTGCGTGCGTGCGTGCGTGCGTGCGTGCGTGCGTGCGTGCGTGCGTGCGTGCGTGCGTGCGTGCGTGCGTGCGTGCGTGCGTGCGTGCGTGCGTGCGTGCGTGCGTGCGTGCGTGCGTGCGTGCGTGCGTGCGTGCGTGCGTGCGTGCGTGCGTGCGTGCGTGCGTGCGTGCGTGCGTGCGTGCGTGCGTGCGTGCGTGCGTGCGTGCGTGTGTGTGTGTGTGTGTGTGTGTGTGTGTGTGTGTGTGTGTGTGTGTGTGTGTGTGTGTGTGTGTGTGTGTGTGTGTGTGTGTGTGTGTGTGTGTGTGTGTGTGTGTGTGTGTGTGTGTGTGTGTCTGCGTCTCTCTCTCTCTCTAGATGTGTGTGTGTGTGTGTGTGTGCGTGCGTCCATTTGCTTGAGTCTGTGTGTCTGTCTGTGTGTGTGTCTGTGTATTTATGTGTGTGTACATGTCTATGTGCGTGTGCGTGTGTGCGAGTTCGTGTGCGTCTGTGTGTCTGTGTGTCTGTGTGTCTGTGTGTCTGTGTGTCTGTGTGTGTGTCTGTGTGTCTGTATGTCTGTGTGTCTGCGTGTCTCTGTGTCTGCGTGTCTCTGTGTCTGTGTGTCTGTGTGTCTTTGTGTGTGGGCGTGTCTGTGGGTCTGTGCTGCTCTGTGCTTTTGTCTGTTTGTGTGTGTGTTTGTGTGAGTGTTTGGGTTAGCGTGTGTGTGTGTGTGTGCGTGTTCTGCATGTCCTTTTCTAAGGGCATCACCTGGCAACACTGATGTTCTCCTTGTCCTGCTGCATTCGCCTGTGGGAAAAAACATATCCGCTTGCAGCCAGGACGGTGTATGCCGTATACAGTGAAACGCAATAGCGTAGGACCAACACCACGCTTTCACCAACTTCGAACATGAGTCATAACCAAACCGTGTCGGAAAAGGCGCCTGAAGCTCGAATGCAAGGAACTACCTTTGGTCGGAACGTCACTTCTATTCATGGCTGGGCAGGTTCCGTAGTCTCCATGCAGCCGGGTTTGACTCTGATTACTTTCGCAGCAGGTTTTATCAGGCACGTCTTGCGTCCAGATTGACAAGAGGGAGGTGCATCCTTGAAGCTGCGAAGCCTGAACACCTTCTGCGTGTTTTCCAATCTTTCGGGTTTTGAGGTTGTTTGTTTTCAGGTTTTTGTTGTGTGGTTGTTTTTTGTTTTGGGAGGGGGGCCGGACATGGAGAAACCCTCAAATTTGAGGGGCACGTATCTTGAAAAGTCCAGCGGCCGTTGACGTCCAATGGAGGCCGATTTGAACCTCTATGAAGCAAGCTTGAAATCGTTTCAGTACCCATTTTGTTCCCAGCCTTTCCTGCACCTCATTGGCTCCATAGATGCAGCCAAGGACATGTTGAAGCTCTATACATCTCATCCATCCGCACCAATGCGCTACCCCAAGTAAGTCGCAATCAGAGCCATTGAAATCGTCTACCCCAAAGCATGTAAAGATCCAGCTTGTGGTTCGGACTTTCCATCACTCACCCCAATTTTACCGGATTTTGATTGTGGCTCACTTTGTGTTGGTAAACTTTTGTGACACCACACGACGCATCGCCTTAGCACATCCAGCAGCTGCGGGAGGCTAAAACTTCTCCTCAGCTCAATGGGGAACGCTGTGCGACGTGCAACAACGGCTGGGCTTTGTTTAATCGTACTCTTTTCACCTCGGTGTAAAGGGACACCAAAAAGAACATCACCGGCTTTAGGGGTCCTGTTTTGACACGAACCCGTTTTGACAGGTACCCGTTTTGACACGCGATTAACCACTTTGCTCGTGGGCCTGCGGAAGCGCGGATGCTCTGAACGATTGACCCGAACCGCAAGACTCCACGTAAAAAGCATGACCAAATGGGCCAAACGTTGGAATTGTGGGTTTGAGTCAAAATAGGGGACACCAAAAGGATCCCTTTCGGATAACCATAATTTACGACAATTTGGAGGTAAGCAGCAATCAGCCGGCTAGCAACCAGCAGTAGCCACCGAGCCAGCTGAGCAATAAGTCATACCGTCGACATGCAATCCTATGACCAGCTTAGTACGTGACTGCCTTGTCACTCTGAGACGCGCGCTGCGGTGCCGCATGTGAAGACGCACCACCACACAACGCATCTTCCAATTCCTCCTGTGGGTTGAACGCAACAGGTAGACGAATTTTCCAAGTCCGCGGTCATGTTTGCGCCACTTGAGAAAAGGGAAACACCTCCTTCAAGTTGGCTATATTGATCAGCGCCACCAGCTAAGGGAGGCGGGGAGAAGCATGCGACAAGCAACAAATCCCACCAAATGACGGACCACTGTTGACTCCAAGCAAGGAATCTCGGCAGGATGAAACACAACTTCAGCTCGGATATCCAGCAGCTATGCCCTGAACCAGTGTTGAACTCCTCCCTCGGCATATCAGGCAACCTCAAATCCGCCCTGCCAAGTGGGATGCAATTCATTTGAAGGCTTCAGTGTTCCGGTTTGTAAAAGTCCACAAGCCGTGGTTGGCACAAAAAGACATGCCCCGTCCTCTGGCAAACACCAGCCAGCGCAAATCAAGAAGTCCACCGCCTCAACAAATGTCTGCAACTGTATACGTACGAATCCCAGTCTGAAACGCTCGCCGTTCCCGAAATATTTGGCCATGGATAAAAATCCCGTACCCCCAGTGAACATCCCAATCCCCACTAAAATAGGCGAAAATGGGTGGTGCACCTACCCCAAAATGGTACCATTGGTTTTGGCCATTTGTCTGTGTCGGCCAGCATGCTACTTGAAGGAGACCCCACAGATTCTCGCAATTCCCAGGTGCAAGCCAAGGTAAGTCCTGGATTGGCACGAAGTGTCAAACTGATTAGACAGGTTGCTTGCTCCTGCGTCCTCTGGGCCACCGTGATGCCCGACACTACTGGTGCTTTGGCGGCCTAACGCCTCAAGAAGAAATGCACACAGGCACACTCTAATTTCGGAAGGAATGAACAAGTGATTGGTACTGTAAGTGTTGGAAAACCCTTGGGGCAGCACCCCCACCACTAACCCCAAGTGCCTCCCGGCCTGTGGCAAGGTGAGACTGCCTTTGTTCTCGCTGTCCAGGAGCCGAAAGGCGGCCTCCAAGTCCTGCACGAGTCCCTTCCAGCGATCGCTGTGCGTCTGTTGGTTTTTCCGGGTGTCTTGTCTTCACAGCAGGTGATGCGTCCCATCATTCGCTGAAGTCACATTGTTCTGGTCCTTCGCCCGGGGAAACACATTACTTGAGCAGAGCCTGTGGATGTTCCAGTAAGACTGTCCTATGGCTTTTAATTCGCCTTGATGGCGTGACGATTCATCGAATTGAATGACCTGCTACGTGTGAGGGCAGTAGATCCGCGGTGGCTCAAGCCGGCCATGTTTAATTAACTGGGTTCGGATCCCCTGCTAAAAGTCGTTTTTTTGGTGTCCACTAAACCAGAAGAAACCAAGGAACCTAAGGGGATGGCTGGGAACCACCAAGGTTTGCTTTTTTTCCTGTGAACTTAGAACTTCACCTCACCTAAAACCCGAGGGCGCAGGTTTTTGAGGCAAACGCGACGCCTTCTCCGAGGTCATCTTCATCTCCGGGCCATCTTTGGGCTTCGGGGCCCCTCGCCGATCCGCCTCTCGCCTGCCAGATCCGCGTGCGGAGTGGGACACGCACTTGCCGGGCTTCCGTTTGGTCACATATATGTGTGTATATATATATATGGTACCCCCCCCCCAAAACCTAGGTTCCTCGCCCCTCCCCTCTTGCAAAAGCAACTCTGCGGTTTGGCAAGACATGGTGCCAGTGCACGCCATTGGTGCAAGCCAGGCACTTCTTGTTAGAACAGTTCCTGTCAAAGGCCTTGACGTGCCGAACATGCCAGCACCTCTTCTTGACCGTCTGTCTCACTTGAGGGGCCTGCAAGCCTTTTCAGCGGGGGAGATCAAACAAGCAGCACTCGCTCCGTATTTATGGCACATGTGGGGCAGTACAGCCATCTGAAATATTGAAATATATTCATTGCCAACAACATCACATCATTCGCAACGTTCCATCTTACCCTGTGATCCATACAATCTATATAACGCTGCCATCCCAAAGAGCATGGTAGCGGTGCCTCTAGAGTGCTCTAGAGTGGTCGGCATGAAAAGCACACACGCATTTTGGCGGATCATGCTCACATTACAGGGCCCTTCACACCAGAAAAAGCACTGAGCAATAGGTGGTGGTCCCTCCTTTGCCAATAAACTGTCATCATTTGTCTGTGTTTGCGACTTTTTTTTTTTATTTTGTTGCGCTTCTCAGCACCATCACAGAAAGATTGTTTGTGCGCCGCACTCATCCAAACTCGGCTTCGTCGAACGGCTCCGAATTCTTTTGGCCCGGTCATTTGTGCGGCTAGAACATGGGACGGACCCCTTTTGGACGGTGTTTAGGGGGAAATAAACATGAAGGCCAACCGATTTCATTCAGTGTATCAGGGTCCCGAATTTCATGAACCGCACAGGGCAGTTGCTTCCCGGCCTGTGATGATCATCTCCACGCGGCATAATTAGCGGACACTCAGCTGCTTTCAACCCCTTTGATCCTGAATTTCAGGGCTCTCCCAGGGGTTTACCCGGCATTAGCCTTGCGCAAATCCGGGGGCAAATCGGGGGGCTGCGGGTTCTTCCTCATGAAACTTCGATATAGGTCCAACATTCCTAGGGTGTGCGTCTGTGATCAATGTGTTGTCAATGCCAACCACCTTCACTTTGCGAAGGCGAAGCGAGGCCGTCATGACCGGAGGTGAAATATGTCGGTCAAGTGCGGAAACAGCTGTGCAAACGACTGCTGTGCACATCCTGACGCAAATGTGAATTCATGGAAGGACGTGGCATATATCGTCTACATCAGCGCTTTGATTCGCTTGAGCTAGGAAGCAACGGGCGACGACTCCAGGCAAAGCTTGTCCCAGGCAGCACCGACGCTCAAGAAAGGCATGCTGAGGTGAGCAAAGACCGATATGCGCTTTCGCAGTCTGTTCGAACTGAGAACAATTCGACTGTCACCCTCCCATGATGTATCAACGCCATCACAAGTTGAGAATCGGCCGCTCCTTCCAGTTTCAATCCTTCAAGTAGATCAATTTCAGTTGGAAATGTGCCACCTGTGGGATCCTGTTGGTGGTCAAGGAGAAACCAGAACAAAACCAACCATTTGTCGGTCGGCAACAGCCATGCACTGGGACAGTGCTAAAAGTTTTGGGGAGAAGATCTGAAGCCTCCCAATCTAGAACCCGTAGCATTGGGTTCTCCAGTACAACGCATTGGACACTGGAAGGCGTTGTTCAGGCTCCGGCAGTGTTTCTCTATGCCAAAGCCGAGCCAATTCAAACCCAGGTTGATCGAAGGGAATATCTTGAAGCCGGGGGAACTTGGTCGCTGTTTGCAAGGCATCCGCCTCCAAGGCGGCTCCCCCTTACATAGGATGTTGAGCATCCCAAAACCAATCGGCTTCCCAAATCGAGCAGCAAAAATGCTTGGCCTTTGAGCCTCCTAGAAGCACCACGGAATCACGGACCGCAGCAGCGTGGCGACTTCAGCGAGAACTCATCCCTGGCTTATATCAAAGGGACCCTACAAATAATCAGCTTCATGTCGGCTTGCTGTGAAACAGGACCAAACAAACGGGTTCAACTACTGTAGTTTTGACACACAGACACACCTCCAAACCCAAGCACCTGTTAATTTCATGATCAACCAACCAGCTCTCATCCGCTCTGACTTAGCTGTCACTCGCCCTTTCTTCACTTATCTCCTTCGCTTCTTTGGCTCATCTATCTGGCGCTCGATCTGCAGCTGCCTCTTCTCGGCCTTGGGCGAATGCGTGACTCCGCTTCCCGCCGTGTGACTGAGAGGGCGCATCCTCAGTGAGACTCATTCGCCTGCCTGAAATATGCTCCATGTAGCGCCGCAATCCGGGGAATACCAAGGCTCAATGTGGCGTACCCCTGGCCATGTACTCTTGATGGCTACCATACTACGCTTACTAGTACATAGCTGGTATGTCCTCAAGTTGCGGGTTGAAGGGAATTGAGCAGCTCAAGGGTCACACCCTCAAGTGTGCCAGCAGTTATTTGAGTTGATGCTGCCTTGTTATTATTATCTTGGCAAGTGCACATGAACCAACATCGCGGCCTCCTAACAGTTGATGGGGCTATGCAACTACGGTCTGAGGGCAACCACCGCATGACCGCATTCAACTCCAATTCTGATGTACTCCCCAGTACTCCTTAAGATTTGGACGGGGGGGGCTGCATCTTCCATTTGGCCCAATTGGCAGCTGGTTCATACGAATCTCTGGCAAGCAGCATCCACAGCCGTCACGATCACGCTGATCGTGTCTCCTTCGTTCAATTCGCTATAGAGAGTCCTTAGCCCAGTCACCCATGGCATTAACCAAGACGATATGCACAATATATATATATATATGTGTGTTGAATCCTTCAAGAAGGTAGGTCCCTGAAAGGCGGGGGGGTACCATATATATATATATATATGTATTTACATACATACATACCCCTTTCAGGCAACAGAAGGCCACCACATGTTTAGGGGTACAAACCCCTATTTTGACACATGCTCATTATTTGAAACATGAACCATATACACATTGCCAAGCTGTTTGAAGAGAGCTTTCCGGCCTGAGAAATTGACCTGCTGGGCAAATCTAGTTGGAGCTCATGCAGAACAATCATTTGCCAGAGGCTCCCAACGGAACTCCAAGAAAACAAGAGAAGCAAACAAAGCATTACCTACCTGGCTGCCCCTGAATCAAAAGCTTTAACTCTCTCAACGGGTTCTACCCCCCCCCCCACCTGCCCTTGACAGATTCGGAGTAAGGACTCCAAAGGATGCTCTTTGAAGAGTACAGGTTCAGTGCGGAGAGTGCCAGTGGCTGGATGTGCTTCAAGCGCCATAGACCTTTTCATTTTGAGTAGCTCCCGAATACAACAGCGAAAAAGCCCTTGGACGTGGTGTTGCGGGGAGTGCCTCTCTTCACGAGAAGTTGAAGCTTGAGCTTCCCGCTGCCATGCTCATGAGTGCCAATTACTGCACCTGACGCCTGCGCGATGAAGGGACCGACAACCGGACAGATGCGCCACAGCAACCGGCTGAAGCCATGGAGCAATTTGGCCGACGGCCTCCCTGATGGGGATAATTTGGGTAGGGCAATCCCAAACAGCCTCAGTGCCACAAGGGAGATTGCTCCTCTCAACGTGAGGGATCCCAGATTGCTCCAAATGGAGGCGTCCCCAATTTTAAGAAACACACAAATATACGTGTGTATACATATCTATATACAAACATGTATACATACATATATCCAAGGCTTCCATGCCGTTGTTCCAGGGAACCTGTTCTCATTTTGGCGGCGAAGCCTCAAAGGGAAATCCACTCGAGCCCCTCAAATGAGAGGATCAAGTGCCGCAAGGAGCAACACCGAAACCGTTCCAATTTCCAAACGATTCCCATCCATCATTCAGCCAGGGCTCTGCTCATCCACCAGGAAGGCCACCACTGGTAAACCTTTGGGAGGTGCAACTTCCACCACGAAGCCACGCGGCACCTGGATTTCAACTACATCTCAGACTTCCGTGAGACAAAAGGTATGAGGGCATTGGATCCAATGGCCTGAGTGGACTCAAGCAGCTGTAGCAAACGAGCTTGCTGGTCAATCCACTGCACCCCTTTGGCACATTTCAATGTTGGCCACTGACTTCCTGGAAGCTTGTCCCGCTGACGTGTAGCGTTCCCCTCAGCCGCACCTTCCTCAGGATGGTCGCATCCAGCGGCTCGTCCTCTCGCGCACGACCAAACAGCCCAATGCAACCAGCACTGGTTTCGACACGCCCAAGTTCTGATTTAGAGCCAACGGGAACCCTGAAAATGTCATGGCCCTAGACGATCCTCGATGGCCCCCGTAGTCACTCATATGGTCGCTCCCGTGGCTGGAGCACAGCCTAGCAGCCGTTGGCTACTCGACCAACTGTCGAAGGGGCACTAGCTGCAGTCTAGCTGTGCCCTGCGGACATCCATTGCGTGCAGAACGATTCCTGACTACCACGCTGGGAACACCGTGATAGGTCTTAGCGGGCTGCCCAGAACAGCATTGAACTGGCCAAACCTTCAACATGATCGGGCTGAACAGGATGCAAAGCCGTGGGCTTTTACTTCTAGTGCCATTCTGCCCACCCAAGCGCGGAAAGCAAATGGAAGCCTTGGCGCATCCCATATTGACGGGTTCTCATGTTAGATGGTCAGCAAGGCAGGCCTGCGGGAAGTTGTCCACCGGAGGAAGCCGTGGAAGCGTCTGCGCCTCATGCAAGAAACGCAGCGCATTCTCCGCTCTCGCAATATGTCGTTTTTGCTGGGTCTTCGTTCTCCAAGAGCTTTTCTGCATCAGCTAGCCTGACATACTTGAAAGATTCACATTTGAGTACAAAGCGCTCACGAGACCGCAGGGCGCCACCTTACGTGAAAGGAACATGGGCTGAACCGCGGCAAGTCAGAAAGCTTCATGCCACGGACAGAATGCCGGGCAAAAGACTGCAGAACAGGCAAAGCCTTATGTAGCAACAGCACAGGCTCCTTTGGCGCTTTGGGAACAACACTGCAAACGTCGTTGAGGGCAATATAATATGCTCCTGGGCAAGCCTCTTCAGCTCAATTCCCGTCCACGCTGGTGCGCAAGACAGCGAGTTTTAACGAGCATCCGTGTAGCCTTAGCGAAGGCTACCGGGCCGCCGCCAAGAGCCGACCTTCAACATCAGCATCTCGGCCCACAAAACCCGGCATCATTCAGGTTCTCTTGGGTTTGGCAGCTGCCAGCTTGCTACCAAAACACACAAGTCACAATGGAAATGCCGACAGACATGATTGTTCAGACGCATGCTGGGGAGGAGTCTCAGCTCGTGATTCGGCGCAGGTTCAGCATCATCCAACAATTTGGTACTTTGCAGGGTGAGCACTGCGGGCACACGTGGCATTGACGCTGATGACGCGGGAGTTGCTCGGATACAAATTAGGGGCCAGCCGAGCGCAGCCCTTCAACAGAGCTTCGCGCCAGCCTCGCCAGTGAGGCATAGACGTGGACGCGTCCGGCTGAAAACGCAGAGTCTCATTACTCGCAGATGTCGACACTTGAAAGTCAATTGCCCGCGCTCATGCAGTAGTTTGCGCAAGCGACGAACGAACCTTGCTAGCAGTTTCTAGGCAAGGTGAGCAACCTGTCGTCATTCCGACTTCGGATGGGGCGATAAATATGGCCTTGTAACATCACCTCCCTGGATCCCGCAGCCTGAAAAATCGTTTGAAACGACCAGGATGCGCATCAGGTTCGTCAGGCCCTGGCAAGCTCGAGCTCCAGCTTCTTCTGGTAGAAGCCGCGCACTTTGACCACCAACTTATCTCCTGGCGCTCCCCTTTGGCCTGGTGCACTCATAGGGGGCGAGTGTGTATGTAGAAACATAAAAACATGGATATATGCTGAGGACCCCCCGCCAATGATTTACCCTTTGCATATCATTCCTGTTTTGTGTTGTGTCCCATCTGGAAATCCAAAGCACTTGTTTCGCGAAAAATGTCCCCACCTGCAGGTCATGGCATGTCGTTCCTGCCTTTTTTTCCCATCTGCAAACCTAAATCAATTTCATTCTTTTCAACATAGAACTTCTAATCATCGTTATTAAGTTCTACTCAACATCTAATTGATTTTCATCGAAACCCGTTTGGAAGAGGAAATTATATATTCTGATTAAACGATGCCCCTATTTAATTCTACTATGAATATCATGTTTAGAAAGGTATTCCTCTGTAAATTCTCATTGTGAATAGAAATTATACTTCAGTTGTTGATGAAATTATGTGTTAGAACCTTTGCTAGCAGGTTTAAACATATTTGAACAAAAAAAAATCTGCTCTATGAGGAGCTATACAATGAGCCTTACAAGGAGCTTTACAAATAGCTTTTTAAGGAGCTTTATCTGGACTTTATGAGGAGCCTTGTAAGGAGCATTACGAGCAAGGAGCCTTTTCAGGAGCCTTGTAAGGAGCCTTATAAGGAGCCTTGTATGGAGCCTGATGAGGCTTGAGTCAAGAATTTGAAGCCAGCTGTGGTTTTGCTTTCAAATCGAAATTCTGTTCAATCAAAGTCCCGGTTGGTAAACCCTCTTTTCAGTCTAATTTGGGCTGAGGCAACTGGTGGTACTGGCAAATGCCAATACACATCGAAGCAAGGCATGTGTATGCATGCAGCAAGAGCATGGGGGAGCAAATCTCAACAAACACAACAAAACTTGATTGGCAATGCACACAAGGCAACATAACTCAGTGTTTTGCTGGTTTCTGTGCGTCAAAAGGAAATGCCAGACAAAGCACACCTTGTTTGGTTCTTGGGAGGGAGAATGCCAAGAGAAAATCAGAGGTAACACGCAAAAACAACAACATCGAGAAAAATCAAGCAACTGATCTCTGGTGGAGGATCTTTGGTTTCAGCCCCAAACTTTGTGTTTTGGCTTTCACAGTTTTTGGGTTCCCTCCGTCTGTTGTCGTTTGAAATTGTTCATTAAAAAAGGAACTGTCTTGGTTTGTGGACATCTGGCCTTAAAAAAAGAGGAAACCTCGGGTTGTTTGGTTGTTGTGCGTGAGAATTGCAAATCGAGCTTACATATTCGAACAAAGACGTGAGAACGTGTGCTTATTTAATACTTTGCAAGCGTAGAACAAAAGAAAACACTGTAAACATGCAAGTTTTTTGTTGCATGCCCAAATCCAAGTGGAATGCCCCCAGAGACCAGAAACCGGTCAAGGGTTTTGGACGCAATAGTATGTGCATACAGCGTTTCACCTCGGCTTAAAAAAGAATGGACAGCTTGGGCCCGTTGGCAGGCCGGTTTCAGTCTCTTTGAGCCTAGCTGATGTCGAAAAGGGCGCGAGCTCACGAAGCTTCGCTGCTTTGCGGTTGTTGCGGTCCTCGTCTCAGCAGCTTGCTGAGGTCGTTGACCAGGCCATCATTCACATTCCGCACCTGGCTGACCCGCAAGCCGGCAAGCAAGCCTTCCGAGCCCGGCAAAGCTTGTGATGGCGTCCGCCGGAAGTCAACCTCTAGCTGAGGCAACGAAAAACCGGAGACAACGCATGTTCAATGACCATCCTACGACCTTGACTGCAACCCACGAATTCAGATGCTCGCCTTTCTTGGTGTTTCACCGAAAGCTGACGCGATGGCAGGTTGCAGGAGAATATTTTCCCGAAATGCGCCTTGAGGAGACCGTCAGCCTCCGCACCCACGTCCACAAAGGCGCCAAAGGGCTTCACCGCTTTCACCTGCGCGAGGGGAGCACTCCAGGAATGGCAGGGGCCTTCAGGCAAGCGCGGCTCGCTTCAAAAGCCCGAACTGCTCAACACGCCTCGCCACCCAACTCTTCGCCGGCGACCAGGTTGGCCAGCCTGGGACCGCGAAACTGGGAACCGCAAACCGCCTACTTTTGGCTGGCTGAAGAGATCGCCGAGTTCCCTCCTCTGTTGCGCTCGAGGTGTTTGGCTTTCGTGAACACGAACGAGGTCGGAATCATGGCAAAGTACGTATTTGGCTTATGGATTGAAGCTTCGTCAACAGCTGAAAACATGTAGTGACGCCGCGCGTCGTTCTCATGATGGAAGACCAAACTCACTCCGTGTTGAGCAAGAATATGGGTGGCGAACGGCAAACTCAAAGGAAACTTAATTCAGACAACCCATTGTTTAAGAAATCTGCCGCAACGTGTTCCAGGTGGTTGCTGAGCTTGGTGTATGCAAAGCGCCTTTGGTGAACTGGTATCAATTCATACCCATCTTGAGCCAAACACTGGAGAAACTACAGTCTGTGCCTTCCTTGAAGCTAAAACCAATCTTCATTTGAGGGGCGGAAGCCCCCGAATAATCGCTACGGGCTTTGAGCCGTGGACTTAGAGGGTTTTCTGCGGATCGATCAATGCTGTTGCAACCAATTTTCCAAGGGCGTTGGCATTGAAGCATGAAGTCACGCCCACTGGCCGATCACCCCATGGGCTCATTTGTTTCACACACCCGAAGCAAACCCCTGGACTCGGTAAGCGGCTGCAAGCCCTTTGCGATGGCCTTCTTCTCCTGCGTCCGGCCGGACAAGCAAATCGCCGGCCCCGCCGAACAAATGTCGCTTCTGGAGCATAAGCTCGTGTTTGCGCGCGCCAACACGCCTCGGCAAGCCTTGGAACATGTTTGCCAACGGAATGTGTCTTCGCCCAAGAGGTTCATGGGAGGAAAGGCTGCTGGATGACGAGCTTGAAGAAGTGATTCAGAAAAGCTTGTGACTGTTTGCTAAGTGCCGTCCGCAAAGCGCACCTCCGCAGTTCCAGCTTTCAACTTGAAACTATTCAATTAATGCAAGCCAAGCGGGCAAGGGCTGGGGTTGGGTCTGTAACGAGGTATGTAACGGCTATGTAACGAGGTATGTAACAAGGTATAGCACAAAAAGACGTGTTTTGCTTCCGGCCCCTGTTCCAACTTTGCTTCTGAATGGCAAGCTCTCTGCAAGTTGATTCTTCAGCGATGGCGTGCTCTGCAAAAGTCTGCTCTGAAGGAAAGCATGGGAATTCACTGAGAGTCTGCTCATGCGTCGGGGTATGTAACGAGGGGCATGCAGCCAGCCAGGCGGTTTTGTTCATGTGAGGTCTGTAACGAGATCTGCAACGAGGTCTGCAACGAATCTCCGCCACGGCTCTGACACAGACCCCTCAAAAAAAAAACAAACAAACGCGGCTCGAAAGTGGAAAAGTTGCCAAGCAGGCGCACTTCCACAGCTCTGAGACAGTCGCATGATTCAACATACAGCATGCGAAATGAAGCTTTGGCAGCTCCGCCATTCTAGTGTACCAAGGTAGGGTAGGAAAATGTCTTCCTGGATCACCCTCCACCCGTGATGGGCGAATTCCCAAGAATCGCGCAGAAACCCTCCAGATGGGGGAAGCCTAAATGCCTTTAGTTCCTTTGGGAATTGGAAGCGACATCCAAACACATCGCTCACCGTGTTTTACGGTTGGACCCCAAAGCATAAGGGCCAAAGCCTGAAACAACTCGCCAAACACATTGGAAAAGCAGAGGCCGCCTTCTCGTCTTGACACAAACTTACCCCAGCACATTCCGCGGGGCTCCTTCTGGCTTTCCACCATCGTCAGCTTCATGCCTTTGTGGTCGATCCTCTTGACCCAGACCTGCCACACGTGTTGGGTTGGCACACCCTTTCAACAATTGCTTCATGTTGCTCTTCCTGCAAACCAATTCTGAAAGAGTCCCTAGGTTTGACACAAAGCCAGGTGCAAGACAGCAAGGCAACCAATCAAGCTCCAGAGCCAGACACACCTCTTCCAGACTAGACACATGGCTGGCAAGCATTTTGAACAAGCACAACTTAACACCACTGCTGGCTTCCTGTCCCTGGCACACAGTTCACAAATCGAAATGAGTCCCAAATCAAGGAGTTCAAAATTGCACAAGCAATGAAAGGATAGGCTGCATCCTCACCAGCACGGACTGCAATTGAACACTGGTCCTGATAGAGCTGCAAAACCGACACATGATTTGCAGAGATGCAAATCAGTCCATGTGTGACAGCATCATTATAGTTCTTCGAGAGTGGGGCCACATCTCATCTGACTATCGTGGAAAATCAAACTGAGCAAGAGACGGGTCGCTGCATGTGATCGACCCGCTGTTTGCACGTCGTTATGGGACCGTCTCCAAATGCAAAAACCCGAGGATTCCGGCTGCTCCATTTAGAGCAACCCCAAACACGGGCACCCTAAGAGCACCCAACGCACCCAGTGCGTCTCCGCCTTCACCTTGTCGCCCTTCTGTAAGAACTCTCTCGCCTGGCACGGGGAGCTGACCGGAGTCAAAGGGGAGCCCGTTTTTGGGGCTTCACCCGAGTCAGAGGTTGACCGGAGTCAAAGGGGAGCCCGTTTTTGGGGCTTCACCCAAGTCAGAGGTTGACCGGAGTCAAAGGGGAGCCCGTTTTTGGGGCTTCACCCGAGTCAGAGGTTGACCGGAGTCAAAGGGGAGCCCGTTTTTGGGGCTTCACCCAAGTCAGAGGTTGACCGGAGTCAAAGGGGAGCCCGTTTTTGGGGCTTCACCCAAGTCAGAGGTTGACCGGAGTCAAAGGGGAGCCCGTTTTTGGGGCTTCACCCAAGTCAGAGGCTGACCGGAGTCAAAGGGGAGCCCGTGTTTGGGGCTTCACCCGAGTCAGAGGTTGACCGGAGTCAAAGGGGAGCCGTTTTTGGGGCTTCACCCGAGTCGGAGGTTGACCGGAGTCAAAGGGGAGCCCGTTTTTGGGGCTTCACCCGAGTCAGAGGTTGACCGGAGTCAAAGGGGAGCCCGTTTTTGGGGCTTCACCCAAGTCAGAGGTTGACTGGAGTCAAAGGGGAGCCCGTTTTTGGGGCTTCACCCAAGTCAGAGGTTGACCGGAGTCAAAGGAGAGCCCGTTTTTGGTTCTTCACCCAAGTCAGCGGTTGACCGGAGTCAAAGGGGAGCCCGTTTTTGGGGCTTCACCCAAGTCAGAGGTTGACCGGAGTCAAAGGAGAGCCCGTTTTTGGGGCTTCACCCGGGTCACAGGTTGACCGGAGTCAAATTTGGGGCTTCACCCAAGTCAGAGGTTGACCGGAGTCAAAGGGGAGCCCGTTTTTGGGGCTTCACCCAAGTCAGAGGTCGCAAAGGAGAGCCCGTTTTTGGGGCTTCACCGGAGTCAGAGGTTGACTGGAGTCAAAGGAGAGCCCGTTTTGAGGCTTCACCGGAGTCAGAGGTTGACCGGAGTCAAAGGGGAGCCCGTGTTTGGGGCTTCACCGGAGTCAGAGGTTGGCTGGAGTCAAAGGAGAGCCCGTTTTGAGGCTTCACCGGAGTCAGAGGTTGACTGGAGTCAAAGGAGAGCCCGTTTTTGGGGCTTCGCCTGCACATCCAGAAAAGCCCTTTGCCAAGCTTTTTGCGCATGCTCTCCTCTGTCCTTCTTTGGTGTTAATCTGCAACTGGGACATGCACCATCGCCCTGCTTTAAGAGGGAACGCCGAAGTGCGCCACGAGGCGCTTGAACACCCACCGCTGTGAGCGGTCGCAAACGTGGCAGCGGACGTCTTCGGCGAAGTCATCCTGACAAGGAGGGCCACCCAAGTATCCTATTCAAAATCAGGGCCCATATATCCTATTCAAAATCAGGGCCCATCCAATGTTGCCACGTTGTCCTCGGGAACCCGATCCATGAAAACCCTTTGCTTTTACGATCTCACCCTCCTATACGGCATGCCAAGCTCAGCATATGATCACCTTGCTTTGCAAGCGCCTCTCGTAAGCGTGGCTTCTAATGTTGTCTTCCTAACATGCAAGTGTCTGGCTCAGTACGTGTTACATCAACACTCTGTCCTGGATGCAGCTCACATGCAGGAAGGCACTGTCTTTGGCACCGACGTCAACGTTGGCACCTGCAATGTTGTTGGGTGGACAGAGAATAAAAAACAGTTTCTGGTTTCTGGCATGTGTTGAGCAGTCAGCTCGACAGCATCTGAAGTCTCTTCCAAGATCAGTGCGGGGCCCAACCACGTGGTCAGGCGGGTTGATATCAACGAGGAGCTACCCGTGTTTCTAAAAAGAGACAAGCACCTGCTGCAGAAGCAACACACCAACACCATGAGTACAGGTTGGTGGCTTGTGCCGAACAAACTGCCAGAAAGAAAAGGGAGACCCACAATGCCGCCCCGAGGCACGGCGTGCTTCAGAGAGGCATATTGATATACCTCCCCTCCCCTCCCCCCCAACCCCCCACCCCCCTCCCAAAATCCACCTCCCCCGAAACCACTCCCCCCGACAAACCTCACTAAATCCCATGGGACCTGCTCGGCAGACCGCCAGGACAGTGC
Source organism: Effrenium voratum (assembly GCA_963377175.1). Lineage (NCBI taxonomy): Eukaryota > Dinophyceae > Suessiales > Symbiodiniaceae > Effrenium > Effrenium voratum. The sequence goes on from CAUJNA010001968.1 coordinate 763,401, forward strand.
CCTCCAGCTGCTGGTTGAGCTTGAAGTCCTTGAAACTCTTGGTGCCCTCCTCCTAGCCGATAGCGGAGCCGCTTGCGAGCCCACATCCCGGACCAAGATCCGTCGCCGTCTTTTTCCTTTGGGGGGTGCAACTTCCACTTTTGGAGTTGCTTGGCGACCTCCATGGTGAACCAGGCTGTTCGGCAACCGGCGATGTTTGTTGGGGGGTTGGTGGTCTCCCTGCAAAGAATGGGCTTGCCACTGGCATACCAAGGGATGCCCAACCCGTCACTTCAAGGGGGAGGAGTCCCTTTGACCACTCACCGAACCTGCCACATCCAACTGTCCATGCTTCCGGAGCCAGCGGTGACCGAGCCACTTCTTTCCATACCAGGCACTAAGACCAAGGCGGCCAAAACAAACCAAGCCCGACCAGCTTGACTTGCGAGGCGCCGAATGCGCTGGATCCTATTCAAGATGTTGCAGTCCACAACTCCACACGCCTCACAAGGCACTGTTGCGCTTCTGGCCTGTGATCTCGACCAGTTCCAGCTGCAGTGCACGTTGTCTCAACCTTCGTGGGTTGGATTTACAGCTTGCTGGCAGATTCACTTGATGGGCGGCAGGAGGGCTGCTTGCTTTGTGGCACGGCCAGTGGCAATCCCATACTGAAGCAGCTTGAAGGCTTGGCTGCATCTTTTGGTGCATGTCATTCAAATCTAGTCGCTGGGCACGATCCCGGTGAGCTTTGTCTGGCCTCGCTCTGCTCCTGTCTGGATTGTGCTGCTCCGGTGTCCCCGCATCGGCTTCGTGGTCGTTTAGAAGCTCCGAATGCCTGAGTGGTTGGATGCCAGCATGCTAGCAATCCACGAATGTACACGTGCTATATAACCGTGTAGGTAAGTCTTTCTGCCTGCTGAGTATTCTTAGGGCTTGCTTCTTCCGCAATTTCACTCCTTTCCGAAAGAGATCCGAAAAGCTGAGCTCAGATGCTTCATGTTCTTCCCCCACCGGTTCACGCTTCAAGCCATCACTCGATCGATCGGGTCCCGAAGCGTGAGCTCGAGGAAGCCAGGCGAATGTCCTAGCCCAAATGGCGCCACTGGCGCTGGGTCTAAGAAAAACATAGGGTCTCGGTTTCCCCGGCCAGACGAATGCCAAAGTGAACGGAGGCCAAGTGTTCCCCAGTGCACACTGCACATGAAACCTGTACACTGCACCAAGAGTCGCCTGAGATGGTTGCACGCACACAAAGCTCATTCACAGCATCCCTCGTGGCCGGAAGCAAACCCGACAGACCCAGTTCAAGTCAAAACAGGGCATCTCTCCAACTGTTCACTACTCAGGAAGGCACCTAGCACATTCGGTTTCTTGGGGGGTGCTAAAACTTTCTGTCGGATGGTCTTAAGATGTCTTAACAGGGAAAGCAAAAGGACGCCAGCAATGATTGGGGTCTTTGGACACACCCAAACCAGCATGCTGCCAAGGGTCGCAGTACTCGCGCAGTCACCTCATCACCCTCATCCAGGATCTCTGCTGGATGGCCCACGTACCGAGTGCTCAGTTGCGAGATGTGCCTCGGTTGCAACATGTGCGCATCGATGCCCAAACATGTCTGCATCACCCCGCTGTCAACAAAGCCACGACAGTGAAGGGGCATACTGAGAATTTGGTGCTTAGTGGAAATCAAATTGTGAACTAAGGTCAGCAACGGCTGACTTGCCCATCTAGTGAGCTGTTCGAATGCGGCTAGACAGTCCTGGCATTGCCAGCGCTCAATGAGACTCATTGACATACTGGCACATTGGGGTTGGAATGCAGGACCCCTTGAATACCTGGTTCATTTTGTGAACCCCGCAAAAATGTGCGTTCGCACGCACAAAAGTGCTTCCAGCATCTATGTTGATCGTGTCGAACTATTGGTCGCTCGCTTTCCGCACCCAAACTCTTCTCAGCAAACACCGTCGAAGTTCGGCTCATCGTTTGATAGCCGGAGGTGCGCGAAACCGTCCAGGAACGGGTAGACTCCGTTGAGCCTGATGATGACCCCGTTGTCATTGATCGTCTTCACCTGAAGCCAACGTGCCGTCCTCTCAGGAACCATACTGCACGAGGACGCGTGAACTTGGGTAGTCGAGCATGCTTCAACCCGACCATTGCCGGAGGTGCAAAGCCAAGATCTTGTGACAGGATCGGAATTGGAAGGTGCGACATGGTGGAGCAACACCTCTGGTGTTCTGACAAATGTAGCCTCTCTGTAGCTATCTTGCCCATTCCCCAGCCGCTTTCACTTCTAACAAACACACTTGCATGACTGCTCAAAATGGGAGCCCAGATTTTCCCGAGGGACGAGGAAACCCCATCAGGCACCAGGAAAGACCGCGAACCGGAGCAACTTGCCGCGAACCCCGCCTCGCCCTGCAGCGCCTGAAAGCAAACGGGGTGCAAGCGAGACTGGGGGAAACTGGGCATAAGATCAAAGTGTACAAGCATCGACACGATGAAAAAAAATGCTCAGGTTTTAGTCATTGTTTCCATTTACCAGGGTGCAATTTTGGGTACCTATTTTTGACCCACAGCCATATATGAGCCCTCGACACGAGACACAAGAATGCTTGAAGCTCCCACAGGGTCAACCATATGTAAGGACATGCATCTGGGTGTGGCTCAAAAAACCGGTACCAAAATGAAACCCTGGCAAGTGGAAACATGGACCAAAACCCGCGGTTTGCCCCTCCTGTTTAATTTTGAGCCACAGCCAATTTTGCCCTGGTGACGCTCCCCGCCTGACCCGCTTTGTAGAGCTTCGCAGGTGCCACACCCGGCTCCCTGGCCGCGCCGGCCGCTCGCTCTTGCTGGACCTGGAGGCATGAACTTGTCAGTAACTGTGTCTCAAAGCGCAACCCACGCCCAAGGAACAGCAATGGTACACGCAGTTTTAGGGAGGTGTGACCCATGTGAAGGTCAATCTGGCAGTGGTCTCAACAGCCAGCCAAAATCCAAAAGTTGCTTCAAAGTGGTCTCTCTAAACCCGGGCTGGATGAACACAGCTCCCATCGGTTGCCTTCTCCACGTCGGTCGTGAGTGGTGCCGAAAAATTGGTAAGCCTCGGGCGATCACAGGCTCGAAGCTGCCGGGAACCTGAAAACTTGATGCAGCTTTTAGTTGACGCTGTGTCTTGCAAAAGGATGTGGCTGTGGTTGTCAAAACCAATGGTACCATTTTGGGGTAGGTACACCGCCCATTTTAGCCTATTTTAGTAGGGATTGGGATGGGGGAGGTACGGGATTTTGACCCGTGGCCATGTGACCCGACGTTGGAGGGTCAGAAGCAAAGGAAATGAAGTGCTCAAGCCACTTGCCGAAGAACTCCGAACAAGCCTGAGGAATAAAGGAACAAAATCCGGTGCAATCTGCGATAACCCGTTTTGTCTTCGGGGCTTTGCCTTCTTATTTCAAGGGGTCTGCCCAAAGGCAACAGGTTTCAAATGGTTTAGGTTCCAGCCAAGAGACAAAGGGGCGAACAGGGCGAGCAGCAACACCTGGCAAGCTTCGGAGCCAATTTCGATGCAAAACTGAGCATCTGCCCTGGCATCCGGGTATGATCAAAACCAGCGACCTCATGTCGAGTTTAAAAATAACCTGTTCAAAGAGAAGAGTTGGCCGGAAAATACCCAAAGTCATAGGTTGAAGGAACAGTGTCAACCAGGAGTCAAGAACTCCCACTTGGAACATGCAAAGGCGATTCCTCTTGTGCTAGGGGTCAAAGGTTGCACCATCTGTTCATCAAGAACAACTAGAAGTGCATGGCAATTGGGACATTCACCCTTGGATCACAATGGATGCGTTTGCTAGAAACAAAGTCCGTACCATGCCAGTTTGCTAGGGAACCCCAAACATCAGGGACTGCTTCTGCTTGAACATGTCACAGAGAGTGCCAATGGACCCAGCGACATCCACACTCGCCGAGGCAATTTATGATCCAAATCCGCCAAACTGCCTTCGAGGTCCAAAGTACTGAATGCTTATCATGCGTCACTATGGTATTGGATTGTCTTGCAGCAGGTGCCATGAGCCGTATGAGAAGAATCAACAGCTTCCTCTCATGGATCACGGAACATGCTCGTCGCGGGCGTACCCGGATTGTGTTGTGGCTACTGCAGCCAATCTGACACCAGTGTGCACACCAACCCCGTAAAGAAGCTTTGAATTGTTGCCATACAAAAACACGAAGAGCTAGCTTGTTTCCGTAAACTTGCAGGGGAGTATCCATTTGGACCCTCCAACTACCCTCCAACTACCCTGCAGAAAAAGAAGGGGGTTGTCCCCCTGTACAAAACGGTCGTCTAACTAAAGGCAGAACATGCGCTCCTAGCAAAGCGACACCCGAAAAGTTAAGTCTGTACCACGGCGTGCCTGCTATGCAGTGGAGAGAAAAACTGCCAAGACAGGGGAGACTGCCGGAGAAAGAACAACTCAGGTCGTGAGTACAAGCAGCATCTCATCATCTTCTCTAATGGCATCATGCGCCTGCCACTGTTTGGAAACATCATCAAACACTTGCCTGCCAGATTGTGCAAGGCCACAAATTGGAATTGATTGCTTGCAGACGTTGCTTCTGGTACCCAGGAAGCCAAGCCTACTAAATTCAACATCAGCAACTCAGCACAGTTCAGTCCAGCACATGGCTCTGAGTAGGACTTCGAGCCGATTCGCTCCCTAGCCCTTCGCTTGATCCCTCGAAGCACCCCGGCGCGCCGTGCTGCGGCGAGCACACCTCAAGCACTTGGCGCAGTTGCGCACACCTCAAGCACCTCAAGAAACCTCTGCCAAGGTCATAAAGGCCTATGAACTCTATGAAATCAGGAGAAGGTTTCTATCAACCCTATGAAAAATCAGTCCAATAACACCTGACTATCAACCCTATTAAATCAGTCAGGCCGCAAAGCTCATGATAGCATTTCTGTCCTGAGGTGGTGCGGGCGCGAAGGTTGCACCCGTAAAGAATTGAATCGGAACAATACCCCTTGTTCAATCCCGATTCACCATGCCCTCCAATCTCTATATCTAGACTTGCTGCAAGTTCCCTCCTCCCGACTCTGGGGTCTGCTCTTTACGGGTGTTACCTGCAAATTACAGATTCTCATTTTCCAGGGTTCCCTGTGAGGCTTCTCTATGCCCTGACACTGACATTGTAGAACCGAAATTTGAGTCCGCCCAAGAACTCAACACGGTGCGTCAGTAATGGTTGACGGTCGAGGGGCAAACCCCGTGGTATGGGGACAAGTGTCGGGGCTTGGCAACGTGGCAACCTGCTGCACCTAGTGCCGTGGTCAACGCCGGCAAAACCCATGGGTCCCAGTCGCACAGGCGCGCTTCACGGGAAGTCAACACGAATCAATCTTCCACAAGGAGCCAATCCAAATTGCATAACGGAATTTTGAATGTTCAAGGCATTGCACAAGTCGTACAGAGGCATCATTGAGGTCTGCATTGTGCGCTTTCCTTCACACATGCACCTCCCTTTAAGTGCTGACTGGTGAACATATTTTCTCATGAGCATAGCATAAGCAGTGGGCAATGCAAGTTCAGCTTGTCAATCTTTTCTCCGGTACGAGTGCCAGCACGATGTCTAACTTGTGTGCCCGCAGTAGGTAACAATGATGTTGTTGCATTACGGCTAGGCATCCACATCCACTATCGACCTTGTTTGAGAGGAACTTTGCCCCCAACAGCGTCCATTGTGAACATGTACCCGAAACCTTAGCAAAAGGCTCAAAACTGCTCGCACGCCAGAATTGAGCCATGTCCTAAACGTGCGATGATTTGCTATGTCGTATCAAGTTAGTTGGGGGACAACGTGTAATTACATTTCTCGAAAAAAAACAAGGTTGTAAAGGTCAATGGAAGAGCAAACCAAGAAGCGGTCATCGAACAAACTCTACCCATCTTTGCAGCTTCTCCATCTCCCAGCTGTCAGTCCCGCCGCACCTCCGTGCGCTAACCTGGAGGTATCAAAAGGCAAGAGCCCCCGGGCCGGGTCCAGAAAAGGACTGCAGGTTAGCAAAGCTGGTTAAGGATTGACCTTTCCTCTTGCCAGCCGCTGCGAAACTTCGGCGCTTTCGCAGGGAAAGCCTCGGGCTCCTCACGCTTGACTTTACATTGAAACCGAGGGCTTGCAAGATCCTCGGATCTGTCTGTTACTTTCAGGTCTAGCAACTTGTGGTACAGTAGTGCAGGGCCGCTCCAGCTCAAGGAATCATCGTTCTTTGCAGCATACATGCCGCACCCAAGTACACTTTGGTGGCGAGCAAAGTTTGTGGCAGCTGCAAAGCCATTCACTGAAAGAAGGATCATGATTCTTAGACCGTTGCCTTTCACCGCGCGAAAGTGAAAAGCTTTCGCCGTACGGAAATCCACGGCTTACCGTCCAGAAACTCATACCAGTTCCAGGGTTGCGCTCAAAGTCAATTTCAGGCGCCGGAATTCGTCTTGCAGGCGTAGTGGGCTATCCCCAAGTCACAGAAGTTCAGGGATGGCAACACATGGGGAAGCTTCGAGTTGATCAAAGTCACACCGAACCCCAGGGATGGACACCCAAAAAATATGTTTGCAATGAGGTGTCCCCTCCCCCAAAGTGGCACTGGCTTCAGGCAAGGGCCCACCATGATTTTAGGCACTGAAGGCTTTCTTGGGTGTGCAGTGCTTGTCTCCTCAAACAGCACGCTATCATGGTTTCAGCACCTAGCGCATGGCCCCAAATGGCTGCTGGAGTTCACTCCCCTTCGCAAGAGGACATGGTTGGACCTGATAGTGGAGGGTAGCCACACGAGTGTCAGCATGCTGCTGGGAATTGGGACACACCAAGCAACACGTGTGGGTGCTTCACACAATTGGGAAACTCTCCCCTGAATGGCTGAACTTCTTTTTGTTTCGATCCATATCAAAAGCTCTCCACTGCGGAAACACACGTGCCTGCGTCATGCCTGCTCACACAGCTCTGATCAGAGCGTGCTATGTACAGCGGCCTACTGGGTATGCGATGAAGTGGAACATGTCCTGGCAGCATCAACATTTGTTGTATGCAGAAATTCAAAAATGCTCTTTCATGCAAGTATGATTGATCGTGCTGGTTCAGAAAAAGAAAAGCTCCTGTGCCGGAAAATATTGCAGGCAAACAGCGTGCGGCAATCCCTGCATCGGCAGGAACTCACAAGCAACCCAGACTTCTTCTAGGTGCGAGCCCACTTGAACAACAGCCGGCTACCCTCGCGGTTGGCAAACAAGGCGTGCAGTCTAGGCAGGTGGTTCTCCAAGAAACAGGAAAAGCACAGCTAAGATTGAACCCATGATGATGAGTATACCGAGCTCTTACACAACCGAAGGCAGCCCCAAGTGTCGTGGAATCAACATTGGCTTTCATGCTGAAGAACAAGATCAGTGCATTTTCCACTCACCAACTGGTCAGTCGGTCAGTCGGTCAGGCGCCTTTTTCCTCCCAGCTTGGTCCAAGTCCCATTAGGGATGCTGGACTTGCTCATGCAGGCGGGGCTCCGCCGTCTCTGAGCTTCAAATGTACAAAATCATAGCGAAACATGACACAGGGGCATGCAACGTATCCAACCCGGAGCAAATCTTTGCCGCTTGCCTGCATGGCACATGCTTTCCCGGTGACACTGTGAAACTTACATTGAGCTTGCCGGCAGGTCATGGGGCACTGATGAGAGTCTTCCCCCAGTTCAATGATGGCTTGTGACTGGAATATCAATCGTCTCTGTGCAGCATCCTCTGCAGGTCAATGCTCCTAGGCAATCAGGTACCGTTCCATAAGCCTGTGACCCACAGCCAGAATCAGCTCACTTTGGATGCACAATGCCTGGCGGTCACAAGTGCCATATATGTTGCAAGCCTTGAGCACGGACGGTTTACTGGGCTCTTTGAGCACACTCTGGCTTTCGGTGTTGGTAGGACCTGAAATCATCAAGCTGCTACAAAATATATTACACGCATTCAACATCAAGGTGAAAGCTTTGAGTCTCAAGCAGCTCGCTCGGCGCAAAGCAGCTAGAAACGTTGTCAGGACGCAAGTGCCACACCTGGTACATTTAGTACACGCCTGCTCTCAGATTGAATGCTCGCATTCCAGGCATGCCTGATTCAATACGCGTCCTTGTTACTGCAGGAATCCATGCAAGCCGCTTCTGCTGAGATGATACCAAAAGGCTGCCTCTGGCAGTGTCTCGTGAATTGGAAGAACCCGGGCTCTAAAAGCCAAGCCATGTTCTTGGCACGCTTGACCAAGCCTGGCTCAGGCCACAAGCGCGTGAGCCATGTCCTCAGCGACGCAAAATACGTTGCACGCGAGCTCTCCACATGGGCCCATACATTGATACATTATTTATATTACCAACAATAAGGCGCCTCCAACCATTTAGTTGACACACCCACACGCGGGGGGGTCTTTTTGAGGGTTCTTTGGTCTGCTTTATCGATTGTGGGGGCTCCCCCCAAAAGCGAGACCCGAATCTAGTGGCCAGCGCATCTCAGGGCCCGTCTCCGGCGGTGGTTGTCCAGTCAGCTCTGCCCATGGACATCTGCACCTTGCAGCTGGGATCACCGCCGAAATACGCAGCGCGTGATCTGATTGGCTTGTCAGACAAAACCTCCGTCCGCCCGGCGGAAAAAGAGTTGTAGCTGCGTGCTTTCTGCCCCGGAGAAGCCTTGTTTAGTTTGATAAGTCTGGGATAAGTTGGGCGCCTAACAAGAAAGGTCCACACAGACGTCCAAAGAATTCCAAAGACTTTCAGACACGCACGCCGGCAGCAGCATGCTTTGTCGCCCAAGTCCATCTGGTTGCTCCGGCCTGCGACTGCGAGGAGCGCGCCACGTTCTTCATTCGCTGCAGGAGCTCCTTAGCTTCGGGAGTTGCGGCGTTGTGTGCCGCAAGCCTTTGTGGTCCCATACAGCACTAGTATGTCTATGGGCCGGGCATCCTTGGGCCCTGTGCATGTGTGCAACTTTGGCTGTCTGTGTTTGCATGTGCGAGTGTGGGTGTAAGCGTGGCACTGCCAGCCTTCTGCGCAGTTACATGTGCGTGTGTGTTCGTGTGTGCGTGTGTGCGTGTGTGCGTGTGTGCGTGTGCGTGTGCGTGCGGGTGTGTGTGTGTGTACGTTGTGGGTGCGCTATGCATGCATGCCTACGTCATGCCTACGTGCAGTTTCCGTGCATAAACGGTACATGCGTGCGAGCGTGTGTGCATGGTTTTGTGTTTGTGATTGAGTTTGTGTTTGTAGTGGTGCTTGTGTTTGTAGCTGTGTTTGTAGCTGTGTTTGTAGTTGTGTTCGTAGTTGTGTTCGTAGTCTTTCGCAGTTGTGTTTGTAGTTGCGTCGCTTATCTTTCTAGTTGTGTCTGCACTTGAGCTTGTGCTTGTGTTGGTACTTGTGTGTATGTGTTTTCGCGTGGGTTTGTGAGTGGGTGAGGCAGAGAGGCAGGTTGGTTGCTTGGCTGGCCAGCTCACGGGCTGGCTAGTCGGATGGTTAGTTGTTTGGTTGCCTGAGAACTTGTTTGACGATCTTGGCTTCAGCCAATGCACTCTTTCTGTGAATTGCCAGCACTTCAGAGATGATGGAACATTTGAAGAAGCGCTTGGGCTTGATTGATAGCGAATGACTTGGTGCAGGGTTTGGCATGCTCATTCCTCAGCCAAGAACAAGTCGGATAGGCTTATTCTACTGTATTTTGCGCTTGGGTGAATCAATTGTGACATCATCACAACTTTTACTGCCAGCTGGATGATGCAATGAGTATCTTCATAAGCCTCACAGAGAGTGACACCAACTGCTCAAGCATTCTAATTGCTTGTTCTGTACACTACGGCCTGGTTCGCTGCTTCAAGCCCGTCACTGAAGACTTGACGGTCAGCGCAATTCTCCGTATCCGGAATCGCATGCTAGGAATCAGTAGGCTGTAATACTAAATGACATGCGCATAACGCTCAAATCATGGTTGCGGTCAAAGACTTTTTTCTCAGTGCAACTTGCACCAGAAAGCTTTGGGACAAAACACCCGCAGCCTGCAACCAAAAGCGCCGTCCAAAGCAGTTCCGGCCCTGCGGGCGCCCCTGCGGAGTCCATCATCTTCACCGCCGTGCCGCCAGGCCTGGCCCCATGGTTCCGGGTGCTGCCATCAAATCTCTGGCTGGTGCGATAGGCAGGGAATGAGGGAATGAACCCTATTCACCATCTCCCATGGGTTCCTTTAAAGGAACTCCAAGGTTCATTCACTCCTTCTTTTCTGAGCACCAGCAAGACCTTTCTTCGGCTCGGGGGAACTGTTCCAACGGTATGGGCAGTGAAGTGTTGACAACTCATCTAGGTGCGTCTGAAAAGAAGTGTCGAAGTGTCGGTGCACAAACGAAGCGCGGGAGGTTGTTTGCAACGAAGCACTACATGACAACTATACAAGTGGATCGATACTGCAGGTCAACACCACTTTGCTGAATGAGGGGTTTGAATGGTACCCTTCTTCGTCAATCAGGAGTTCATGCTTTCAGCATGAGAACTTCTCAATATGATACTGCACAGCTGGTGGCAGGGTGCTTGACTCAATGGAGTGCAAGCTTCGCGTCACATGCATGAAGTGGTTGGCATTTCCTCCAGGACAAAACCCGTTAAGCTCGCCATAGGCCCGGAACCGAAACTCTGATTGAAATGGGCTACTCCCTGAAACTTGAGGATACCATGCACTTAGAAGACATTCATCTAAGGCTCAAGACGAAGCTCAACCGGCACCTGGAGATGGCTTCAATCTCCGCCGGATCCTTGGAACGTGCCAGGTCCAAGCACGGGCCTTTGACCCTTGGGTCCCTTCAAGGCCCTGGGCGAGGAGAGGCTTCCAACGGCCTTGTCATCCGCAAGTCGGGAGAAGGGAGGCGGCTCCAAACAAGAGCACAGGAGGGAAGGTCATGTGCAAGATGTCCAATGTAAATCTTTCACATCCTTTTGCCATGTACGCAGAAAACGAGGGGATGTGAAGAACTCGGTTTTCCCCAAACAGTTTTCAGCTTCATAGGTTCCAAAAAAGACAAGTGCATCCTGATGCTGTACCTCCCACTTGCTAACCCCAAATGACTAAGTAGAGGGCGGATTGCTTGGCTGTCTCTGGTTGGTCCCTTTTTTGCTCAGTGGCTCGGTTGGTTCATTGGCCGCTTGGTGGCTTGTTCTTTCTCAATTGCAGGTCATCAGATCGACCAGGGAATCCAAGCTTCCATGAGGTATCAGTCGGTACCTCACCATTCTTGGAGGAATCCTCGTTTGAGAGACCCATTTGAGTGGTGGTTTTTATTCCCTTAAAATTTGCATTCACGCATCAAACCCTTGCGCGACACCTTCCGGATGTCAACATCTATACATGTTTGCTTGAGCGGAAAAAATAAACCGCCGCTCATCTTTTGCCAGTGGGTCAAAATAGGTGCCCAAAATGGAACCCTGGTAAATGGAAGCATGGACTAAAACCTGCGGTCCAATTCCTGGTGGCCTAATTTTGACCCATACCCATTTGGGATTCCATGAGGTCTAAATTCATCTATTTTATGTTTGTTGTCCAAAAAGAAGATTCATAAGGTTAGGAAAGGTAATTAGAAGATACAAACAAACAATCCAAATAATACAAGGTAAAGAGAAGATGAACCGACATGAAGGTGCCATCAGAATCCTTTTGTAGGAGCTCTTCAAATTCAAGAACCTGTTATCCTTGGCGAGCCACAAATCAAGGGTTAACCGATGATGGCGAGGGAAGGGCTCATCATCTCTTATTCCTTGCCTTTTTCATTTCCCAGTCTTGTTAATTGCTTTTACTTTAGGATCATCAATTTGTGTTAGGAATCATCTCTCTTTCATTAACCTGTCATATCTTGGAAGATCTTGAATGGATTTCTTCTAATTAATTCTACTCCAAAAAGCGCCTCAGGCTTCCCTGAGGCTTCCAGCCAGCAGCGGCCGCAGCAGCGCAGGCGCGGAGCTGGCGAGAAGAACCCCACCGGCGCGCGAGCTTCCCTTCGTGTGCTTAGGGCCCTTAGAAAAAAAAACTGCATATGTCCAGTGGTGATAGACTCCCTTTAAAACCAGAAAGGGCCAAAAACTAGAAAAAACACAAGGCAGTATAAGGCAGTAGTGATAGACTCCCTTTAAGCCCAAAAAGGGACAATAACCAAAGACTCTCAAGCAAATGGAAGGGTCCGCTGCTGTGGCCTTGAGGCCCTCTGTTTGGGGGGAATCTGCAGGAATGCTAGAAAATTGGCTCCCGGGGGCACAAAGAAACCACGCCAATATTGCACCTCGTACCTTCGGTCCCGCTTTGAAGCTCAAAGGAAGCCTAGTGTGTTCTTGCTCAGTGAAGCATTCAAGCTTCTTATCTCCACTCAGTCTGCCAAGTCACAAACTTTTTGATGGAGTTACCATTTGGCTGTGGCTCAAAAACCGGTGCCAAAATAAAACCCTGGTAAGTGGAATCATGGACCAAAACCTGCGTAATCCCTCCTGTTTAATTTTGAGCCACCCCCATTTCTTGCCCACTTTACCAGGATGCACATGCTGCGAGGCTTCCAAGCGCCGGCCTTGAGAGCGGCGCTCGTCTCAACGTCGGCACTTTCTTCAAGGTCCTGGCGTCATACCTTTGCCTCAACCAGCTCTTGTCGCTGGCTCTCGCTATGGCGAGTCGCGCAGCTCGGACTCTGCTGTCTTCCCAGAACTCCCGGTTAGAATGAGAGCTTCCCTCCCATCCTTTGTTCATTTGTGATTGCGGCATGCGAAGTGGACAGGCTCCTTCAACGGGTTTCAGTCCCCTTCCAGGACGCGAGGGAATTTAGATCTGAGTGCTGGTTGACCGGTCCTGTTGCCCTTCGGGACAGCCAGGGAATAGCCGAAGAGGCGCTCATGCGCCGCCTGAAACATGGCCAGTGGCAAAGGATGGAAGGTGAATGGTCTGTACGCAAAGCCACCAACCACAAATAACATGCCGGCTGTTTTGATCAATTGAGGCACCCTGAAGGGCAAATATGATGACTTTCAAGACCTTTGCGCTTCACCCATTCAATTCAGCAATGGCCATCAACAGCTGTGCATTTCCATGGCATCCTGTGATTTCCACCATTCAACATGAAGCTCTAAATCGACTAAGGTACTGCAACTGCGTACATGAGCAGCAGTCGGGCTCAAGCACGTTGTGTGAAAGTGCTACTCCCTGATGATACAGAACCACCAAGCTCTCCGCACGCCGTACGCTGTCGATTTCATGACAATCCGATCGCATGATCATCTGCAACATCTTCCCCAAGAGGTTCATGTATGGCCAACAGCTGGAAGAGGTGCACCCATCTCTTTCAGGATTTCATGTCCAATCAAACTGCATCGCAAAGCGCCCTTTCATTGTCGCAGCCGAAGCCTGACTTTGACACGAAGCAGTCGAATGGCAGGTCTGGTGGAAACCCTGCCCCTCCCATGCGCCTTTGGTCCTTGGCTGGCGGTGTAGTCCGCATAGCTCGGCAGCCTGCCGACGACGTGCATGACTCGCCTGCAACCTCTTTGACCCACTACTTCAGGGCTTTACCCTCTTATCTCAGGGCCACCCCAAAATGAGCACGTTTGAAAGCATCGGATGAGTTTTCACTGACGTTTGCGGATACGTTACTCTGGAACTCGCAACTGTGAATCGAGAGGCCCCGCCTCTCGCAAGCTGCTGCGAGGTTCTGCAGACCGCGCATCATCTGGCAATTCGCTGTACAGTGTGCGTCCAATCCTTCTAGCGGGCGCTACCACCTCAGGCAAGCAAACATCAAGAACGCAAAAGGTACGCCCAAACAATACGGATATGAGGCACGGACATTGCTCTTGGTTCTCCCGACTGACATGAGAAATTGACCAGCATCGCATTGTCCGTCAAAACATTGTCCGTTGACAGTAACTATAGATCCTAGCTATGCAGAGATCAATCTGCACAATTCCATGTTGAATCTGAGTGCTTTATAAGCATGCCTGGACAAACTCCAAAACTCTTCTTGAAGAGTACGAAGCTGTTATGTGGTACATGCTATTCGCAAGATCGAATGCCTTTGGGTGTGTCAAAGGCGGGGGCCCCTCAAAATGGCCGGTTTTCATGTTGGTCTACCTTACTCCCCGCCCTCCCGAAGGAAAAACAAAGCGGGTACTGGATTTGACATAAAGTTGCTGAAGTTTCAGTGACAACGCCTGGGGCACGCCTGGGTCTAAGCAGAAATCCGTGTCTACATTAAGGTGTCCTCTTTGGAAAAATAGACTGTACTACGCGACCGTACTGGCTGCTGAGTGGGAACCAAGCGTGATCCACTGGAACCAATCTATTTTCCAGCAAGCTGAAAAAGAGGACCGAGCTCTGTCCCCCCCAGGCACCTCTGCAGCCTCATGGGGGTTTCGCTCGGGGCCCAACACCTCGCGAAGCAAAGCTGGCCAAACCTGCCTTTGGAGGCTCGGGAAAAGGGAGTCCTTTTCTCAAATTTGGAAAGGAGAGTAGGTTGAATGAGACTTTTTTGGTAGAAAATTTACAAAAAGGCGAACAGGTTGAATGTGACTTTTGGTAGAAGCATTAAGGTCGTTGAAGCAAAGAATAGATACTCGGAAGTGTGGGTTTAGCAAATCCAGATTCGAGTGCTCTCTGGATCGCAACGCAAAGCATGCCCTGTGAAAAACTGTTCCATATCAGGGAGACCCTTGAATTGGTCATTCTGATCCAATGTGGGCATACAGTCTCCCACTGACACTCCTGCAAAAACGCGCGGCACCACAAAAAGTGGCACCCTTGTAACAAGTGCTTCCTCTGAACATGTTCCTCAAGGCGGTTGGTGTCCTTTTGGTTTCCATTTGCCATCCAAAAAGAGGTCCCCTAATTTCCGGGAGGGAGCGCAAGCCATTCAACCCCAGTGCTTTTGCATGTCGAGGTTCGTGCAAGCGCGGTTCGCTGATCCAACACATGCCTTCTGCTTGGCCCTTTGATAACGGCTACCGCACCAAGACGCGGTGGCTTGTCAGCTCGGAAACCGTTTTGAAGAGGAATTTAGAATGAGTGACCCTTGAAATTGGGTGCTTTCTTCATGATTTCATTCCAAAATCATATAGTTGAGACTTCAGGGAATCGTTAGCTATTATCCTGAAGCTGCTTACTCCTTGCCCAGCTTGGGCTGTTAGTTGTCGCGTTCTTTTCTTTGCCCCTGCAAGGGTCGCCCTGAGCAGGTTAAAGTAAGAGGAGCACGCAATGGTATGTGAGCCACACTCACATTTGTCCCAACCAGCGTGAGAATTTGGCGGTCAACCCCCACCTTCTCATTGTACTTTGGGGATTGCGCCCAATGTCAGCCCAAAGCTATGCATCTCAGGGATAGAGACAAACCTTTAGCGAATTCATACTGCTCCGCATCTTTTCGACATACTGAATCGGGATGCTCAATCGCTTCCGGCCGCCCAATTCTTGGCATCAAGTCTGTGGCCAATGGTTCAACAATCGTTTTATGCTTCCAGAACACATCCTCCAGATTATGTTGGTTTAGTGCTAGTTGTAGTTGGTTTAGGTAGTTGTAGTTGGTGTGCGTGGCGAAAGCTCTGTCCCGCTTCATTTGGTCTACTTTTGCCGAAACCATGATTGATGTCCAACACATCCTGCCGCTGCATTTACGCCCTGCTTGGGTCAGAGGGGCATCTAACCTTGGCCAACAACCAGACGAGAGTTCCAGGAATTTTGCAAGGGGTCCGTGTGCCAACCGGGCCCAGGTTTAGGCAGGCCATCTATCGAACCATCTATTCCTAAACTGAAAACTACCATCGAAGCAACTGAACGGCAGCGCACCTGCCAGTGCTTGAGCTTACTCCGCACCCGATCGGTGAGGACCTGTCAGAGCTTGGTACAGGCACTCGGAAAAAAAAGGCAGCGACCGTCTCAAACGAAAGGAGCAGTTGCCGGATCTACTGCCTTCCTGCCAAACTAAGGCCCATGGTAGAATCTGTCAAATTCCTCAAGGCTGACCCTGGCTGAGCCTGGTGGAATGGGACGTTGTGGCCGAAGCGTTGCGGCATCTAGTTTTTCAGTGGGATTCCCTAAAGGCGCTTGGGGTTGACCCAAGCATCGCAAGCAATGCACTGGCGATTCGACTAACAAGAAGTAAAGCTTCTGCACTTGCGCTGGCGTCTTGCAGCTGCTTCTGTCAGGCTCCCTCAAGTACATCCATGTAAAGCTCAAGGACCCTTCTTTCACGAAACGCAGCATGAAAGCCGGGCCGCAATCCAAATGCGAACATGTCTAAAGTGTGCGCGTGTGTGTGTGTGTGTGTGTGCGCGCGTGCGTGCAGGGGCGCGGCCGTGCGTGCGGGCGTGCTTGCATGCCTCTCTGCGCACCTGCCTGCCTGCCTGCCGGCCTGCCTGCCTGCGTGCACGTGTGCTTGAGCGTGCGCGCGTGCTTCAGCGCGTGTGCGTGGGTGAGTGTCTGTGTGTGTGTGTGGTTGTGTGTGGGTGTGGGGCGTGGGTGGGTGGGTGCTTGCATGCTTGCGTGCGCGTGCATGTGTGCGTGCGGGGGCGAGGGCGTGGGGGCCTGCGGGCGTGTGGGCGGAAGCGTCTCTGCGTGTGGGCGTGTGGGCATGTGGCTGTGTGGGTGTGTGGGTGTGTGGGTGTGTGGGTGTGTGGGTGTGTGGATGTGTGGGTGTGTGGGTGTGTGCGTGTGTGCGTGTGTGCCCGCCTCCCTGGCTGCCTGCCTGCCTGCCTGCCTGCCTGGCTCTCTCTCTCTCTCTCTCTCTCTCTCTCTCTCTCTGTCTCTGTCTCTGTCTCTGTCTCTGTCTCTGTCTCGTCTCGGTCTCCGTCTCTCTCTCTCTGTTTTTGTCTCTTTTTGTCTCTGTCTTTCTGTCCCCGTCTCTGTGTGTGTGTGTGCCTGCGTGTCTGTATGTCTATGCGTGTGTATGTGTATTGTGCCTGTCTCTCCGTCCGTGCGTCCGTCCGTCCGTCTGTCTGCTTGTCTGTGTCTGTCTGTCTGTCTCTGTCTGTCTCTGTCTGTCTCTGTCTGAGTCTGTCTGTCTCTGTCTGTCTCTGTCTGTCTCTGTCTTTCTGTCTCTGTCTTTCTGTCTCTGTCTCTGTCTTTCTGTCTCTGCCTTTCTGTCTCTCTCTGTTTGTCTCTGTCTATCTGTCTCTGTCTTTCTGTCTCTGTCTCTGTCTTTCTGTCTCTGCCTTTCTGTCTCTCTCTGTTTGTCTCTGTCTATCTGTCTCTGTCTTTCTGTCTCTGTCTCTGTCTGTCTCTGTCTGTCTCTCTCTGTTTGTCTCTGTCTATCTGTCTCTGTCTTTCTGTCTCTGTCTCTGTCTCTGTCTCTGTTCTGTCTCTGTCTCTGTCTGTCTCTGTCTGTCTCTGTCTGTCTCTGTCTGTCTCTGTCTGTCTCTGTCTGTCTCTCTGTCTCTGTCTGTCTCTGTCTGTCTCTGTCTGTCTCTGTCTGTCTCTGTCTGTCTCTGTCTGTCTCTGTCTGTCTCTGTCTGTCTCTGTCTGTCTCTGTCTGTCTCTGTCTGTCTCTGTCTGTCTCTGTCTGTCTCTGTCTGTCTCTGTCTGTCTCTGTCTGTCTCTGTCTGTCTCTGTCTGTTTGTGCCTCTATTTCCGTCTCTGTTTGTGCCTCTGTGTGGCTCTCTGTTTGTGTCTCTGTTTGGTGCCTCTGTCTGCGTCTCTGTCTGTGTCTCTGCTTGTGTCTCTGTCTGTGCCTCTGTTTGTGTGGGTGTGTGGATGTGTCCGTGTCTCCGTTTGTGTGTAGGTGTCTCTGTCTCTGTGTCTCTGTGTCTCTGTGTCTGCTTTTGTCACTGAAACCTCCTGGACCGAACCTGAGCATGAGCGCCAAAGCAAGATTCGTTGCCAAAGCATCAACCTTCCGAACAGGAGGAGATCGAATAATCGTTTCAGAATTTCAAGAAGGAAGTCATCCTGGATACATCCGGTGTCAATTGGAATGTGTTAAGTGAATTGTCTGCTGCTTCGTGCAAGCCAACTGCTTTGTTCCACCACTGCCACTCACCGCCGAGTCTGTCATGCGGCCATTGAATACCCCGGTAAGTTCAGGCGTTCGCAAAGCCTCATCATTCCCCACGTCGGAAAAAGCCCTGCCCTCCAACCTTCATCGTGTGATGCTCCTGGACTGGAGAATTGGTAAGATGAAAGTAGTCCGCCACCTGGGCGTCACTTGGGAATTACTCGGCCTGACGTGCTTGTGAAACCCGCTCCTTTTGCTACTGGCCTCTAAAACACAGCGAAATCTATGGTTTTGTTGAGACCACGCACGGCCAGCAGCATTCACCTTGCCTCAGTGGTGTGCCATGCAAGGACAAACTTCCGCGCCACATTCCGCTATCACATCACTCTGTAGAGTGTCAAGGAAGGCTCTGTCTAATACAACTATGTCACCATGACTTTGAAAGATCGCCTCTTCAGGGGTTCATCTTATCGCCAATGGCGAATGCGTGAGAGGTTTCTCTTTTGTCTCCTCCTTGCGTTCCAATGAGCAGTTTCTGCTCGAACTGGGGTAACCTCCTTCGGCTCCCCTGCAAAGTCAAGATTTATCTCACCTCCAACATCTCAAACAGGACAGGACGCGCTCGATAGGGGCTGGGTCAACCTGGACAGTTTGAGATGAGATTGGGTGACCAGTTTCATAGCCTGTGAGGAAGATCGTATGTATACAATCGTGCTACAAATGCACAGTTGTACACATACTTGGCCATAGAACATCCTTGTGCTTACGTGTTGCTTGCGAGAACTCGTCGCATTGCGGTGCTTACTCAGCCACTCTCGCGTGAAGCAAGTAGGGCCAGCCTCAAGTTTCTTTCTGGTGCATATGATCAGGTAAGCCCTTTCCTGCTGCCACCTTGCCAAAGGAGTGGCCAGCTTTGGGCAGCAAGAATGGCTTGCGCAAAGGCTGTTTTGGTCCAAAATAACCTGGGGTGACCCCAGAACGGGTTCTAACAAATGGGTTATATGCCACGTACGCCTCCTTTGGTGCAAACAGCACCCGTTTCTTAGAGCCCATTTACAGTCACCGAAGGCTTTGGCCCCCGGCAGAGGCAGTGCTGGGCACTTCGCTGTATCTGGCCATGTACCTGCGGATCTTCGCTAGGATCGGCCCGCAGCACCTGCTAAAGCAAGGGAGTCCTCCAAAGCTGGAAAAGGTGATGCTTCAACTGGCGCAAATGCATCTAAGGAAGCTTGATCTTGGCATCCCATGCGATCTTGACTTCCACGCACCCGGACTGATGGCTGGCAAAGTGCGGTGTCTCGCGTCTCAAGTGATTCTTCTTCCATTTCACATTTGCACTTCCCACCAGTGGCATGATGCTAAGAAAATACCATCCATCCCCCTGGAGAGGGGTTTTCCGTACCCATTTGGCCGTTTCACGTGATTTGATGATGAGCAAGTTAGCAGAAAAAAAGAGGCTTCATGCCATCACCGCCAACGTGCTCTACTCTGGCAGTACACAACCAACCAATGGATAGCGCGCCACTGCAATCTCGGCAGAAATGTCTCACCGGGAAAGGGACTTCCTGAAGCTCTCTCTCACATGCGTCCACAAGAAACAAATAAACTTACGGGTGTTTCTCAAATTTCGGGGGCCCTCCAGCTGGTTGGCTTCCTTTTACCATCGAAAGGGGTCATCCCAAAAAGGGCTCCGGTCCCCCGGTTGAACAACATACCCAAATGGATTGGGGACCTGTACCAATTTGCTTCTCGTTGACTTGCCGGAGATGCCTGCGGAAAAAGAAATGCATGGGCCACAAGCCATTGGTCCCTGAACCAAATTGGAACTGGAATATGGGTCTGTCTCAAATTGGTGAACCCAAGATGGTTGGTGTCCTTCTGGTTTCCCTAAGCCAACCAAAAGGGGGCTCCCAAACAAAAGAACACATACACACGTGCCATGTTCAAAACTCCTTCAGCAGGCCATGATCACGGCCGGAAGCCTATACTGTCTTTTACTTACATGGAGGTTCATGTCCACCCCAAACAATACGAGAGTTTCCCACCATGTCACATCTATGTGTCAGAACAGGGGGACCACGAAAATGGTTGGTTTATCCTTTGGTTCTCTTTTGAGCCTGAGGTGGCTGATAAGGCGCCCAACAAAAAAAACAGATCTGACGTCCATCCCCTCGACGCGCCTGCGCTCGGCGACGCGGCGTGGGTCCCGCTGCTCTAGGCCGGACCTCGACCAAACAAATGGACTACCTCCATTCGGCGTCCCTCGAATCTAGGTTCTCCAGTAGAGAGGTTAGAATAAGGGACCCTTTTTTCTGTAGTCTATTTTAGTGGGGGAACCCTCCCCCAAAAAGGGTAAAAGGGCACTACTGGGGGACCTAGTTGTGGTTTAGCGGTTAGGGGTAGTTTCCCATTTGCCCCCAATGAAGGGAACAAAGATTTCCCTGTACAACCAAGAGGAAAACACTTCAGCCTCTCAAGCGCACCTGGATCACCCCGCATGGCACACACACACACACAAGTTTGGAACGCACCGACACAGGAGGAGGTACAAAACTGGAGTGTGCTTGTTTCACTGAACAACGGCAACCAAATACGGGCTTGATTCATGTTCTTTTGTGTGTTTCAAAAAAGGCAACCAATTCGCTGGCTGGTTGATGGGAAAACAGAAGAAAACCAAGAAGCTGTTGACCCATTTAACTGGTTTTGGCGATATTTCGCATGGTGCTTGAGAAGAATGCCAACCATGTCTATGGGCTCCCCAATCAATCAAAGCAGCTGTCCTTTCGCACCACGGTTTGCCTCCTGCAACGCACATTGAAGGGAGCCCAACAACATCTACGGCGTTGCGGCGATGGAAAAGGCAACAATTCTGAAATTCATCTGGAAATAAGGGGTCCAATCCAAGGCTATCCTAACCTGGGCTCTGCGATTGTTGTGCTACGGCTACGAGCTATTGGCTGGTTTGTTCACCTCTCTATTCAGCTATCAGAGCTCACTTTGGTGCTTTCTCCTCGGCCCAAACTGCTTTTGACTCTGTGGCAGCATGACTTGGTCATGGCCTATCTCACACGATGCATCATGCAACTGGCTGAGGGTGAAACACCTATTGGCCTAGGGAAAAACACAAACTGGCGTTTGTTTAACTACATCATGGACAAAGGCGCCTTGCCCAAATTCGCCACCTCCTCCAATTTTGCCAGTACCAGTGGCAAAAGCTGCACCTTCTTCATTCCTTCGAAGCCTTCCATTCCCAGACTGTCTGCCAGCTCCTTGAGCTCCTTGATGTTCATCTTGTTCACGTCCTTCCTGACCACCTCCTCAGCTTCCTCCTCGGCCACCACTGCTTGCTCCGCCTCCTGCTCGTACACCGTGTTGGGCGCCAGGGACGCCGGCAGCTGGGCCGGCAACTTCTTCTCCTTGGCTTCTTGGGGCTCCTTCTTGGCGGCCATCGCCTCTGCCAAGCGATCCTCCCGGCGCTTCTGCGGCACGTGCAACTCCCGCAGAGCCCATTCGCGCTGGAACTCCTCAGGGAGCTACTCCACAAAAACTTACTGGTGCGATAGGCAGGAAAGGAGGGAATGACCCATATAAACCATCCCTTGTGGAAAGAAAAGGCTGGTTGTTTGCTACATGGCCATGGGTCAAAATCCCGTACCCCCAGTGAACATCCCAATCCCCACAAAAAAATAGGTTCTAAAATGGGTGGTGCTTTTGACCCACAGCAACATCTCCCCAAAGGTGTACACCTGGTGGTAGCCTTCTAGCACCCCCTGCCTTCAGCACGCCCGGCACCAGCGTCTCCTGGACATCCGCTCCTACGTCCTCATGCTGCTGCGCTCGCAGCGCTTGCTTCCTCTCCTCCAAGTCCTCATAGGGTGGCCAAAGCGTTGATTGGAACGAAGGTTGCTTGGATGGGCCAAAACAGAGAAACACGCATTGATGTTTGTCTGACAAAACCTGAGAAGAAACGGTGTCATCCCCTTGATCAAGGCTGAGGTTACCTATCAGCTGTGGCAAATCGTGACAATTGCAACATCATGTTACTGAAAGAGATCCCATTCTAGACTTCTGGCTTCCTTTAAAACAAGAACAATCTATGGGTCTTTCCAATCTTCCAGAAAAGCAGACCCCAAAAGCTGGTTGCTTTCCTTTTCCCTTGAAGCATTTGTAGGGCTCCCGCTTTTTTTGAGACCCCCTCCTTCTTGCGATTCAGCACCCAGGCAGATGGGATGCGAGGCAACGTCTCTTTGGCCTGGGTGGATTTCACGCTGCGGCTGCTGTTGGCCCTCCCAAACCGCGCCAGCTCCGCTTGCCTCGCGGCTTCCTCCTACGGCACCGGTGGACGCCAGGGTGAAAGCAGGTGGGATTCCCTTTCTGTCCGAAAAGTTTTTGAAAGGGTGATGAAACCAACATGAAGAAAGTGTGCCACTACCCAACTGTAGACCTGTAGACCCGCCCAAAATTCAATGAATCGGCAACCCCAAGTGGTGAAGCTGAAAGCCACCCTTGGACACCAACATTGGGCCAAAGTTGGCCCGAAACTGGACCAACATTGGACCAACTCAGCCGGCCAAAGTGGAACTGTGCCAAAGCTGGACCAGGGATGATTGGACCCAAACTTCGACCCAAACTGAACTTCCGGGGCCCAAAAAAACAAAAAGCACCTCCGCTCCGCCCTCTCGCGCGCTCCGCCCGTCCTCGCGCTTGGCGATATCCTCCAGGGTCGGGGGCGGCACCTCATCCAGGGCCTCTGTGGTGGAGCGCACCGCGCGGTGGAGCCCGGCCTCGCCGGGGGGCAAAAAACTGGTTGGGATCAGAGGTCCAAGCCTTGGTTCCAGTAAACCAGCTGCCAATTCTCCAAGAAACCCAAACAAAGCCCTGGTTCTTCTTTGTATCTGGCTGATTGCCTGGAGAAATTCCTGGTTTGATGGTTTCTTGGATTGGTCCCCTTTGGCCATCCGGGGTACTGATTATGCTTCCTGACTTTTTTGTCTACCCCAGTAACTGACTTTGACATGTGGTTGGGGAAGGTCACCTAAAGAGAAATCAAACAGAACCCCATGATTCATTGAGGAAGTTCTTCAAACCATGGTGGTTAAAAGCATGGTTTGGGGGGTGTCTGTTTTTTGAGCGTACCCTTTTCAGGTTGGTTTAAGGGAACCCAAAAGAACACCCACCATTTCAGGGTCCCCCCCCCCCAAAAAGAAAAAGAGGCAACAATTCAACCATGGCCTCCTCCAACTTCTTCAGCACCTCCGCCGTCATCTGCTGCATCTCCACTAGATTCACGTGAGCCTAGGCGTTTAGGGGAACCAAAAAAAACCCAAGTCGATGTGTTTCCCCCCGCTTTTGGAGGGCTCTTTTTGGGGTTGGTTTAAAGGGAACCCAAAAGGGAACACACAATTCAAACCCTATATTGACACACACACACACGCCCAAATCCCCCGAAAACGATCCCGAAGAACAAAAGCGCTTGCCAAACATCTGAACGCCAACACACAAATTCCCCGAAACAAAGAGACACACCTACAGAAAAATCGAACAGGAGGTGTCCTGTGCGGGATTGAACTGCTCCGATGGTTCCCGTCTGTTCTAAAGGACCCCGATCATCCCGTGATTGCTTCTCAAAGACCTGTTTGGCCATGTCTGCCCTCCAGAACCAGCAACAAAACCTCCAGGAAGAAACAACTGCCAGAAATCTGACTGATAGACTCCCTTTATCCCATGCCCCTCTGTTTGAGGCAAACAAAACATTGGAACCCTTTCATTCCGATACAAAGAAGTCCAGGGCAAGACAGTGAGGGGAAGTCATGCGAATTTCACCCCCTCTTTGACGCCAGTGCTTGTTGGAACGGGCAACGAGCATTGTCCACCGGCTCATTCGAGATCCTTGTGCTGATACAACCTATCCAACAAGAGCCTTTTTGTAGCGTCCACAGCCTAACTACCCTGAGGGAATTCTCCGTGGAGTTTGTCTCTGAATGGGGAGACCCAAACATTGGTGGTTTCGTTGGTTTCGCTTAAAAACAACCCCGAAAAAAAAAGAGAAAAAAAAAGAAGAAACAAAAACTCGAAAAAGAAAGTAAAGAAGCAACATAAACATCTATCTGGGCCTCCTCCATGCTGGTCTCGATCAAACCCAACGTCTTGTCCACCTTCCGGCCCATCGTATTCCTCACCTGAGCCGCACTCCGAACCTGGTTTTTACCATCGTCTACCCTCCCACCAACTAACAAGAGGAAAGTAGTCTTTCTACAGGGGTCTGTGCACGGTGGGAGGGTACCCACAAACAGCGGCAAGACTTCACAGGGCGCCCGATTTCTTGGGGACTTTGCCCTCGGTTCCGCGGCGCACCTCCCCGAAGAGCGTGTTCAGCTGGATGTTGCGGGAGGTGCAGCGCAGCATGTCGCGGCTCATGGCCACGCCCTGCAGACGCGTCAGGCCCAAGCAGAACTCCTCCGTGGTGATGTTCCCATCCTTGCACGTGGATTGGTCAAATTGGCTTTGGGCCCCGTGGAAAACAAATTCCGAAAACAGAAAACAGCCAATTATTTTGGAGGGGACCCTGTGTTTAACACACAACCAAGGAACGCCAACAAGACCACTCCAAAGATCTAAGGACAGCAGAGCATCCCCATCATCCAAGATGTCGAAGATGTCAGGCAGCTCTTCCAAATCAATGTCCAGAACCTTCATCTGGCGGATGAACAAAACGTCATCCAAGACATCCGTAAACTCCTCGCGCGTGAGCGTGCCGCTGCCGTCTTCGTCCAAGGCGATGAACATGGTCCGCAGATCCGCCGCCATCTTGGCCTGTTGCTGCACCTGCTGCTGAGCTTTGGCCTCCTCATCGGCCTCCGCAGCATCGAAGGCGTTCTTCACGACAATGGCGGTCATGAGGTTGAAGAGCACAATTCCAGCAATGCCCATAAACAGCAGAAAGAAGGCGGCTGCTTCTGGCATCTGATAAATGATGGGTCTGGCAATGCTGGCCCAGCTGTCAAAGGTCATAAACTGGAAAAGAGTAAACATCGAGTAGGACAGCGTGCCAAAGAAGTTCTGCACCGTGGGGTCGTCTTCGAAGAGCTCGGACTTGGTGATGGTTTCCATGACCACGACGGCAGACATGAAGTGCACCACGCCGATGATGACAAAGGACCAGAAGAGCAGGCGAGTGCACTCCAGCACTCCGGACACCAACATCCACAGCTCGTGGAACCTAAGCCAGCGGACCCACAAACCAAGCTCGCATCTTCATTCGCTTTAGGCAAGCAAACCAAAAGAAAACAATGACGGTTTTAGTTTAAAAGAAGAAATAAGCAAAACCCTTGGCGTTTTCTGGTTGAGAAGGTCTCAGCTTTGTTTCCGCGGAACATGGGCATGATGCGCACGGCACGCGCCAGCCGCCCCAGGCGCAGCACGCGCAAAGCCGCCAGGCGCCGCAAGATGTCGATCTCGATGCCCAAAGGCTCCAAAATCCAAACCTTCCGGTTGAGCGAATTCGCAACTTTGGTCGGAGACTAAGAGGGGAAAATGAGGTGCTGGTGTTTTTGTGTCTTTTCATTTTTTCCTCTTTTTTTTCCTGCGGGACCTTCAAGGGGTGAGATGTTCACTTGGCACCAAGCACTTTGGTGGTGACTCCCTGATAAAGTTCAGAGCCACATATTTCCAGTGAGAGGTTGCAATAAAACAAAAACAGGGGAACAGAAAAAGGAACTCATAGCGGGAAGAAACCACCAGCACCCCAGTGATCCAAACCACGAAGGTGTCGAACATGTTCATGGGCTCGAACATCCAAACCCAGGTGTCCGCCCGCAAACGCAGGAAATACTCGGTGACGAAGATCACCACGAAGACGTTCTCGGCCACGGTGATGAGCGACGGCCGCACCTGAGCCACAATCAAAACGCGGTATTAGAATGGTTGACCCAGAACCATGCTTCAAGAACTAAGAAGGCGGATATCCGAAGCTATTTATGGATTGTCCCTTGCTAACCTTCATCTACCCAGGTTTGATTGTGGCTCACCTCGCCGGGTTTGTACATGGCGTCCATGCCGGAGATGATGCCGTTCACCACGATCAAGGCCCCGATGAAGGCTTCGAAGCGAAGAGACTCCACCATCCGCTTCAGCGACGGGTGCGGGGGATTGTCTGCCACCGCGATCTTTCGCACAGCCAGCTGCATGCGGAACCAAAGGATCCCAGTGGCTCTCTGCAGCCTCAAAACGAAGGTCCAGTCGTCCTTGGGCGACTTCGTGGGCCAAACTTAACAAAAACCACAGCTTTAGGTTGCACCTTGACTTCGAGCGGTCTTTGGTTTGTGCTCTTTTTTCCACGGCTCGGTTTCTCCACCCTCCGCCGACTTCGCGCCCTTAACCCTGGCCGTTTTTCTTTTCTTTTTTTCACCCACCGCCCATCGCGCCTCGGAGTCGTCGGCGGGGTAGCCCACGACCTCGCGGGCGCGGGCCTTGATGTTCTCCCCGGCGTTGTCCATGGAGGTCCAACTCTTCGAGGCCTCAAATTCCCCCCGCGATCCCGCGATCCCGCGATGCCGCGACCGCGGAGGGGGGCGACGGCGACGAGCTTGGCGGGGAAGAGGGCAACACAAGTTCATCCGAGGAGAAGAAAGAACTCAAAGGAAAAACCCGGAAGGGTTCAACCAAAACCCATTCAAGACAACTCCCCCGCTCTTCAACCCCCCCTTTCCTTTCGCCCACCCCCCCCAAAAAAAAACAACCTCCCCCCAAGCAACGGCCCCAGCCCCGGAACCGACCCCGCCACGCGCCTTCTCCCCGAAGCGGCGCTTCGTCTCCTCGCGGATGGCCTCCGCCTCGCTGTCCTCGGTGCCCACGGAGTCCGAGTCCGAGTCCGCGTCGTCCTGGGGCCGCACCTGACGCCGGACCCCAAGCTCCGAAGAACTCGAATACAGCAATGAATCACTACATATTCTAAGTAGTTTGTGCCTATTTTTCGTGTTATTTCAAGGAATAGTTAGAATGATTAGAAATTGGATTTCATCTAGGCCGCAGCTGTTCGCCACATAAGTACATAATCTACTGTCCATCCCCCCCCCCCGCCAGTCTCCCGCCGTGTGACAAATTGGACAGGGCCAAAGGATTCTCTGATCTCATGGGCGTTCAAAACCCCAGGCAAACGCTGAAACATGGTGATACAGCCCCCCCCAACAAAAAAGAAACAAGAAAACTTCTGAGGCTCGAAGAGGTTATAGGAATCGGTTTTCCAAAAGGCACTGGACAGAAAGGACCTGATGTCAAGCCAAAACCTTAGCCCGGGGAAGGCTCAGACCGCTGAACTCCTCTGGGGTGGCCTTCGAACCGCCTGCTTTGAAGAGTAAATCAGCTGATTCGCAGCTCCAAGGGAACACATTTGATAAAGAGTGGCTTCCCTTGGAAGAAAAAAAACACACAGGAAAGAGTGGTTTCCCCTTAGAAAGAAGAAAACCAATAAAAATAGAAAAACACAAACACACACAGCGCCAAATGGTGTGACCCCCACAGAGCCGCGGATGAAGAAACAAAAAACAACCCTCCCGCCTGCCCCACCCCGCGGCGGCTGGGGAACCAGCGGGTCACCTTCCGCAGCAAGTAGTCCCGGGAGGTCTTGGAGGGCACCACGCCCAGCAGCAGACCCACGGTGGTGCCCGTCTTCAGCATCGTCTTCCCTGGACGGAGGCAAAAAACAAATGGTGCGGTAACAAGGAGGAGGACATATGAATAAAGGCCAGGGGTGAATCCACAATCAATACATGTATAATATATATATATATGTACATAATATATATATATATACATGTATACATACTATACATATACATATATATGTATGTTTGACACAAATACTATATTCATTTGACATAGATTCATTCAACTGTTTGCCAGTGGGGGCGGTAACTTCGGGCAAAGGGCCAAGCCTGTGGCCCTGATCCCCCCGCCGATGGCGCCGGAGATGGTCCCTTTGTGCTTCTTCTGCGAGTCCTCATCCAATGACATGGCGCTGGTCTGCGCCCGATGCTTCACGGAGGACATCCTGGTGGTTTGGCGACTCAGGGCCTTGGACTTGTCTTCTTCGTCGCTGTCGTCAAGCTCCTCAGACCCGTCCGACAGCATGGAGAGCCCCGAGACCGTGGTGGAGGATCGCAGCATTTTGGAGCTCATGAAGCTAGTCGCCTCGGACTTCAGGCCAATGCTTTCTGCAGGGCTCATGGGGCTCGGGCTGGTCCGGCCAATTTCGCTTTTGCCATCTGAGACGGAGTCTGGGTCTAGACTCACATCAGTTGGCTGTGCCTGCAGCCGCGCCTCATTTGCAAATCTCTGTGTCTCCCTCTGCTT
Organism: Effrenium voratum; assembly: GCA_963377175.1. Taxonomy (NCBI): domain Eukaryota; class Dinophyceae; order Suessiales; family Symbiodiniaceae; genus Effrenium; species Effrenium voratum. The sequence continues at coordinate 791,742 of CAUJNA010001968.1, forward strand.
TCTTCTTGCCTCCTTCCTTGCCACACTCTCCTTCTGCAGCCGTAGTTTCTCCTCCTGTCGGGCTCTCTTCCTCTCGGCCCTCCGCTGCAAGTTCTCCCGGAAGGCGCGGAGCCTGCTCTTCTGCTCCTGGTCCTCCCCAATCTCCGCCAAGATGTCCTTCTCAGCTTTGGAGATCTGCGGCATGGCATCTTCTGCACCCGAAAAGCACGCGCGGAAAACACGTCAACCACTAGGTGACCCTCTGGAAGAAGACAGTGGTAAATGGAACAAATGCAATAAAGCAAAAGTAAACCAGTGCTTTGCACCTATAGCCCCACTTCTGCACCAAGAGCCGTGGAAACGCGCGAGATTTGATCCACTCGGATCCAGACGGCAAGCGCGGAAGGGCCGAACCGATCAGAACCCAGCACTAAAATCTCAACGCGTTGCCAGCATAAATTCCATGGAACACAGATCCGCAGCTGGCTTGTACCTTCCTTGTTGACAAGAAACACCTGTTTGACCTCCATCCGGAGAGCACTGCCTTCTTAGGGGTGTCCACCAAAAGGTAACAAGTCGGCTCTGTCAACTCAGGGCGGTGGTCTCTCGTTGTGCACCCCATGCTTCCACCACATCTCATGTGGCGCGTACCAATGCAAGCAACAGAATGCCACTGTGACTGCAACTTAAAGGCACATGACGCCTCCCTTCTCCCCAAAGGCCTCGCTCTTTTCACATCACGCTTTGGAAAATCTGTCTACAAATATCCTGAAGCAATGGGCGGGGCAGTCTGAGAGACTCCACCGGTGGACAGCTGTCCTTCAAGTTTCGCTAAGGCCACACTCCATACTTGCCATAGCTGTTGCCTCAAAAAGACGGCTGGCTCGTGCTAGTTTCGCCTTGGCAAACCTGACCCCATGTAAGTGATGTGGGAGGACCTGGGCGTTGGCCTCCTTCCCCCCGCTGGCGGCGAAACAGGCGGCAAACTTGTGTTTTTTCTTTTTTTTTTTGTTTACCTTAAGTTGGCCACGAAGCAAAGCCCCTGGGCCTCATTCAAAACCCGTGCAATCCGTTTCCGAGGGATGCAAAAGAAAACCAACGACTCCGACTTTTGGCGCTCCGGCTGGTTCCTTAAGAGGTCGGCCTGCACCCTGTCGGCAGTGGTGGGGATGACCTGGGCCGGTGCCGTGGCCTAGCAACCTGCGAGTTAACCGTGCTCGAGTGATTTGTGCGATGTAAGCCATGGGGCGCCTGTCCGGGCCTCGGCATGCGACAAAGCGTGCCGCGAACCATGGCCCATGAACTTGTACAGTGGCTCTTTAGATGTGCTCAATCTGGAACACCGCACCAATTCAGAGCAAGGACCCCAAAATTTGTGAAAGAATTCCCCGCCGAAAGGGGGGGCAACAAGCTTTGAGCGCCAGCTAGGGCGCCCTGGCGTTCGCTTCCCTCTGCCGCCCAGAGGGGTTGGACATGATCTCGGCAAGCGAAGACGACAGGTCGTGCATGATCTGAACTACCCAAGAAAGGCTGCATGGCGTGTCGACAAGTGATGACTGGTGCTCGTGCCGCATCACTGCACTGCGTCATCATTCTGATACATCCCTTGCAGAGATTGTGCTCTCCAGCGCCGCTCAAAGCATTCTTTTGCAGCATCACATGGCTGGTCAAAAATAGGGTAACCCCAGAATGGCTTGCCCTAAGTGAAAACATGACCTACCTGTGACAGTGGTCCAATTCCTGGTTGAATTTTGACCCATACCCACATGTTCAGAGATCCCCAGTTGCCCGGGTTGAACGTGGAGAGGCGGACAGCAGCTGGCCGCAAGTCGGGAAAGGGCCAGTGACAAACCTGTCCTCCTCAAAGCCTTTGGCCGGTTTTGTCGGGGCTTCCCCAAGCGGAACAAGGAACCCCTAGGGCTCCTTGCTGAACATGCTGGTTTGAAGCCTCCCAATTTGACAACCAAAGCGCCAAGCAAGCTTTGAAAGCTTGGGAAGGAAGAAACAACAAACCACCCGGAAACCAACCACTCAAGCGAAAACGACAAGCCACAAGCAGGGTGAGCCTGCAAAATGGAAGCAAGGAAAGGTCAGCGGAGCCAGGCCCAGGTGAGTTCACCCAGGGGCTCATGGGCCATGGGTGCAAAAGGAAACCATCTTGGGGTTCGGACTGAGACAAACTGTTGTGGAGCAAGTTCTCTCAGTATTGCAAGCAGACCAACACATGATAGGAAGTTACTGGCAGTGGAGGGCGGCTGCTTCGCACGCAACACGTGCCATTGTGTCCCCTCCCACAAACCACATCGGAGGCGGCCTGAATCTTGCCGACATCTGCCTGGGCGCGGGGCAAAACGCCAAAAGTGGCGGGCGCTGCGTAGAGCGGGAGCCGCAAGCTGCACAGGCAGCTTGGGGTGTTTTTGTAGTAGGTACCCCCATTGTTGTTGGGCTTCAGAGGGAAACCAAGAGGAAAGCCACGTTTTTGTGTGGGGGGTGCCTTAAAAAGACTCACCCATTTGTTGCCCAAGACCCGCGGATTCTCAAAGCGCAAAGGCAGACGAGTTTGTTCGCAAAGGCAACACTTGCAGCCAAGTTGCCATCAGGTATGGGTTCTTCCCGGGCCGCTCTGCTTCTGGCGCAGTGCAGCTCTTTTGCTATCCGAAACCTCCACAAAATCATAGGGTGTCAAATCAGGGAGCCCTCCAGGCTGGCGTCCAATAAAACATGTCCTAACTACAGTAAATAGCTGCCGCTAGTCTTGACAACCCCACATTCGCCAGCATTCAGCCACTGCTTCAATTTCATTGCCTCTCCGAAGGAAGCGTCCCAAGATCAAGGCTGTTCGCAGGCCGAGCAGCAAAAGCGGCGCCCGTGTGCCAACATTTGAACGCGCTCCAAGCAATACACAGGCCCCAGCGCTGCGGCCAACCAACTAATTCATTAACACCATGCTTTTGAAACAACTGACGGTACCCTTGACGATATAGCAACCGAAGGAGCTCCACTCACGCGAAGGTCAAGGCTTCCGCAGCGCCTTCCACCCGTTTCCCCAGCAGCACCATGTCGCGCTTCATGCGTGTGGACCTTTGCCATCGCCAGGACAATTTGAAAGAACACTTACTATTGCTGAAGAACGAAGTTCGGTTAGTTGTTTAGAAGGATGTACCTCGCCACAGTTTAGTAGCAATCAATTACATGCAGCTGTTGTTGAATTTGTAGCCTTAGAAGATGCATCTATTAAATATTCAACTGTCCAAAATTGGAATGCAGGTGATGAAGAAAAGGCGCGCGGAGACAGGAGCATGGTACGGCATCTTCAGACGATATTCTAGCTTCAGCGCGTATCACGAACCCGCCTCAAAATTAAATGGGATTGGATGAACATAAGCATCGCGATGTTGCATCACCGACTCTTGCAATACAAAGGAACAAAGCAAATGACAATGCATTGGCTACATGAGTTGGAAAAAAATACCAGCAAGACGTGCGACGTGCCCCATCTAACTTTTTTTGCAAGGTGCGCACAGGCAAGACAACAACTTGAACCAACGCCCAAGCTCCGTCGTCGAGATAGCTAAGCTTAAACCTGACCTTGGAGTTCCGGAGTTGAGCCTTGCTTCTTTCGCGCCGGCAAAATCAGGCAGGCACTTTGAGTGTGAAAGCTGAAGGAGAAACACGGACCTACACCAAGCAAGACTCCCTTCCAGGCAAAGCAATATAGAGGGCCGAGGCCGGTACGCGTTCTGCATCCAGGCGTTGATGACCCCATAGTAACTGACAGGGTCGCAGCATTTGTAATGCAGCCCCGTCGTTGGGGCTGCTCCGACGTGGCACAAGGATAAACAAAACCCGCTTAAAAAAACACCCCAATTTGTTGTCTACCGTTTTACTTGACATTCTGGAAGTTCCAGAGAGAGAGAGGGAGAGAAAACACGTTTTTTTTCAGTTTGCAGGAGGGTTGGGCAGTGTTGTTGCAGAATCAGAGGCAATTATTATCCATCAAGTTGTGGATCCATGCATTTTGGCGGAGCCCAGCTATTGCATGGCGTCTGAGCTGACAATCTCCGCAAGAAAGCTCGACCATGGGAATTCACAGTCTGCCCAAAAATGGCCAATGCTACCTCCAGAGTCAGCTATGCCCGAATGGGTGGCTCGTGTTTTTTGGGGGTGTACCCCCCCGCTCCACCCCCCGCAAAAAAAGAAGGTTGGTTTAACAGGAATCCAAATTCTGCCATGGGTCCAAATTAATCCCCCATGGCAAAAAAAAACACGCAGGTTGTCCATAGTAAACCATGTTGGTACAAAGGAAGGCCAGATATTGGGAATTCACCCACCATTTTTCAGGACTCCAATATTTCCGCTTAAAACATCACCCCCACCTGGGGACACGCACCTTTCATGGGCCAAAACGGTGCCAAAATGGGAAACATAGCAGGGCCGCCCCACCCATTTTGGGGGGTTTTGGACCCCCACCTCGCCTGGGCCGCAAGAGCTGCTGGAGCGCCTCCTGATTTTGGACCGGACGGGTCCCTCAAACGGCGGTCGGTGATGGTTGTGTTGGGGGGGAGGGGGGGTGGGGGGGGGAGCCGGGGGGGGGTTAAAAGGGAACCAAAAGGAATCCGACCGTTTTGGGGGTCCAAAAACAGACAAACCCCCATTGAAGACTTGCTTGGTACCAGAGGCGCCGCTCTAGAATTGGAATTTCTGCGCACCCTCCCGATCCGTTGACGGCACGCTCATGACTTGAAGGGCAAAAAGACGCAAAACAGGCAGCATGCAACCCTGCATGAAATTGCTCAAGTCTTCTGGGAAAGCATGCTTAATTAGACCAATGTGCAAACAGCCACCTTTGGATTTCCCCGTTGAAAAGCGGGCGTGGTCCGTCTGAGGTTCAAACTTTATATATTTATCATGGCTAAGACACTGGTTTTGAAGTAACCTGCTTGTTGTTTTCCTTCAAAGGGGTGGGGGCTTTGACTGTTGCGCCTTGCAGTCCAGGTCCAGGTGGGTTGCGCCTGTCGATACAAAGGTCGCTTTGGCGGGTTCACTCATACAAACCGGCCGGTATGTGGTGACACCTTCAAATTCAAGGGTGACATGGAAAACTATCTGTGTATTCTGTATATACATATATATATATATGTTTATCCACATAAATGTGTAGATATATATATATATATATATCGTCCAGCCCTTAAACAAACATTGTCACAGACTCATTGTGTCTGGTGCGCTCTCCATGCAGACCCGTGCAACTGCCAGTGCCGTTGCCAACGGAAGCGGGTGGCCTGGAGGTCTATAACATACAACTTACAACCCAGCAAACACACACACACACAAGGGGGCCTTTGAATGGATTTAAGGGAAAGGAAACTGAAAAGATGCATCGCCGGTGGCGGAAACTCCCGTGCTTCAGCGGACTTCTCCCGAAACCCCGAGAGCTCTCTCGCGGATTCCGCTTTGACCTGAAAGCCCAGGCCTCTCGACCTGGTGCGAAGCGTGGTACTGGGCGGGGCAATACACGCATGCCAGGTGTCAGGAAACACTGCCATGCAAGTCCCTCTACTGAGGTGTACCCTGGCTCTGAAAGTTCTTGTTGGGTCTGCTTTTTGTTGAGATAGTGCGGCACCAGCCGAGCGGCGAGCAAATAGAATTCAATATACGCCAGTATTTCATCACCACAATTGACTCTACTGGAGTGCGGGAGCCTAAGGCTCGAGCCCCATGGTAGCCAGAAACAGGTGCGCTGCTGTTGTTATTGCGGCATGTAGCTTAGATGGTCCAAGTTTGATGCTTTCTAGGTTAATGGTACGTGCTTGGATTGTTCAAGGTTGATGCTGTCTAGGTTCATGGCACATGTTGTGCTGCAAATGGACTTGGTGGGCAAGCTAGCTTCATTGCGCCAGGCTACACTGTGCCTGTGGCTGCCATGCAAACATCTGCCGTGCTTGAGCCCCTGTGGCATAACCCCACCAAGAATCGCAAACCAGAAAGCAAATACGCCCGTCCTGCTGTCTCAAGGCCATTCATTCCGCATGGACACTTGCTCAAGCACTGGGCGCAATCAGGATTAGAGCGACAGCCAAATAGTTCGACATCAACAATCAAAATCTAAGCCCGGGTTGACAACTTGAAAAGCAGCACCAACAGCCAAACATTCACCTTGACTTCAAATACCAGCAAAGGTTTGAGGCCAACAACGAGCATGCCCGGGCACGCACCCGCATTTCCATGCACACAAACAAACAAACAAACAAACAAGCACGCACACACGCACACACGCACAAACACACAAACACACAAACACACAAACACACAAACACACAAACACACACAGACACAGACACAGACACACAGACACACAGACACACAGACACACAGACACACAGACACACAGACACACAGACACACAGACACACAGACACACAGACACACAGACACACAGACACACAGACACACAGACACACAGACACACAGACACACAGACACACAGACACACAGACACACAGACACACAGACACACAGACACACAGACACACAGACACACAGACACACACACACACACACACCAGACACAACTATCAAGAGGATGAACACACATCAAGATCAAAGGAAAGGGTTTCAAGTCTTCAACTCAAAACGTTCTAAATGAGAAGGCCTCAGATGTTGCCGGGTAGGTCTGGCTGATCTAACCAGGAATCAGCGCAGATTTCGACAGTCGCTAGGTCACCAGTCGTGGCTGGCAGTGACTTCCCTTGCAGAAACTCACGGCAGCGGTCTAAGGCGTTTCACACACAAGGCCTGACATTGTGGCCAACTATGCGAGACATGAAGATGCAAATGAAGATAGTTGAGCTCAACTCTGAAACGAAGGAGGCCCGAAACGACCAACAACTGCATTGTTCAAATACCACGGTTTCTGCTGTCTTGTTCCGACACAACAAACTTCGTGCACACACATGGCATATGGATTTCTTCAAGTTTCCAGCTGCAACCGACATAGTCCAGGACTCTACCCCCATATACCCCGCATACAACCAAGGCAGCCCCTCCCCCTTGCGCACGCGCATGCGTGCAATGACAACCTGCAACCAGTCCGCATGAAGCAAGGCACGGGCATGGCAATTGAACAAGCCAGCCGGCCAACAGGGCAAGCAAGCAAGCCCCAAAGGCACAAGCAGAAATCGCAGGTTTCCTTTTGGCTTCCTTTCAACGGATTCGTTCGTCTAGCAGATCCACAGGTGTCGCCCTTTCTCCAAGCATGCGGCTCCTACGGCGTCGGCACTTGGTCACTTGGCACTCCAAGGTGAGGACCAGAGGCGACGCGTAGGGAAAGCGAAGAAACGCAAGAAGCAATGTGTGGTCGCTACAGGGCCCCCTGCAAATGGCAATGGTTTATGGCTGATACAACTTCGCCATCTGCAACTTAATACGATATGTGTTTCAAGTCTATATGAACACTTGTTTAATCCTGGCAATCACGAAGACTTCGCGTTGCGCCTGGGCAACTGGCAAACCAAGAGCAAGTATGCGTCTCTCGATTGCGCTACCCACGCTGCCAACCAACAAATCGGCCCGCTTTGGGGGCTGTGAAACTGCTGGTGCCCGCCGCCGAATGGGAGTCGCAAAAAGATGATGAACATAGAAGTCCTGTTAGGGGAAATAGATGGCCCTGGTAGATGACTAAACCACCAGGTAGAGGGCCATCTATTTTTCGACCAAGACAACCAAAAAGGACGCCTATGATTATGAAGGCCTAATGCCTAAAGTCAGTGGAACTTTGACCCTCTTCAGGGAAGGTTTCTCCTGTGACATGAACGGCTGGCTATGCATGCAGCACTTTACGTTGGAGCGACATGACAAGGAATAGCCGAACCGAAGACATACGTTGCTGCTTGTCTGCATTAGGAGCATATAGCATCAGCAAGGTGGCTGTTGGGGAACGCCTAGTTGGCATCGCTGAGTGTTTTTGGAATACACCCCGCAATGAATCCTGAAGAAATGCTGGATTTCTGGGGGTCGGTAATTATTTCCAGCGCGGCACTGTACAGGGCTGTCTGGGCTTTCTTGTGAGAGCGGACCCAAATTCGTGTGAGACCGGCTCCAGTGCAAAACTCGCGCCACCTCTCGGAGGACTCTCACGGTTCACTGCCCGGTGTTTTGCCACAAGGTAGCTTTTCAAGGATAACCCAAGCTTGGCGAGTAGACTAATTCTATGACAGAAAGACCAAGCCAACAAAGGGTCGAGAAAGAGCTGTGTCAAGCTAGAGGTGCTAGGAATCGCACTACCAGGGTCACAAGTCAGGACAAGGCATGCAAACAGATGACGAGGAAGAGGAGGAAGAGCAGGAAGAGGAGGAAGCGCAGGAAGGAAAAGGAAGGAGGAGGAGGGATGACGAGGATGAGGATGGGTCGTGTCATGAATTCAGCACGATAGCGTTGAAACAACAGTACCGACCCCCATTTACATACTATATGTACAATACAGTCAGTTGGCCGTGGACAAAGCAACCCGGCAGAATACTGCAGCTTCACACTGACACGCGGAGAAGCACAGAAGGTCAGGTACACGTTTTCACGCTAAAAGCTGCGGTAAAGAGACTCTCCGGAAGGATGACTCTGGAGCGTCTTGATTCAGGCAAAAAGAAGGCCCTGTCAAAGTGATCGGCACAGGATTCCCAGTGGCACAATTGCGAAGAGGCTCACTAGAATGCATCCAGCAAAGTTTTCTGAGGGATCGATGGCTAACCTTAGGATGATCTGTTTCGTCCAAGACCACCGCCGTCAGAACCCTAGTGCCATTCCTGTTCGCGCGGCCCGTGATGGCCCGGTGTAACGTGCTATGCAGGCAGACCAACCAAGCTTGCTCCTGAGCGGACGGGCACGTGGGCACGAACTCAAGAAGTTGGTCATGCTGCTTCTTTCATACAATCGTTGCCATCTGTAAAACTACTGAAACCTCAGACACTGACTGGATGAGCAATAAGCAAATGCCAAGGCTTGCCGTCTGCAAATGCGAGTGCCTCGGTTACTTACGCCGCCGATGGGCTGAATGATCGCTCGTAATCAAACGTCCATTGACAAGAATGGCTCTGGCTCTTCCCCCGGTGGTTGACATGTCAGAATTTGCTCGATATGTTCAAGCCAGTAAGGAAAGGACTAAGGCACTAGACCTGTGAATTCAAGATGCTTTAATTCCGTCACATGCGTTTTGGATGGAGCAAAACCTTGTTTTTTCTCATGTGCGTGGATCATTTGAACTGAGGTGTATGCTGAACTCTCGAGCTGCAACCGGAAACTGACTCTGCCGACAACATCAGAGTTCCAACATATTCCTACAAAACAAGAGATTCGGCCAATGGACGAGCTAGCTAGTCTGCCTGCTTTGCTCTCGGAATGTCTTCAACATTCCGTCAGCACCCAGTTGTACTTTTCTTGATATCTTTACACAGGTGCGTCTCAGCGGTGGACGTGCTATCCACAGATTGACATAGACCCCGAGGTGTCCTTGTATAAAAAGAAGATCCTCTAAAATGACAGCTTTGAAAGTCCTGGTGTCCATCTGTTCATTTTCAAGAAGCAAGCAGTTGAAATTGACCAACACTAACCTAGGAGGGAATGATAAGTCCTGGACGAGATTCCCGCACCAGTTGGGATAGATGGTGCTGGTAGATTTCGCCCGTCCACAGGAGTAAACCAGTACCCCCCCCGCTCAAGCTACCCGTCCTTGAAGCCGCTCGTTCAGAGGACGGTGCCGTGGGTCTGGCTCAAAATTAAAGAGCTGGGGTTACGCGGGTTTTAGTCTTTGGTTTCAGTTACCAGGGTTCCATTGTGGTACCTGTGTTTTGAGCCAGCCATTTGGAACCACTCCAACTGTCATTTTCCGGGATGCCTTTTGGAAGCTCCAATCCTCCCATCCTCAAATCTCGTTGATCCCAAGAGCTGCCTCGACGAGAGCCTTTCGTAGCCAAGGATTGGAGGAGCCAATGCAACTCTACGAGAGCCGTTCCTGGAGGGAACCTCGACCACACTGCTAACGTGTCGGTCTTCGAAGTACCAGCGTGACAAGTCTATGACAAGCATATGAGACGCGCATGACGAGCGCATTGTGAAAAGGAAGACGTGCACAAATCGATAATATGTAGGCGCACTTGTAACTGGGCTGAGGGACCAAGCGACTGAAGTTGTTTGGTAGACAAACCCGTTTCGACACGACCGCATCTGTCATTATCAATCATCAGCAAATGATCGAGTTGGTACAATTAATTGGACAACCGCTCAACATCACATCACAACAAGCCCCCTTGCGGTTACATGCAGTTCAGGGTCAGTGCAGCAGGTTGTGGCTTCAAAACACCACCTTCTAAATACGACCGCTTGACCGAACTCTCTAAGTGCCTCTTGGCCACAGCACTGGACACGGGCCCCTGTGCCTACAAGGCCTCAAGCGATCAAGCTATCAGTCTCCAGTGTATCGAGGCTGCTTTCAACGCTTCAAGGAGACGGAGAGAAAGTGGGTGACACGCTGCGTGAGACACTGGATCCTTGTGTTGCAAGGCGCTTGAACAGCCGCATGCAAACATTGCACAAAGGAACAAACTGTGCTGCAGGGATGAAAGGCTGTGGACGAAGCGTGCAAAAAACACCTCCAAGTTTGTCCAAACCTGCTGGGAGAACATCCTGGCCTGAGACTACATGGCTGTGGCTCAAAAAACCGGTACCCAAAATCCTGGTAAGTGGAAACATGGAACAAAACCTGCGTACCCTCCAGTTTTTAATTTTGAGCCACACCCACATTAATAACATCGACTTGGAGCTGCCCACCGAATCGCCCGCCTCAGCCGCAACACCTCAAGGGGTGCATGTCAGGCACAGTTGGCTCTGAGAACCCCAACGAGTTGCAACTAGGTCCTCCAGTAGACAGGTTAGAATAAGGGGACCCTTTTTTCTGTAGTCTATTTTAGTAGGGGAACCCTCCCCCAAAAAAGGGTAAAAGGGTATATATACTACTGGGGGACCTAGGCAATCATCTTGTAGCTGCAGAGAGAAAGATGTTGAGTCGATCCTTACAACTCGGCATGCAGTTTTTCGCTCGCGAACGAGAGTTGCTCCTTTCTAACCCAGATTTAGTGCTCCGTTTTGCCTAGGGCCATCGGTCCCACACGTTGCAATTCCGTTCACCTGCAAAGATCTGGTCCAATTCTTGATGAGTGGCCCGGAAATGATTTCCGCCAAGCAGGCAAAGAAGCAAGCAGGAGGGATCAAATGGCTGGTGTACCTCTATTTCCGTTTCATACCCGGGCAAATTCGATGGCTTTCGGAAGGCATGGCCGCCAAGGTCCACACCGTTCAGTGCGCATGTCACAGGCAGAATGTCTTGCCTCTTTGGGTGCAAGCCCGTCTCGTGCCAGCAGAACAAAAGATTCGCCTATAGGTGTGCTACATGATCATGGATCCTTTGTGCTTGCATCACGATGTTGCAAGCCCACAAAAAAACTGCCACATTCAAGGATCCACACGCAGGTCCAGCTCAAGACCATGCCAAACACGCCAAACACGCCACCCGACTCTAGAACTGCCATGGCCAGATTCAACCAGGTCTGCAAAGAGACTCGGAACTGCCGTCCTACCGCCCTAAGTTGTGCGCTTGCGTATTTTTGCTCAACCTGGAAGCGGCAGAGCTGCATTTTTGGTCCGCATCGTGTGCCTTTCATATTGGCCATCCTGGTTGACCCTCTGCTCCAAGGGTGTGTCCCTCTATCGGGTTTGTTTCCCCAGCTGCGTTCGCTTTTGCGGTTCCAGGTGGTTTGCAACCTGCAATACCGATGGGCACGAAATATCTTCAGCAAAGGGACATTCCCATATGTATATATATATATATACAAACCCTTCAACACCGTCCAGAAGGGAGCCGAGGGTGTCCTAGAATTCGGGTTGGCAAACCGCTCGCTCTCGGGACTCGGGACTTCTCCAGATTTCCCTTTCGAACTGCCCCCGCCTTTCCTGCCCGAAGCGGTGGGCGGGGAGAGCGGCTCCTGGGAAACACGGCCTTTGTCTCTTCAAGCACCTCATGTTTGGGGGATCCGGTCGTTCTCAGGGAACCACTCTCCCTTGTTGCTAACATTTGCTAACACAACAAGTGAGAAGTTTACTGTGGGCAAATCCCTTTTAGATCAACAAGGAAACATACAAGAGCATCTTGAGCAAATGGAAGCAACAAACGACGAAGCGGTCCAACAAAGCAAGGTTGGCTGCCAGCGGAAAAGGGAACATGCGGCAAACACAGATCTCAGGTGTCAAGACAACACGTAAGCCGCAAGAACAGTCAACAAATCAGAATATGGTGATGCATGATAATGCGCAAGAATGCACCTCACATAGTGTGTAGCAGATCTCTATATATATATATATCAATCTGAATTCTGTGTCAGCCCAAGAAAAAACAGCAACTAGCTCATTGCCTGAAGAGTTGCAGCTTTTCAGCATATCAGTGAATACTGCCAAATTGGTCACACGAAAACACTTCTACGCCAAGCTCCAGGGTCTCCTCTAGGACTCTAGGCCCACAGCTTAGGCTCAAACAGCCATGGAAGCCCCCAAGATGAGTTTCACATGTGGTTTCCCTAGGTCCTCCAGAGAGGTTAGAATAAGGGTACCCGATTTTTTGTCTGAGTCTATTTTGGTAGGGGAGCCCTCCCCCCAAAAAGGGTAAAAGGGCACTACTGGGGGACCTAGTTCCCTTTCTAATCCTAAAAAGGGGCCGAAAAACAGACCCAGCCACTCGACACTTCTGTCCTGAGCTTGTGGCTGCGCCACTTGTGACTGCTGCATTGCGCGTCGCTCATGCGCCACTGTGGGAGCACCCGAACGTTCCTGGCTGATAAGAGATCGAGACGGCACACCTGGGGATACCGTACTGTCCACCCATGATGATGACCCTGCGGACAAATCGATTCTTTTTTGTGTCGCACCCCCCAGTAAATCGGGCAAGCCTACACCCAAGCATCTCGCCCAAGTCAACAGTGAGAAAGAAATGCATCCAAGATTAGCAGATCCGTGCGAGGCTGATTGGCCCCAGGCACCTGTGCGATTCCATGCATCTTGGGGCTATGCCAACAAGGAACGGGGCTCGTGAGGAACCCATTTCACATCCCCCGTACTAGCCGCAGCCGCCAACCCTGGCTCGAATTCAGGTTCAGACACAGAGCAGCTCTGGTCCCAGCAGGGAACGCCAGAAGGCCCAAGAATCCTCGGGCGGTGTAGCGCTGGGAGAGCCTGCGCTGTCCGTGGCAGTCGGCGGCGAAGGCTGTGCCGCGGGCAGTGACGTCTTGGACGGAGATGACTTTGGTGAGTCTGGAAACTCCGGGGACGGCTCCAAGCACTGCCACTGGGGTTCCAAATGGCCCGGGTTCATCGCCTCTGCGCTCTTTGCCTGAAGGGACTCTGCATGCAGAACTGGCTGCCTCTCCTGCTCCAGCCGCCGGGCTGGCCCCTCCTCTCTGAATTTCGAATGAAGCACTTGGCGGAACACCTCTGCGCTCTTTGCCTGAACCACCCGCTCCGCATGCAAAACTGGCCGCCTCTCCTCTTGGCCCGGGTTCATCGCCTCTGCGCTCTTTGCCAGAAGGGACTCTGCATGCAGAACTGGCTGCCTCTCCTGCTCCACCCGCCGGGCTGGCCCCTCCTCTCTGCAATTCGAATCTTGGCGGAGCACATCTGCGCTCTTTGCCTGAACCACCCGCTCCGCATGCAAAACTGGCCGCCTCTCCTCCTGGCCCGGGTTCATCGCCTCTGCGCTCTTTGCCTGAAGGGACTCTGCATGCAGAACTGGCTGCCTCTCCTGCTCCACCCGCCGGGCTGGCCCCTCCTCTCTGCAATTCGAGTCAAGTCCTTGGCGAAACACCTCTGCGCTCTTTGCCTGAACCAGCCTCTCCTCCTGGCCCGGGTTCATCGCCTCTGCGCTCTTTGCCTGAAGGGACTCTGCATGCAGAACTGGCTGCCTCTCCTGCTCCACCCGCCGGGCTGGCCCCTCCTCTCTGCAATTCGAATCTTGGCGGAGCACCTCTGCGCTCTTTGCCTGAACCACCCGCTCCGCATGCAAAACTGGCCGCCTCTCCTCCTGGCCCGGGTTCATCGCCTCTGCGCTCTTTGCCTGAAGGGACTCTGCATGCAGAACTGGCTGCCTCTCCTGCTCCAGCCGCCGGGCTGGCCCCTCCTCTCTGCAATTCGAATCTTGGCGGAGCACCTCTGCGCTCTTTGCCTGAACCACCCGCTCCGCATGCAAAACTGGCCGCCTCTCCTCCTGGCCCGGGTTCATCGCCTCTGCGCTCTTTGCCTGGGACTCTGCATGCAGGACTCTCTCTGCAATTCGCTTGGCGGAGCAACTGGCTGCCTCTCGCTGCTCTTTGCCTGACCCTGCATGCAGAACTGGCTGCCTCTCCTGCTCCACCCGCCGGGCTGGCCCCTCCTCTCTGCAATTCGATTCTTGGCGGAGCACCTCTGCGCTCTTTGCCTGAACCACCCGCTCCGCATGCAAAACTGGCCGCCTCTCCTCCTGGCCCGGGTTCATCGCCTCTGCGCTCTTTGCCTGAAGGGACTCTGCATGCAGAACTGGCTTCCTCTCCTGCTCCAGCCGCCGGGCTGGCCCCTCCTCTCTGCAATTCGAATCTTGGCGGAGCACCTCTGCGCTCTTTGCCTGAACCACCCGCTCCGCATGCAAAACTGGCCGCCTCTCCTCCTGGCCCGGGTTCATCGCCTCTGCGCTCTTTGCCTGAAGGGACTCTGCATGCAGAACTGGCTGCCTCTCCTGCTCCACCCGCCGGGCTGGCCCCTCCTCTCTGCAATTCGAGTCAAGTCCTTGGCGGAACACCTCTGCGCTCTTTGCCTGAACCACCCGCTCCGCATGCAAAACTGGCCGCCTCTCCTCCTGGCCCGGGTTCATCGCCTCTGCGCTCTTTGCCTGAAGGGACTCTGCATGCAGAACTGGCTGCCTCTCCTGCTCCAGCCGCCGGGCTGGCCCCTCCTCTCTGAAATTCGAATGAAGCACTTGGCGGAACACCTCTGCGCTCTTTGCCTGAACCACCCGCTCCGCATGCAAAACTGGCCGCCTCTCCTCCGCGCCGTTTGCCTTCTCTACCGACTCAGCGCGCTCCACCTGGACCTGCTCCGCCTGCTCTTCACGCCGGACTGTCCCGCTCTCCTCCGCGCCGTTTGCCTTTTCTACCGACTCAACGCGCTCTACCTGCACCTGCTCCGCCTGCTCTGCATGCCAGACTGACCCGCTCTGCTCCCTCTCCTCATCTTCCTGCTGCGCTAGCAGCAAGTCCTGCCCGGCCATCGGCAGCTCCAGCAGCGCCTCTCGTAGCCGGGGCTTCTGCGGAGTGAGGCTGGCCTCTATCGCATGCCTCGCGCAGCCACTGAAGGGCGGAGAGATGGTGGAGTCTGCAGTGGCTGGCAGGCTCTGCGACCACAGCCAAATTCTGTCCTGTGTGTGCACTTCGTCGGGCTGCCAAAGTTCCTGCAACAGAGCGGGCATGTCTGTGGGTTGAATCGGCTTCTGCGACTGCTCATCATCATCCAGCACGATCCTTGGTTACTGTTGACCCCCTGCAAAAAGTTCAAAACTTTTCGGGGGTTTAGTGAAAAACACCTTTCTTTCCCTCAAATGTTAAAGTCTAAAGATCCAACCCAGTGGTCAAGGCTCAAGGGCCGTTCCGGTGTAGGAGGGTCCGGCTGCGCTGCCGGAAGGCTGCGGCTGCGGCTGCGGCTGCCCCGATCCGAGCGCCTCTCCCGGTGCACGGAGGAGATGGACTCGGTGCACCACGTCAGCGGCCCGCCGTGGGAAAGGAAACCCACCGACGCCTGGGACCGGACCTCGCCTGAGTCGCAGATCATCACCTTGAATTCGGACGGCTGCTAGTGGGTGCTTGTGCAGCGGTACGGTTGTATGGCACTCTCCGCACAATGCTACCTGAGCCAAAGCTCTGAATGTCAGTGGCATGTTTGCTTTACGGGACAAAGCCAATTGCAACTTGGTAGTAAACTCATGCTCAGTCCACGGATATGCAGATAAAACATAAGCTTGTACGGGCATTCATCTTGAAGTGATTCTAAGTGCATGCAAATCTTGAAGATTGCCTGGTACCTGCCTGTTCAAAGTCGAAACACGGCACCGTCCGGCCTGCTACAGCCTGCAAGGTTCGTAAGGGAAGCAAAAACACGGACTGCAGCCCCAGCCTGGTAGGACTTACAAAGTCTCCCAACGGTCAGTTGTTTTACATGTTCAAGCCAAGTAGTCAGGATTTGTTAGTACAAACTTAGGTGGCAAAGTCCCGCAAACCTGTGCGTCGATGACATGAGTCATCCACCTCGCAACCATACGTGTCATATGGGTTGCCCGTTAAACAGCTAGACGCCATCTCAAAAAGGCCCTTGGATGTTTGCCCAGGCTATTTGCCCAACCAACGACTCCCCGACTCCCGCGTAGCCTCCGGGCGAAACCTCGGCAAGACTTGATGACAATTTCTGACTTCATCTGCAAAGGAAGGATGTGTTTATGAGCTATTGGACACTACATAGACCATCTCACAACTGAACATGTCTGACCAAGGAACTTGATATTCGCAGCGGGTCGTATCATGCGTCCTTCATTCTAACTTTCTCGTCTGCATCTTCTGTCATCCACCTTTGTGCGCTGGATGTTTAAGGACTATGTCGTTGTCAGCTTCGTGCCTGCGCTTGCCCAAGCGGGTGTTGGCCACATTCAAACCTTGACGCTTCAGGCGAATCCTGGAATGCAAAAGGATCGGTCCGTGCAGCTGACTTTCAACTTGCAAGTTGGCCAACGATCTTCTTCTTCTTCTTCGTGTATGTAAGCTAACCAAACGGCACCACGCAAGCAAGCGAGAACTCTTTTATCCAAGCAATGTGTTGGTGCCAGGGACTCATCTTCCCCTGTCAGATGTCTACGGCTGGGTGGGCCCCATGGGCCACCCACCACAAACTCTCAAAAACTGAAGAACGGGTGTGCAGACTGATAGCGCCCGCCCCTGGGCCGGGGCCAGGGGCACCCAGGCCACAGGGGGGTCTGCCACCAGGGGAAGTGAGTCACCCACCGGCTCCGGTCACGGGAGCATGGGTGGGCCCACGCTAAGATCAAATGCATCTCCATTCAGGAGACGCGGGAGAAAAATGAACTCCTCGCAGAGTTCCTGTTTAGGAACTCTGTGCAAAGGGTCGAACCCCGAGAAATCTGGGTGCGTCAGCTCATCGGCCCACTGGTTGAATTCCCGGGGCACGTGGTTGGCCGCCAGCGAGCAGCCATGGGTGTGGAGCAGGAAGACCAGCTCCATCAGGATAGCCGCGGTGTAGGGCTTCTTGGATCCAAGGTTGAGCATCGCCATGACGTTGCCCTGATTGTCACTGCCCACCGGGAGTCGGACCCGGGAGGACAGAGGGCCTTGGTGCGTGAGGATCATGTTACAGAGGAAGAGCGTGCCCAGCATTTCCAGAGCCGCAATCCTCCGCTTGGGATCCCCATTCTTGAATGCCCACGGGTACTCCTCCACGTGGATCTGCTCGTGGAACCAGTACACCTCCTTCTTCTCCGGCTCCACTTTGTTGGAGCACCAGCCTCCCACAAATGCCAGTCCTTCATCCGAGGCGCTAGCATCGCTGCAACCCCACCAAGAGGACTTCGGCAAGTAAGGGGAGTACTGGACGAAGGGCGTGTTGAAGAGGAACCGCAGCATGAACGCCAGCATCCTGACCACCTTAGGGGGTTTCCCCACCGTGGTGGTGGCCATTTTCCAGGCCCACAGTGGCTGAAGCATCGACTTCGCCAGCGGACATGCAGCAGTTGCCCATTGGATGCGGCCCAGGGCCTTCTCGATGTCCTTTGAGTGCATCGCCTGCCCTTCCACCATGATCTGCAAGACCTCCATCACCAGGATGTGTTTGTTGGCGGCCATGAGAACCTGCGGGATGTTCGGGTGGACCACGAAGCCCAGCCACGTGTTGACCTCCGCCAAATGTGTCTTCTTCCAGCTAAGCGGGGTGCCCAAGGCCAGGAGTGTTGCCAACAGCGCCACCGCCAAGTTCACTGCCCCCTTGCTGCGAAGCAGCCACAGGAAGTCATCCACAAAGACGAAGTTCCAATCCACTTGAGGGAAAAGTGCGTAGAGGACCCTGAGTAGAAGGGCTGCCAGGCGTCCCCAGTAGGATTGGGCACTGGCCATGCCGTATGTGCCTCTTGTTCACCCACCATTCTTCCCCCAGTGAGGCCACCTGGAACCACCAGTCGTTCCTGAGGACCTTCACTCTCCGGTGGGCCTTGGTGACGTCCGCCTTGAGCAGCACCCGGGTGGAGGTTTAGCGACCTCCCTCTCGGGGCCGGGGGCACCCTGAGAGGGAGGTCCCTCCTCAGCTGCCGCATGTAGCCAATGAAGAGCTTGTACCCCATCCAGCACCGTCGGAGCCGTCGTCCTTTCCACCGTCTGGTTCCTGATGGTGTCATTGGCCCCGCCCACCGAGCCATCGTAGATGGTGCGGATCTTGTCCCCTTCGTCGATGCCCGCTAGGGGGCCTGGGCAAAGATCCTCCATATTGCAGCCACAGACACACACACACAGAGGGCCATCTACCATGCCCATGGAGACCTCCTCCAGGAATGTGCTACGGATGAGCTCACTGAAGTGATCCGCTGAGGGGTAGTTACCCCGGCCCGTGGGATGAGGGAGTCCCCTTTTAGCTCCTTCTTGAGTGGCCAGATGCCCGGCGAGACTAGGGGTGTGGTGTGGCCCGCTCCGTGCCGTCCGCATCCCCCATGTCCCTGTCGCCCTCCTCGGCGGGGCCAGGGGCACCCAAGCCGGGAGTCGGTGTGGCAAATGCCACTTGGAGACGCTCCAGACTGCCGCCTCCCGTGTGCGAATGTCCTGGGCCTCCTGGCTGGCCATTTCAACCTCCTCCACGGTGAGTGTCTGGTCCTCAATCAACTCAAAGGAAGTTGCCGAGGTTGCCGAGGAAGCCATTGCTTGGTCGGGGTTAAGTTCGAAAATGCAAAAGATCAAAGTTTGTCAATCAGCTTGGGTTCCAGGAACCCAGAGCAATGCTTGAGCCAAAATGGCACATGCCATTATGGTCAAGCATTCCACACACAGTTCATGTTTCCACATGCGTTTCAACATTAACAAATTCTTCTTCTTCTTCTTCTTCTTCTTCTTCTTCTTCTTCTTCTTCTTCTTCTTCTTCTTCTTCTTCTTCTTCTTCTTCTTCTTCTTCTTCCTTTTTGCGTCATCTTCTTCTCGTTCTGCAGAGCAAAGCTTCAGGTGACAGCGCCTGACTTGTTCTCAAAAACTAATGTTGGACATGAACAAGAAACCAAACGAATCTAGCAGCATTTGAGAAGGAGGCCAAAGAGTTTGGGGCCACTGTGTGCCTAACTGAATGAATATTTCCCAAGCCAGGATCAACAAAAGACACCGTCTTCCTAAAGAGGAAGCCCACAATGTTGTATGAGGTTACACGGCATGATGTGTGTATGTGCCTGGCATCCTAGATTGCATGAGCGCGGGGTACAGTGACATCTTCAACCACTCGGCTGCAATGAAGAAGATATGAGAAGGATTTGAAACATACTCGCAGTGGCGAGAAACATGTGCAGCATGCGCTTGGCTTTGTTCATCACAGCACTCAGAGGCGCGAAGGGGTTGTTCAACGCGATTAGCAGCCTTGGGGAAGGCAGGCAGCTAGCCAGAGTGGCGCTCTCTTGCTGGGCATCATGCCCTCCTGGTCAAATAGAAAGGAGCCCTTTTCGTTGGCTCCTATGGGCTTGTGACACCAAAAAGTGAAATGAAGGTGACCAAATGTAGTCGAAATGCCTCTTGTGTCGCCGGGCGGCTCTTCCCGCGGCAGCGGCGGCACCTGCGACTCCGGCGTGACCTGATTCCAGGCTGAGTTGCGGAGAACTCTGGAAAATGGAACTTAGACTCAAGAAGGCGGCCTTAAATGTCATCCCTTCCCAAAGTGACAGTTGCGAATCTGGGAGTTGTGAATCTGGGCAGCTTCATCCATCTTTCCTGATACCGGGAGGTAATTCATGTCCCACACGCAAATCCACGAGAGACCCTTGATGACGGCAAAAGGAAGGCGCGCTAAGCGTGCTCCAGCCTGAAACGTGGCTGGTACTCAAGACATCAACTGCGATTATCCCTGCGACTCCCAAATGGTGCTGGCCTCCTCAGGCAAGCGGAGGTCATCTTCGATCCTGGCACGGCGAGAGTTCCAGCGATGCCTCTCAGCCCCATCCCTCACCAAAATTCTGGCGGCAGCACTCAGTGTCCGGCTGCCGCGGGGCAGGGGGCTGTTGCATCTTGGTGGTCGACCTGCAACACCGGGCCGCGGCAAGCCATCACCGCCCAAGGCAACCAGGCGTTTGGGCCGAGCTTGCACTCGAGCTGTGGCAGCCCTTGCCCTTGGGCCAAAACAAAAACCCGTTGGGTTCCAGTGAGTTCCCCCATTGCTTAAATGCTATCGCTTGGGTGTTCCTAAGGGGCACATGGCAGGCGGCTGATTGCATTCCTTAGCCTCACCGCTTGGGCGACACTCCTCTTACGGCCGGAGCATGGCTCTATCTTTTGGGGCCAAAGGCCAAAGGGTCTGGACGTTTGGGTGACTCAACGGGAACCCAGCTACAAAAAGAGGCACCTTTTTTGCGCTACTTTGGGGAAATCGGAATGCCCGCCCCAAAAAACAAGGAGCAAAAAGGGGGTAACTTTGCGTCCGCCAAACCTTTGTGTCGCGGCTTTCGCCCGAATCGATTCGACCGCCTCAGTTTCTCCTCCAGCGGCACTGCCCCCTTGGGCGGCCAGAGCAGGCGGTTCGTGTGGGCCTCAGCACGAGCGCGGCCCGCGCGATCTGCCAAAATCACTGCCTGTTTGGACAACCCTTCAAGATATACATATCTTGCAAAAACAAAAGACATGGAAGCCAGCAAACCTTCGTTCAAGGAATGCGTTTTTGGGAAACTCTTGGGTTACATGTTCATTTGCAGGGGGGTAAGGGTCAAACCCTGGTCACCAGAAAGTTGGCATGAGGAACTCGCGCAACTCTATGCCACCATCCGCAAACCGCACCTTGACTGGCTCTTTGGAAGGCCGATATGGCTAGTTCTATATTGCTGAAACTTCCGCACGCAGCATTCATGCATTACATAACATGGTGTGGCAGCAACTAAACGGCGGCCTAATGACCAACAAAAGCGCGCCATTGTGGAATTACTCTAATGGAAGCCTGGAATTGCTTGCTCTTTCTTGAGATACTCGATTTCCAGCGCTCCCTGCACAACCCGATTTGCGAGTTCGATTAATCAGCGCTTCTGAAACAATGCAAATGTTGGCTTGACATTCGTCTGATGCAAGGCATGGCCCACTGGGTCTTGTTGTGCGATGGCAAAGTTGCCCAGACATACACATACACACACACAAAGGCACCCACCCACACACACACACACCCACACACACACACACACTTCCACAAACACACACATACACCCACACACACACACCCACACACACACACACCTACACACACATAGACCCACCCACCCACCCACCCACCCACCCACCCACCCACCCACCCACCCACCCACCCACCCACCCACCCACCCACCCACCCCCACCCACCCACCCACCCACCCACCCACACACACACACACCACACACACCCACCCACCCACCCACCCACCGACCCACCCACCCACCCACCCACCAACCCACCCACCCACCCATCCACCCACCCACCCACACACAGCACGCACGCACGCACGCAGGCACGCACGCAGGCACGCACGCATGCACGCACGCACGCACCATACACCACACACCACACACCACACCACACGCCACACACACACACACCACACTCACACACACACACGCACACACACACACACACACCACACACACACACACACACACGCCACACACGCCACACACGCGCACACACACACACACTAACACACTACACGCTCTCTCTCCCTCTCTCGCTCTTTCTTGCGCCACACAAATTCTTTGCAGGACTCTATCCCATCTGACCAAGAACCCAGCCCTTCCCGCTTTCAATGTGCGTATCTAAGATGGCACAACGTGCCAGGCAGTCATGAGTCAGAAGTTGCAGACTCACGCGGTGACAACTGTGCGAGCCAAACCTGGGCACTGTACATTAGCTTTGAAAAGCGGAAGCATGCGGGCATGACCAACTGCACACGTCTGAAAGCAAGCCCAAATCTGAGATGGATGCTTTGCGAAGCCCCCAAAAACGTTGGTCCCCGCCAGCATTGCGCAACCCCACATCAGTTCCTGAAGGGATTTGCTTTTTGTTAACGATGAAAGGCATCAAAGGCAGCAAATGGATGTTTTCAAACAAGAGGTACTCTTAGAACATGTCTGATGTCTCGGTCCTTCTTGCTTCAACGTGAAAATACACATATCCGAAAGGGGTTCGCAGTTTTAGAACACCCCCAAACTGCAAGCAGCTCTACACATCATGGCCCTTTCCGGACTCAGTTCTCAGGATCAAACCCAGAGCCGTCCGAAGCTTGAGCATCATGGGGATTCCCATTGCCACGCGCCGGCGCTTTCAGAAGCGCCGAGTGAGCAAACTCTCTTCTGCCGGCCGCCTGGACCTGGGGCACCGCGCATTAAAGTACCGGGGCCGCACTGAGGTGAACAGAATGTCCTCGCGACGCGCAGCGACTTGCAGGGCCGGGAACTGGTATGAATCTACACATAACCTGTATGCAAATATTGGGACCTTGGCAAGAATACAAATCTCTTTGCTTTTCAAGCTGGGCATGGAGGTGAATTCTAAGTGACCAAACAAAACAACCTGTTGCAACCCTGTGCTACTCAAAGACGTAGCACAGTTCAATCTCTAATGCTGGGTGAACTCTTTTGACGTCAGGCAAAAAACATGGGTGCCTGTGCCACTTTGTCTTTGCCACTTCTCAAACCAGTGCGCATGGCAAGCAACAACAGCCTGGTTTGTCACTGGCGCTCAGCCATGGCTGGGCGACCCGTCTTCCGAGCTCTTTAGACACGCTCCCCCCCTGCCCTGGACTAAAGCCCGCACCCAGTAGTTGCCCACCGCGCCGCGGTGGAAGGGGTTCGTAGCGCCGCTAAAAGCGCCCTTGATTTGCTCGTAGGTGGTCTGGTTGGTACCTCGCCATCGAGGTAAAGCTGATCCCCTGCAGATGAACCGGGAACCCCAAAAATCCGTTCGCAGACAAAAAACATGCTGAAGTGCAGAGTAATCGACACCCGGGCTGTGGAACTTCGTTCAGTCGCGTGATTTTGTGCCAACATCGAGCAACATGTTGACTTTAGTTTTACATAACCTTTGTCGAAGGGTTCGTTCAACTCGCTATGTCTGCGAAGTGTCCGCAGAACCCACTTGCAAACTTCGAGGACCTCTTGAACAGTTTGCACCTCCCAGTTGCTTTACCCCAATAGTTTGGCCTCGATACTTTGAAGGGGTGTGGCCGGCAGGTGGTGTGACTGGTTTGCTCTATGGTCCGTCGTGCACAAGATTCCAATCAGCATTCAGGATCATGAATACCCAGTAAAATGTGTTGCCCAAAATTGGGAACACCCCGAAATCGCAATCAAGGCAGAAAAAGACGAGGAGTCGCCCCGTGCCACTAGACTAAGACTTTCCAAACAGCTTGACGTAACAAGCGCTTCTGGCAATGCGGCCGCCAAAGGTCCGATGTTGAGATTGGATATCAGGACATGGCACTCTTGTTTCCACATCATATCTCTCAAGCAAAGTGCCACTTACGTTGGCATTGTCGCCTCTGATCGAGCAGGTGAAATTAGAACTTAATGCAATCGGCAAGAGGATCGAACTTGCCATGCCGGAGAAGCATCCTTGCACCCTGCATTTCCCTCTGAAGCCGGTGCTTGCAAACATATGGCTGTGGCGCAAAATTCAACAGGAGGGGTTACGCAGGTTTTGGTCCATGTTTCCAGGGTTCCATTTTGGTACCGGTTTTTTGAGCCACAGCCATATTATGAATCCAGGGAACACATCACCTCTCACAGGTACAGGACAGATGCAGCTGGAAGGAAACGAGACCGGGAACACATCATAAAAGGGGACGTGGACGTGACTTGTCCGATTTCGGAAACATCACAGCTGCCGACAGCGTGACAAGGGATTCAATGCTTTTGAAGGGGTCATGACAAACAGGCGTCAAACGCATGCATGGCCCCATAGCTTATTTGGCTTCTTGGAGCACAACAGTGCGATCGGTGAGAGCCAGACATCGTGGCCCGCTTGCGCATTTGGGCTCCGAGGCCCGTACAGACCAAATAGTTGTGGTAAGCGCAGAGTCCAAAGGTAAACCATACGATGCCTGCGCCCGCTGCATGTTGGCGAGAGGAAAGACCAGAATTCAAGCTCCCACACAAGCCGCTTGCGGCGGGGATTGGTGGGGTCAACATCATGGAGTTGATCCGTGTTGAACACACCAAGAGTCCAAGAGCAAAAAGAAGCTGACAGCTCCATACCGTCAGCTGAAGCAATGCAATGAGAGGAGGGCAGCTACAAGCATGCTCGTGGGGTCCTCATTGCTGAACGGTATCTAGTAACATGGAAGGCATGGTGTCCCATGGCACAAACCTCACATGCCGGAGATGCCGAGCCGGCAACTCAGGCGCAATGCCACGCTTGCCCTTTAATGAGGTTGCCTCTGTTCACAGCTTCCTCCTTGAATTTGCAACGGCCCCATGTGCTGCGAGTTCCACCTTCTAAAAGCTTGATGAATGCCATGCGACGGATGTGCCACTCTGTAGCATGCTGGTTCACATGGACTCAAACAACTTCCTGATGTCCAAGCACTGGCAACTGGCAAGTTCTGTCCGGTCGACAGTCCGTAAGCAGGCACTTGCACACATTGTTTGTGCAGGGCTCGAAAACAAATTCGACCCTGACCATCCTCAACCCTCCAGTCTGCCTCTATGAGCGTATGCTTGTGGCTGGATTGACATCCAAACATGGAAGGCTCTGGACGTCTAAAACGAGCTCCCTACCGCTGAGCTCTGTAAAAATTGCATCCATCTCTGAATCAGACCTGAATAGACACAAACAGGATGTCTGGAAAAGCTTGACAAATTGTGATATAACACATGCAGGAATAGGTGCGGGCTAGTCAAACACCACAATATCTTTGGCCTAGTCGGAGTACTGCCCTGTTCACTTTTACGCAACAAGTAACATCCTGGAAATGCGAATGTCAGACGCCCATGCCATCCCAGATCTTCTCAAATGTTCGCAATGGAATTTCACTTTTAAGTTGAGCCACGGTTTCTCGGATCGCTTTCGGTTGAGCATGTTGAGCCGCTGTTGAACCCACTTTATGGCTGTCTCAAGGTTCTCCTTCCAGCCGCTCCAGCAAATAGCTGTTGCGCACCCACTCGCAAACCAAAAAACGGCCGTCGCTTCTGCGAATCCAAGTGAATGCTTACAAAACTGAGCTAGTTCCATCTATTTGCATCCAAGCACATAGAATCGGAGCGTAGCCCAGACCCAAGCTGCCCGGCCTAGAGCATAGATGGAAAGAATCGCAGCCATGGGTGCAGTAAGCACGGCCTGCGAGAAAAAAGAAAAAAAAAAAACCGAGGAAACCCACCGAGGGGAAGCTCTGGAAGCCTTTCTCGGCGAGCTTCTGATCGGTCAGTTTTGACTCGCAGAGCATTTGGCAAGTTTGGATTCTTAGAGTTAATGCAGGTGCTGTGGCACTGGCTGGGACAAGCAGTTACAGTTGTGCCTTCTTTGCAAAGAAGGCTAAACGCATATACATATATATATATATAATGTATATATAATGTATGTATGTATGTATGTATGTATGTATGTATGTATGTATGTATGTATGTATGTATGTATGTATGTATGTATGTATGTATGTATGTATGTATGTATGTATGTATGTATGTATGTATGTATGTATGTATGTATGTATGTATGTATGTATGTATGTATGTATGTATGTATGTATGTATGTATGTATGTATGTATGTATGTATGTATGTATGTATGTATGTATGTATGTATGTATGTATGTATGTATGTATGTATGTATGTATGTATGTATGTATGTATGTATGTATGTATGTATGTATGTATGTATGTATGTATGTATGTATGTATGTATGTATGTATGTATGTATGTATGTATGTATGTATGTATGTATGTATGTATGTATGTATGTATGTATGTATGTATGTATGTATGTATGTATGTATGTATGTATGTATGTATGTATGTATGTATGTATGTATGTATGTATGTATGTATGTATGTATGTATGTATGTATGTATGTATGTATGTATGTATGTATGTATGTATGTATGTATGTATGTATGTATGTATGTATGTATGTATGTATGTATGTATGTATGTATGTATGTATGTATGTATGTATGTATGTATGTATGTATGTATGTATGTATATACTCGCCTGGCCCGAGGCAACTTCTTCCAATGGTTGATCTGTCATGCTCCGTCGCCAGGCAGTGGCCGCGACATAGGTTTTCAGAAACTGCCTGCGACAAATCCAAGTTTAATATTATGCCTCGTTTCGTGTTTGGCCTTTCTATTCCAGACCATTTTTGGCATTCCGACTCTGATCCTGGATCATGTGGGCACCTTGCAAGTGCACGACAATCCATTCGCGTCATCGGAAGATCGGAAAGCCAAATCTGCAGATGTCAGGCTGTTGAATTTGCAAAACCATTGGCTTCGCGCCCCACCCGCCCAACCTGCAGAGTCCCACCAGACAAAGACCAGTCGTTGATGCCCACATGCAAAAGCAATCATGACAAAAGGGTCCGATTCCCGGATGCAACGCCGTGCACAGACCATGGTGCCAAATGCAATGTGCTCTGATGGTCAGGGGGATGATCCTTTTGAAGCCCTTATTCAGAGGTAAATGGGCATGCACATCATGTACATGGCGCAGATCGATGTCCGCCAATCATTTTGAAGGCGGGCCCCGTTAAAACCAGGGGGGTCTTTTTGCCACCTTTGGTGGAAAAATGATCGACCCCCTTGTAGTGAAGGATTCCTTTTTGAGGGGGTCGCCAATGGTCTCACAAGAGGTGGCAAAAAGACTCCCTGGTTAAAACTCATCGCCAAATCTCCATCTCAGAACTGCCGGCTGGACTGGCTTCCACCGTCGCATCCCTGCCTGGCCAAAAGCATCGCCTCCGCCCACCTGCGACTCCTCTGCGATCTGCTTGGATCCTTGGGACGACTTGTCCGTGCCAAATGAAAGGAGGGGGAATCCAGCCAAATCAGCCAGCCGTGACCCGAAAGAAACTCATGGCAGACCGACCTCTCTAGCAATGCATGGCCAAAATTGAAGATCTGTCTTGTCCATTTTCTGAGCTGAAATGGATGATGAGTGGAACGAGTGCGAACTATGAACTGACCTTTAGACGTGCAATATGCGCCATCTTCAGTCACTTCACCGAATGGGCCCTCTGTAGTACTCGAAAGTCCAGTAGACTTAAGTACCTGCTTTGGCCGAAGCCAGTTCTCAGCGCGCACCCCGGCTATTCCACTGCAAGGTGTGCTAACTGCTAGGTGTTTTGCAAGCATCGCCCAGGGTGATGCTCATTTCAATAGGTCGTGGCTCTCGGACGCGGCTTGTTCATTCTTGGTGGATGCTCGACTCGGCAAGCCATAGGAAGACCATAGTGCCGGGGCGTTGCTTGTAAATCCTTGCTGAGTCGAGGTGTTTTGCTTGAGATGTGTGCTCTACATGCCTGGCGTCGCGCGTTTGCACAAGCAAAACAAGGTGTGCTTCTGTGTGTGAGCTTGTGATGACCGACAGGCCAGATTTGTTTGCCTACCGAGCCTTCAACATTGCCTCGCTTGTGATTAATATAATCACAAGCAAGCAAACACCGTGAAAGACCCTGATTTAAAACACTGCATCGCATCACTCGCATTTCGTGGATCCCAGAGACTTTCTGCCAGCCGGAAATCCTCTCAAAGCCATTTGGGGACCATATGGAGTCGATGATGTGCCCACCCCCAACAAACCGGCTTCTTGTTGGTGTTTTTGGCATCCGAAAGGGTGGAGGCTTCCAAGTGCACGGATCTCTGCAAATTCCAACAGGGGCCGCTGGCTCTCCCCTTCAAAAGGTTGCAATTTATTGGTGCTCTCCCCTTGAACCCCGCCACTTTTGGAGCTCCACAAAGTGGAAAGAAACTTCCGGGACACCACCAGGAACCAACCCGCCCGTCGTCCAAGAAGCTCAGCGCGAGCTGCGCCACGGCAGTGGCCAGGACCAAAATGTTCAGCGCGCCCGTGGCCGAGACAAAGCCGTAGAAGAGCCGATAGTTGCCTCAGGCTATGGGTCGAAACCCCGTACAGTACCCCCAGTGAACATCCGATTCAATCCCCGCTAGAATCGACTAAAATGGGTGGTGAATTCACCTGCCCCAAAATGGTACCATTGGTTTTGACCAGCTCAGCCAGCTTGTCGGTGGGTCGCTTCGTTTTCTTGCTGCGAAATGGAGTGACCAGTACATCCAACTGGTGGTGTCCTTTAAGGGGACCCCCGGCCGGGGCTCATTCCCACAGTCCCTGAGCACAAGCAGGTTCAGCTTGCCGTGTACGGCCAGCCATTTTGCCCCGGAAAATGAATGAGAGACTGGCATCTGAACCAAAGACCGGGTATGTGGTGGGTGTGCGGACCACGATAGAAAAGCCCCCCTCCCCCTTGATTGACCATTTCCAGCGAGCCCACAAAAAGAACGTCCACGCTTGGGACAACTTGATGAACCATGTTCTCAGGCGCTTTTTTCAACCTCCATCTGTTTCCCTTTGGAATTGCACCAGCAAGTGTTGCACATGTTGCAACCAACCGGGTGGAATCCACCCAATCCTCTGAGCCCTTTCAGCTGAGCGGCGCTTGCCGATACAGTTGCCCAGCCAGGGGCAGTGATGGTCGAAGCGCTCCACACAATTCTCGCAGACCGAGCAGTGGGTGCACCGGGGCGGCCGGTAGATGTTGCCTGAAATCAAGAGGGGGGATCTCTAAAAAAGGCCGGCTTCCTTTTGCTTTGCAAAAGATGAAAAACTATAAAAAAAGGCGACCTGGTTCAATTGGCCCCCACCCAAAAAAGGGGTACCCTCCCTAACAGACACACCCGTATTTGCACGTTGGGGTTGGTTCGTTCTTCCGGAGTGGTACGAGTCTAAATACTTGCCTGGTGCAATGCGTGTTTATCCTTCGCTTCCGTCCATTCGTAGCCATGCTTTGACAAGTTCTACAAACTTCCTCGCAACGTCAAGCAGCGCCACATGCAGCTGTGAAATGGTCGCATGTCTGGTCTCAGCGGGTCTCTGTCACATTCTGGCCAGTCTCGTGGTTCCATTTAGGCACTCTCTGAGTCGACTGGACTTATGGAGAGCTCCACATGTGGTGGCCAGAACATGGAGTAGAGCTCAGTGTCAGGTCGTTTCAAGCTTGAAAGCTCCAAGTGCCACAAAGCCGTGCCATAGTCACAGACTAAAACAAAAACCCACCCGCACATCCTCCAAAGTGGCCTTCCTTTCTAAAACTGTTCCGAAAGGGGTCCCTTACTAATTCCGACACACGGCAAATAGCTTCACGACTTCAAACAACTGCTGATAACTGTGCACCCAAAACAAGACATCGTCACGTGGCCTGAAACCTCCCAAAGGCAGCCAAGGGGCAGGTCTTGCAGTACTTCAATTTCAGCCTTGGCCCGTCTCGAGGCGACTTCGCTGTCGAATCTCACCCACGGACTGTGGGACTGTGGATAGCGTACACCACACCACAAATGGGCATACCTGTTCTTCCCCGCAAGGCAAGCCACGGTGAGCGGTCATCCCATGTAAGAAGCTCTTCCTAGTAGTTGTTGCTCGTGCTTGTTCCTTTTGGGGGTCCTTGGAGCATAGTGTCCCCTTTTTTGCTCGAAAATTTGCGTCCCAACAAATTGTCCAAAGGGATGTTCCCCTGAGACGGTTGGTTTAAATGTGGCCTCCATTCAAATACCGACTGAAGGAACAACCACCATGTCCTTCTCGTTTCCCTCAAAAAACAACGGGGTGCCCTCGAAAATTGACAGAGCCAGAAAGGTCCCAACTGCTTGGGAGAAGAAGAGTGTTCCAATATATGTGTGTGTGTGTGTTTTTGTTGAGGGTACTTCTTTGGATGGTTTTAAAGGGAAACCACCAGGAAAAGCCACCCATTTCTTGGGCTACGCATATATGACACACTCCCTCAGAGTTCTGAAGCTGGCAGGAGGGCTTCACCTGATCAACTCCCATATGTAAAGGTCCCAATCGCTTGCAATATAGTGTCCCAATAATCAACAGGGGTGTCTTTCTTTGGAAACCCCCCCAAAAAATAGGTTTCCCCTTAAAACCATCCAAACAAAGGGGGTACCTGCCAAAATCGACACTCCCATATATGGATTTTTCTCAAAATGCGGGACCCCATCCAAGAGGCTTATCTCCCTGTTGGTGTCCCTTCAAACCCCTGCAAACAGGGCTCCCCCACTTTGAGAAACCCCCCGAAATCGATATGTATTGCCTGACAAAAATGTGCACAGGGCTCCCCCATTTTGAGAACCCCCCCCAAAAAACAAAATCACATTGCCCGAGAACAATGGGGCGCCTTTGGACTCCAAGTCGCGGGTGCCCCCGGAGCACGATGTCGTAGAAGCGCTGGGGCTCCCGGGTCCGGAAGACCTCCGAAGGGTTCGTTCGTTGCATGGGGCTGATTTAGGCGACTCTGTGTGGCTCAAAATTCACCAGGGGCAAACCGCAGGTTTTGGTCCATGCTTCCACCAGGGCAACCCATGTTGGAATTCCGGTTTTTTGAGGCAGCCTCTTCTGTGGAGGGTACCTCTTTGTTCTAGGGGTGGATTCCTTTTCCATTCTTATCAGCCATGGTTCTTTTCATTTTTTTTCAGCCATTTCCCCAGAGAAAGAAGGATCCCTGGAAAGAATGGGGAAGTTAACACCTAAGCCATTTTAGGCACGGTCCCCCCAAAAAAACAAAACACACACGCACACATGTCTGAGTTGTGCGCCTTGGAATATGGTTTGCAGGTCCTCATGTCTCGTCCCCTGAAGAGGACCCGTAGGGCCTGAGCGCCTTCAAACCAAAAGCAGCAAAGGGCCCCAAGTCTGAACCTGGTCAAATGGAGACCCAATTGAATGTGGACAGTGTTACAAGCTTGGAATGAGAGTGTGGTTGATTACGGTTTCAATACGATTGAATATGGTTCTAGTATGGCTTAAATATGCTTGAATATGTTGAATTGCCAAATCCTCACATGGAAGACGGTCCAAATTCTCACTTGCAAGACGGTTGAACCTCAATAAAAACTGGGGAGGCTCTGAAGGGAAGGCAAAAGGAATGCAGTTGTGGGATCATTCGCGACTAAGGACAAGCAAGTTGCGAGGGTAGGCTTGTCTCCCAGAGTAGTCATTACCGAATAGTATCGAAACGGCCCGTGTAGTAGTGAAATGATGCGCCAGTGAAGGAAACAGCCAGCAAATGCGGTTCAAAACCGAAAGTATCATGCAACTCCCTCCAATTCTATCAGGGACCGGCAAGCTGACCAGTTGTGCATCTGCCCGTGATCCATCAGAAGCTACGGCAAAGGAGTGAACCCCACCTGCAAGTTTCAGTAAATTAACCTGCAGTGAAGTCATGCCCAAGTGATTTCCCACAAAGGAAGGAAATGAAGCTGGGACAATGATAGAAAATCCTTCCACCAAATCGCACACGGATCCCACATCGCCCGTTTTCTCCCGCTCGGGTCGCCTTGGTGCGCTCGTCATAGTGCTCTGTGAAGTCCCGCTGCCGCGGCATGATGCCAGGATCCGACAGTGCCTCAGGACACATCGCCCAAGCGCATTATCAAGGCCAAACGCAAAAGCAGAACACATCTATGTAGGGCGTACAAGGTCATCTGCCAGCGCACATGGCGAGCCCAACGTGTCTGACTCTAAGCTTTAGTGCTTCCTGAAACATCCCCTGCATGTATCTTTTTAGGCGGGGGCAATACTTCACCGCTCGGAAGTCTTAAGAGAGATGCATTGCACTGGGAGCAACCTGCGGGGTCAATTCTTCGCTGAGCCGCACCGGCTTCAGCACTGGTGACTGAACTCAGTGCCATCCATTCAGGGGGCTATGAGAAAGCGTTGATCGAGTAAGTGCCAGCAAAGCGACATTGGGCTAAGAGGTCACCTACTTTAGCACATACTGCAGCCCATCAAATCCGACATCCAATATGTCAATATATTTCAGGCAGTTGCAGCAGGCATGCGTGCTGGGTCTGCATGTGGCAGCAAGGTGAAAAGACACACAATATGATTTACAGTGCGTAGTCATAATTTCCCGCTGTTGAGAAGAACCATTGCTATTGCCCTGAAGAGCAAGTGCTTGACTTGCGCATTGCAGTCCACCCTTTCCCTAAGGCCTGCTTGGTGAAAAAGGGAGACGCAGCTTCCAGACCCAATCGGTCTGAGGGCTGCACTGTAGCAAGCAGGAGATAAATCGAGCTCGCCTGTAGGAAGAAGGCCAAGATGGGGATGAAGGCGCTATACCTGAGCATGGTAGCAGCTTTTCGCTTCGTCTGACGTCCAGGTGATGCTTGAAGGGCACCGAGTTGATGCTCTAGTTCCCGGGCTTCACACCTTGATTCTTTCAGGCGTCGCCCAACTTGAAGCGGGTCTTTGGGTTGTCTCTCAGCGGACCTGGAAAGGCTTCCCGGTCATAGGGAAGCTGAAGGCCCCCTCTACCTCTTCGGGTCTGAATGGGAGCCTCGCCTTGGAGCCGCGCCGCTCCGAAACGGGGCAACAAGCTTCCTCGCTTTCTTTGGCGCCAAAACCCGGGGGACCAAACTGCCGCGGACAGCCGGATCTTGAAAACACGGCATTTCCGTCAAGCACTGAAGCTGGAGCATCGCCAGCTTTCAGTAGCACGTGTTTAACGTTCCTAGCCACTAACAAAGTTCATCCGAACCAATCTCAGGGCGTTCAACTTTTTATCTAGCAACTTCCAAGGCAATCTTGATGAGTGCCCATGTGGTGAGAACAAAGGGCGGTGCTTCGATCATCGCCTAGCCAGGCCCGTTGCTCTGCCCAACCCAGCAACCCCAAGTCAGAAACCCCTGCAGGCAAAGGGTGGAAGCCAAACCAACAAAAGCTAAATATCATATGCAGGCAAAAAGCGCATGCGTGAAATTCTTCTGAAAACACTTGAGATGTGAAATTGAAAGTTGCCTCGTTTGCATTCCCACCCTACTTCTCCACCCCTGACAGCCATAAGTGTGCCCAAATCAAGCCTCCCAAATCAAGCACCGCCGATTTCTCCGATGCTTCGTTTTTGTTTGTCCCCCCCGCATTTTGGGGGGAGCAGAAGTTTCGCCCGCCCATTTTTCCCCATACCAGCTGCTCCGCCGCAAAGAAGGAGCCCACGAAGATCTGCCAGAAGACGGAGGGCACGAAGATCATGAGCACCTCGATCCATCGATCCATCGAATCCCTTCGAATCGACTTGCACCGGTTGAACCAACATTACCCACATGGAATCCGAAAGGTTTGTTGGGGGAAGATGGTCGCCCAGGAACCTGGTCTCTTTCAAGGGTAAAGTGTCAAGAAGCTTGGGGCACCTTCGCGTAGGACTCGAACTGATTCTTCCCCGCAAATGTACGAGTGCCATCCACACTCCAAAGCAATCAAGCAATGTGAAAACCAGGACCCCCCAAGGATCTGTAAGCATAGCAAAGCTGCGGTTGGCGGTGCGCTATTCAGTGCACACCCCCTAAGAGTTGTTTATATGAAAACGACCCAGGAGCCCGGAAAAACCCAGGGGCAAGCTTTGGTCCTTTCGGAAACGCTGAGTCTGAATGCGCCCCATGGCGCCGAGAGGGCGCTGGAGCGAGCATCTGGGCCCGAGATGAAGCGGCCTTGGCAGAAGACCTGCGGTGATGCGTCGATTGGGTGGGTGCTTTTGGGGGCGACCAACATGGCGGGTCTTTTTTGGGCTTCCCTTTAAAATGCCACAAAAAAAGGGGGGACCCTTAAAAGCGACAGGCCCACTAGTCTGAGTGATGTTGGAGTTGCTTGGGGACCCAGCAGCTAAGCCAAGCTGTTGTGAATCTGAAATTGTGGGAAGTCCGCAATGCACGCAACACCTCAGCTCAACCACGAAGGTAAGAGGTCAGTCTGAGAGTTCGGCCAATGTCCGCTTTGGCCATCGCACTGTTGAACATGCTAGACACAGGGTGCCTTTTGGGCTTTCCAAAACCCCGGCGGAGGTCACCTAGTTAAAGCCACGCCAACTTGCCCTCATCTTTGTTCCTGGCCGGCAACAATCCATGCGTAGCGCTTGACCATGAAATATCGCTCGATCTTTGTACCACGCTCCATGGGGCGTGGGGTGCACTAAAAATCGGCTGCCTATTGCCTAGCATTGCCTACGTGCACGACGGCCAAAAACGTGATGCATCGAACAGGCCAGCACAAGCACACAAAGATGCTAAATTCTCACAAAGATGCTAAATTTTCCTGTGGGAATGGTCTGCTAGTTATCTCAGGTGGCTAAGATTGGCTATGACTGCAAAACCTACTGAGATGGGGTCAAACGAATCCGTCGGCCTTGTTGTAACCATTCAGCTTCTCTGGCATTTCTCACCAGCAAATCCTGCAGGCAACTTGGCGAACGGCTGGCGAACTACGCCAACTGATGCAGCTTGCTAAAATCATAGGCTGTGAGCATGCCAGGAAATGAATTCAAAATGTCTATATGTTTGAGTCCTAGCTAGTCGAGCATGGCTGCTTGCTTCCAAATGGCATGGCAGTGTCCAACTTTTCCAGTCCTCATGACGCACATGGCTCAAAAACGTGCGGCAATATCAAGACAATCAACGTACAAACGATTGCAACACCCGTATCAGTCATGCAACAATGACCTGTTGTTGGTGGCAGGGCGCAGGCCGGCGAACATATTCATGGGAGTTTTTGCCCATGAGCATTGCGTGGCGTTGTTGGGAGTAGTTGTGCGTCTGCCACGCAATCGCCTCCTGGAGGAACCTGGGTCATAAAGCTAAGTCACCTTCGTATTGTTGATATGCAGTCCACCGTCAAAACAATAGTTGGCAGGAATATAATCCAATTTTGCACAAGTCGGAAAAGCTTGCCGCTGACACAGACTGCATGTCCTGTCAGTCTTCACAGGTTGCATGTCTGGGGGCGATATGCGACAACATCATGTTGCGGCTCTAGTCTATTGTGGCGACAATGCAGCATGCCAGCATGGAAGGCCGCTCAATTCCGCTTAGACGCCAGTACTACCCAAAATGTATTCTTAGGGTGTGCCCTTCGATACTCTGCTATGTCGCTTGCCACTGGCTCCCCCCCCCCCACTTTTGCGGCTCCTGGCAGGCCCCTAGTCCATAGGCCTGGCAAGCGTGCGGTCAACTGAGTCAACGTGGTGAAGCGCCTCATGGGCATGTTGATCCATTTGGGGTCACCGCCATGCTGTTGATGTCCCGCATGTTGTACAAAAACCCTCAGAGTTGGGAACGGCAAAGTCCAGTGTCCATCCTCCACCGCAAAACACATTGATTTGGGCAGCCCGGGCGGTGCTCAGCGGGAGCCTGCAACTCAAAACACTGTGGCACGTCAATGGCCGTCCGGATGCAAGAACCCAGTCAGCATCTGAAGACGTGGGAATTGTGCAGGAATGCAACTTCAAACACATGCAGGCAAACCTAGAAAGGGTTCAAGCATCACTCCTTTCAGTGTTGAGAGCGAAGTGGATGAAATCAAGGCAGTTTATGGAAGTCAACCCATGCTGACAAGGCCCTTGAAAGCGCTCTTCAGGCGGAGGAATAGCGCTACACGTCTTGAAGCTCAGTGGATGAAGCTCAACAATGGCTCAGAAAGGCATCAATTGTCATCAACCACCAGCAAGCCGATAGGGCGTAAGCCCGGCTGAGCTCTGCAACATATCCAAACACCTTTGCACAACGATCGCAGCTGAGATTGGCAAACTCCCGATCTGCCCTCATGGAGGGCTGAAACTTGAAGATTCTCTGATGAGGACATGACAAGGCATCCACATCTGAAAGGGTTCTTTGATCTCCGAGCCGCAACGCGCACCCGCCTCGCCAGGATGATCTTTCCTACCTGGGAGGGCGCCGGGATGTGGGCTGTCAAGTTGTCTGGAGCCTTTCAGAGGCCCTCTTTGCAGTGGAAGATACCCCACAGAAGACGCCCGCTAGCGCCCTTGCGCACCCTGCACAACTCGTCACATCTCCGGCACCCTCACCACCCTGTGCTTAAAAACACCCTGCACAGCGGCACCGTGCCAAAACATGGCGTCACCTCGGCTGTCTCTTTTTGGGGAAAACCAGGGCCCCGCCCCCCCTCCCCCTTCCCCAGGGCCCATGGGATTGATTTGGGGCAAGCATCTGCAGGTGGGAAAAGATTCACTTCGAAACGTTCAAGGAAACTAACATGAGGTATCGAGATCTGGAGGCGAATTAAAGGAAATCTGAATCTTCTGCATCCAACGTGCTGGCAAAAATGGACCGATCTTTCTGGAACCTGTCTTGGGATAGCAAACTCAACCCACAACCAGGCCCATGAGAAGTTCCCAGTTTCCCCCTGCCTCATGAAACAGCAAATCCGGCAACAAAAAGAGCCGAGAACGCGTGATTCCTCAATGCCAAGCCATCACCCCACCCCCCCCCCGCCTCCGAAAATCCGCCGGCTCCCACAGGGGGAGCCAGAAGCCGGCTGCGGGCACGAGCGCGGCTGCAAGGATCCGAAACGAATCCGCGAAACGCACACCTGAAAAACTCGCGACAGGCACATGAGGGATTTAGGTAGGCTGTGTCAGAAACACCAAATCCATTCAAAAGCAGCTCAGTGCAATGCTTATCGGCCACATTTGCACTAAGCAACTCACGGAGCGGGCGAAATCAGAAAACCATAAATGTAGCAAACCGGCATGCTAGTTGTCATCTGGTTGTGATCAAAGGGAACCCATTCCCATGTTGCACAAGCAGTCGGGCGCCTTGTCCACGTCAAACCCAAACCAGGTCATTGGCTTGCTTCGAAACGAACATGTGCTCACCTAGTGCCCCCTCGAGGGAGCCGGAGTGTGACTACTGGCTACTGGCTGCCTGGCAATCCACAGGGTGTTGGCAGAGCTGTGCCCAAAGGACATGTGGTACATGCAAATGGCCACAGGAAGTGTCGGCCAAGCTGAGAAGGTCGCGTTTTGGAACGCTCGCAAGCAACAATCATCCCGGCAGCCTTTTCCGGCCAAGCAAGCAGCTCGACCACGCCCTTGGATAAGATCTCAAGCTGAGTCTGTTCCTGGCATAGGAGACACATCTAAGAAAAAACATTATCAAGTTAAGTGAATGACTTGACAACTGAGCAGTGCTCTAAACTCAGTTGCGGCCGAAGAGAAATATCAAACCCCTTCCGCGAAGGATTCCCGGAGCTTGCGCGGCAAAGGTTCCTTTCGCGCGAAGCTTTGAAGAGGGAAGCGCTTCCGGCGTCGCTTTTTGCGCGGATGAGCTTTGGGTTTTAGGTGCGCTTTCGCTGCCGCGAGTGCAGGACAACTACAACTTCTTATCTTCAAGGAGTGGACAGTACAGGGTCGGGCAATAGCCCTTCCGCAAAGCTTGCGCGAGTACATAATGATACACGAACCTTTCGCGACGCTCCCGCGACCTAGGAGAAATCAACATTTTGAAACGAGGTGTCCTCCCGAATACAGGGTTTTTGGAACGTTGCTCGACTCTGGAAATGGCTCAACGACTCGTTTAAAGTTGGTAAGTGTTCCTTGTATCTAGCTACGTTGCGTGGGGCTCGCAACGGCTTGAATGGTGAAACGTGTCGATGTCAGCGCTACGTGGGCTTGATTGGCCCGAGCCTTCTCAGACCTGGTTCAGGAGCCAGCCCTGCGCGCGGATGGCCTAGGGCCGTCAGGAGAAGGGCGCCGGGGTTTGCTTCAATTTTGAATACGGGAGCCTGGAGCCCGGAGCCCATTAAAAGACCGCAGAGTTCAAAACCCCCTGGTGGATTTTGAGTAATGCAACCCTCGTCGTTTTGCTTTTTTGTTTGGGGGGAGGGGCTGAGTGGACCTGCATCACTAGTTCTTTCGCATCCCCTGATCCGCCAGTATTATCATGTTTCATCAATCCAGGGCCTTCAATGTCGCTTGCCGCACTGAGACACAGCCAATGCTCTGCATGAGTTCTTTTAAAACTATGTTGCTGTAAAGCTATCGATTCGGAAGATCGAAGCTGCGCCTTTGGAGTTTGGCCCCACTGAATGATCTCTCGCGTCACGAGCGAGCAAAATCAGCCCCGCAAACTATGGAAGCTGAAGGGAAAGCCTTGGAAAACCATGCTCTACCTGGTCTCCATGCAAACGAGATGGCAAAGCGGCCAAGTCTTTGTCAGTGTTGCAAAATGTCCGGTCGCGACGCACGGACAAACGCATGGTTTATCTGCCAGCGAGGATGTTTGAACCCAACTGACAACTCATCAGCCAAGTAAATGCGTGTTTGAACATCAGCCAAGTAAATGCAAGCTGGTTCCCTGGATTTCAAGCCATCCAATTGAGAGAAAATATCACCGATGCAAGTACCTTGACTTTGCCCATTGCACATCACAAATAACACGCCCATCGTTTTGCGCCCGTTCTCCATGCTGGACGAGTCTAGGTTTCTCATTACTCCACTAGGGCCATCGCCAAAGACTTCGTCGCCAGAAGTCGCATCGCCTTCTAAGCCTCGGTCACAACTTGGCATCTGCCTCATTGGTACGGACACCGTTCGTGACATAGGCGGCCTTTTGGGAAAATAGATGGCCCTGGTAAATGGTGGAAAAAAGCATCTAAACCAGGGCCCTCTATTTTTCTGTTTTTCTTAAAAAAGATCAACCAAAAAGGACACCTATGGTTCGTGAGCTATCTCCATGAATCTCCACACACTTCCCCCCGCAGCGAAGGGTTTCCAATATGTGGGGTGAATGAAAAGGTCGTGTTCGCCACAAAAGTTGAAAAGCACCCGCAAGCAAAGCGGCTGCCGCGCTGGTGATTGCCCGTCGGCGCTTTAGCGTGGGATTCGGCTTGCTTGTTTGCTTGCTGTTTTGTTTTTGTATTTGCTTGCTTCTTGGTTGGTTGCTTGCTTGCTTCCTAATTGCTTATTTGATATGTGCTTGCATGCTGGCCTGTTTGCCTGCTTGCTTGCTTGCTCGCTTGCTTGTTTGCTTGCTTGGGGTGGAACAAAGTCATCCAACAGCACCCACACACACACCAAAATAGAAGCCTCAATTGCAAGTCGGGCCACCATCAACTTTGGCGCTCGCTGAACGGGGTGGGCTGAGTCCTGCATCACCTTGGATAGCAGCCAGTGTGTTCCAGTGCAGTGATTGGGGCTGAAGCAACTGGTGCCAACTGTGTTTGCATAGTATGGCTCTGCATTCTGATCGGGCAATAGGCAGCATACAGGACACCCAACGCATGTGATCAAAGCTACGGCTAGTGTTTGCTGGCTAAGCCAGCTGGGGCAAAGTGCCTGGTTAAGTACTGCAGTTGCAGTGTATCATTGCGGTGACCATTAAGTTGTGTCGTGCACAAAACGAACCCCCACAAAAGCCCCGCACTCTGGTTCACTTACAGCTTGATGCAGGCTGCTGCCAAGAGATCCTGAAGGAACCTTTCAACGTTTCGCGAGCCAACTGGGCGCCCTCCAGTCACTGATGATCAAACTACCAGCACCCTGCAAGGTGAGTATGCAACGCACGGGATGTCTTGTATTTTGTCTATCTCCAGGCACGTCAATGTGCCACGCACAGAGAATCAACTCCAGCGGCTGGACAAATAGTTCTAAGATTTGCTGTCTCAAAAAAGGCACACCTCTACTTAGGCCATCGGTCCAAACGGACGCTTGCCGCATGAAACAATTGCAACTTGCGAGTGCCCAAAACCCAGCCACGGAAACCCTTACCATTCAAGACGGACATGAATTTCATCCATATACATGATTGTGTGTGTGTGTGTGCGCGTTTGTATGATACATATGTGCTTTGCAAAACACCCTCAGCGAGAAACTTTCCCTAGATGAAGAATGCTTACGCCCTGCTTTCTCTAGCAACCTCATCAGTAGTTCATCCCGCAAGTCATAACCGTCCCTTACTCACAATACAAGTTGCTAGTCTGAGCTTGCTCCTGTTGCCCACGCATACTGGGGACCAAGAACCTTCGAGCACGATACCCCTTAAACTCGGTCGTAGAGATATCTCCGATGCAGAACGCGGGGAAATCGTTGCATGCTAAAGATCCGGCAACCCTGTGCCCTAGCTGCTAGCTGTGCCTCTATCAGCGCCTAAAATGCAAACATCTTTATCCCGTGATCACAAGGTAACTTTGGTTTAGCGCGCTCCCGTCCGCTGACATGGAATCTGACTCAAGGGTCCTGAAAGACCAGTCTCCTTTAAAAGGGACCAAATGGTGAGTTCCGTGTTAGAGAACAGAAGGGTATCCCAAAACCCCATTCTCATGATTTAGTTCCATTCTTTTCCCAGCAGAGCCGCTCAGGACCGGCGCGTCAAACCAGCCGAGGGGTGGCAGCGGCAGAATCGCAGTAGAGGGCCAGGGCTCGATGTTTGGGATATCGGCATCCTTCCCGATCGTGTCCACCTTGGTGTGGATCCAGATTGACGTGGAAGAGCTTTGAGAGGACACTTCATTGGGGAGGACGACTTTCAGGGATTCCAGCTCGCCTTCTTCTTTGCGTGCCATCTGCGGCCTCTTCAGAGGGGTTGGACGTAGATTGGCACTTTTGAAAAAAAACATCTGAAAGCTGTGCTTCGCTTTCCATTCTCGATACTCCTTGCGGCGGACCGTCCCCTTTCACGGTAACGTGTGACACGCCAAGTTGCCAGCTTGCACTGAGTCTTTCGGGCGATCTCCGCAATCTCCTGTGCGAAGCAGTCAGATGGTTTGGCAAAGCCCAAAAACGGAAAACAACGTCATAGCATTTGGAGCTCCCCAGTGTGTTCTCACTACTTGATTTTTCCCAGGTGGCTCTTGAGGCTGCCCAGACTCATCTGCTGTGCACAGGCTGCCCATGCAAGTCTCTCTACGCGACACGTCGGCGCATGCTTGTTTCGCTCCTCCAGGACAGCGCAGGAGCGGCTGCGTCGAACCTCGTTCCTCGGGTTCGACGCGTGGGCCCAGTGGAGAACACCCGGTTCCTATGGCGGCCGTGACTGCCACCTGCTTCAGAGATACCAGATCCCCCTCTGCCAACTTAACCAAACGCAGCAGGGCGGGAGCAGCAGCAGCAGCAGCAGCAGCCGCAGCAGCAGCAGCAGCAGCAGCAGCAGCAATCGCGGCTCTGCCTATATCATCCAACTGCGAATTTGCGAGCCAACACGTGCGACAACATTCGCCAGGTAAAATAAGTGAGGCACCTGGTATCCTTCAGGTTGCGGACAAGTCTCATCGCTGCCACAGTGAGCGCAAGAGCGCAGTTGTCCTTGGCCTGCGCTCTTTGGCGTGAAAATCATAAAGTTTAATAAAGGTTCGGCTCGTTTCAACTCCGTCACGCAAGAGGAGCTTCAACCCCTCTGGCAGTTGGACAAAATGTTGAAGGCAATTATTGATGTGTAGTTGCTACCAAGCCCCCCGTCCCAAGGCAAAAACCCGCTCAGCTGGACGTTTGTGGAACTGCAAGTCTGGACTGCAAAAGCATGGGTCAGGCTCAGCCATGGAGGCGTGCTTCCAACAGCCCCAATCACTACTTCACAAGGCAAAGGCCCCCAAAGCTAAGCAATGGTGGCCAGACCGGGCAAAAAAAAACGCCGTGGCTGCCTCTGCAACCAAACGTTTCCAGGCGGCTTGCAAACACACACACACACACACACACAAACAAACAAACAAACAAACAAACAAACAAACAAACAAACA
This sequence comes from Effrenium voratum, assembly GCA_963377175.1. NCBI lineage: Eukaryota > Dinophyceae > Suessiales > Symbiodiniaceae > Effrenium > Effrenium voratum. The sequence goes on from CAUJNA010001968.1 coordinate 833,775, forward strand.
CACACACACACACACACTTAGACTCCAGATGGAGGGTGCTAATCCTTTCGAGTACAACTGGTAAGTCTCGGCTTGGATAAGGTTCTTCATGCATAAGTTTCGGCTCGCAAGGCACTCAGCTTCCCTCTAGAGGCGAAAACGTTACAAGGTTCAACATGAAGCACACACAGCGAGAGAAACACCGGGCCAAAAGGACTTTGAATCACCGAGGTGCTCGGGGTTGCACTCTCCTCTTCCGGACCGCCAGCAGTGCGTTAGCTACTCCATGCTAGATCATCCAGGGTGGTGGCGGCCGACTCCAAACAGGCATGGTCAAGCCCCTGCTGCGGCGGAAAAAGTTTTATGGTGGCAGGGTATTCTGCCACTCCGCACACACACGCCCCTCAGAGAGGGGCGAAAGTCTACCGATCGTGGTGGTAATGGCGGTCGTGGTGGTGGTGGTTGTGGTGGCGGTGGTGGTGGTCGTGATGGTGGTAGTAGTGGTGGTGGTGGTTGTTGTAGTCGTGGTCGTGGTGGTGGTGGTGATGGTCGTGGTGGTGGTGGTAGCAGTAAGCGGTGGTTGTAGTAGTGGTGGTCGTCGTAGTGGTGGTGGTGGTTGTTGTAGTGGTGGTCGTGGTGGTGGTGGTCGTGGTGGTGGTGGTAGCAGTAGCTGTGGTTGTAGTAGTGGTGGTCGTCGTAGTGGTGGTGGTGGTGGTGGTAGTGGTGGTGGTAGTAGTGGTAGTGGTGGTAGTAGTGGTGTTGGTCGTAGTGGTCGTAGTGGTTGTAGTGGTTGTTGTAGCGGTGGTCGTAGTCGTAGTGGTGGTGGTGGTGGTCGTGGTGGTGGTGGTTGTAGTAGCGGTAGTGGTGGTGGTAGTTGTAGTCGTGGTGGTCGCGGTAGTAGTGGTCGTAGTGGTGGTTGTTGTGGTCGTAGTAGTTGTAGTGGTCGTGGTAGTGGTGATGGTCGCAGTAGTGGTGGATACGTAGGAAACCCGTCAATCCAATGGATGGACGTGGGACACCAAAACATTGATAATCACGCGTGTGCCAATCTCGGAATTCCCACTCATGATAAAACGCGTAAAAAACAAACATCACAGGGTAAGTACACGCCAAAGTGGTATACCCTGCGCCACTCCCGATTCGTGGAGGTGGGGCCCAAAGTGGATGCAGCCACAGGCTGCCACATGCCCGGTGTGTAAACCCGAATCCAGTCCATGCCTCTCCGGAAATGCACTGGAAGTGTTGTAGCCCGAACTGTGTTGTCAAGAGACCAAGTTGTTCCAATCCATGCCATCCGAAACCAGGTTGTCATTGTGTTCAGTGCGTTTCGGGGAACGCGTGGGACTGCGTAGATCGTCAGCACGGGATTGGTCAGCTCTGCAAACTGAGCGTCGTGTGCGCTCAGAGACCATAGTAGCCGGGCATGACTGTCCTCGAGGAGAAGGGGTAGAGGAGGTAGAGGAGGTTCGCAATGGCATGAACTGTGGATGAATAATCATCAGTGGCGGTGGTGGTGGTGGAGGAGGAGGAGGAAGTAGTAGAAACTGTGGTGGAGGTGGTGATGCCGTCAATCGAAATGGTCTATCGAGCAATGTACCGGCCGGGTAGTTTGGTCCGTGATATTGTAACCACGTCGGCTGCGCTCCATGGGTCCAAGTTATGAATGTCTGCACATTTTGCTCCAGCATGATTTGAACACTCAAGTCCGCAAGACAAGGCAAGACAAGCGGTTTCATCCATGCCATCCATGCCATCCATGCCATCCATGCCATCCATGCCATCCATGCCATCTATGCCATCCATGCCATCCATTCTGATCTGTTGGTCCAACGTAGTAAAGACTGTGCCATGGAGAGAGTCTGATGTAGACGCATGGCTGTTGATGCTGATCTGGATCCTGAATGAAGTCATAGAGGTCCGGGAAGCGTGTCCGTAGTGATCGAGGTGTCTCATCTCCGCAAAAGTGGAGTGCATGATTTCACACAGCAGTGACGTCTTGTAGAAGTGAAGCACCTCGAAGAACGGCGGAATGTACCCATAATCTTGAGAAATGAGACGCTGCAAAAAACTGATCAACAGATAGGCAGTGCTCCGGCATCTATGAAGCTCATACCTGTTGGCCACAGTGTGGTGGGACCGCGACGTGGAGTGTATCGGAATCTGAAGTGCGATCTGAACCACGACTAGTACTTCCAGGATGAGGTCCAACCGAGGTAGTTGCTCAATTGACTCATATTCATCCATTGGAATCGACGGTGGTGGAAGTCCAGGAAAGCAGTATTGCCAGCACGTAGAGAACACTGTCAGCGAGTGCAGAAAAATGTCTAAAAATGCCATTGTGCAACATCATCATAGATTCCACAGCGGCGAAGTTCAGCCAACATGATGGATATGCAACCAATGAAAACTACAACGTGGCGGCGGCATACATGCAAGAAGCAATGAGCACCAAGCAATGCACAATGCAAGCAAAGCCAAGCACTTCACAAAACAATTACAGAGCAAGAAGAGGACGAACGACTCCAAACAGACATGGTCAAGCCCCTGCTGCAGCGGAAAAAGTTTGATGGTGGCAGGGTATTCTGCCACTCCGCACACACACGCCCCTCAGAGAGCGGCGAAAGTCTACCGATCGCAGGTAATGGCAGTCGTAGTGGTGGTGGTTGTGGTGGTGGTGGTGGTCGTAATGGTGGTAGTAGTGGTGGTGGTGGTTGTTGTAGTGGTGGTCGTGGTGGTGGTGGTGGTGGTCGTGGTGGTGGTGGTAGCGGTGGTTGTAGTAGTGGTGGTCGTCGTAGTGGTGGTGGTGGTTGTTGTAGTGGTGGTCGTGGTGGTGGTGGTGGTCATGGCGGTGGTGGTAGCAGTAGCGGTGGTTGTAGTAGTGGTGGTCGTCGTAGTGGTGGTGGTGGTGGTGGTAGTGGTGGTGGTAGTAGTGGTAGTGGTGGTAGTAGTGGTGGTGGTCGTAGTGGTCGTAGTGGTTGTAGTGGTTGTTGTAGTGGTGATCGTAGTCGTAGTGGTGGTGGTGGTGGTCGTGGTGGTGGTGGTGGTTGTAGTAGCGGTAGTGGTGGTGGGTAGTTGTAGTGGCGGTGGTCGTGGTAGTAGTGGTTGTAGTGGTGGTTGTTGTGGTCGTAGTAGTTGTAGTGGTCGTGGTAGTGGTGATGGTCGTGGTAGTGGTGGATACGTAGGAGACCCGTCGATCCAATGGATGGACGTGGGACATCAAGGCGTTGAAAACCAGGACGCGTAGCAGACAGGCATCACGGGGTAAGTACACGCCAAAGTGGTATACCCTGCGCCACTCCCGATACGTGGAGGTGGGGCCCAAGGTGGATGCAGCCACAGGCTGCCACATGCCCGGTGTGTAAACCCGAATCCATTCCATGCCTCTCCGGAAACGCACTGGAAGTGTTGTAGCCCGAACTGTGTTGTCAGGAGACCAAGTTGTTCCAACCCATGCCATCCGAGACCAGGTTGTCATTGTGTTCAGTGCGTTTCGGGGAACGCGTGGGACTGCGTAGATCGTCAGCACGGGATTGGTCAGCTCTGCAAACTGAGCGTCGTGTGCGCTCAGAGACCATAGTAGCCGGGCATGACTGTCCTCGGGGAGAAGGGGTAGAGGAGGTTCGCAATGAGGTCGTGAACTGTGGATGAATAATCATCGGTGGCGGTGGTGGTGGAGGAGGAGGAGGAAGTAGTAGAAACTGTGGTGAAGGTGGTGGTGATGCCGTCAATCGAAATGGTCTATCGAGCAATGTACCGGCCGGGTAGTTTGGTCCGTGATATTGTAACCACGTCGGCTGCGCTCCATGGGTCCAAGTTATGAATGTCTGCACATTTTGCTCCAGCATGATTTGAACACTCAAGTCCGCAAGACAAGGCAAGACAAGCGGTTTCATCCATGCCATCCATGCCATCCATGCCATCCATGCCATCCATGCCATCTATGCCATCCATGCCATCCATCCTGATCTGTTGCTCCAACGTAGTAAAGACTGTGCCATGGAAAAAGTCTGATGTAGATGCATGGCTGTTGATGGTGACCTGGATCCTGAATGAAGTCATAGAGGTCCGGGAAGCGTGTCCGTAGTGATCGAGGTGTCTCATATCCGCAAAAGTGGAGTGCATGATTTCAGACAGCAGTGACGTCTTGTAGAAGTGAAGAACCTCGAAGAACGGCGGAATGTACCCGTAGTCTTGAGAAATGAGACGCTGCAAAAAACTGATCAACAGATAGGCAGTGCTCCGGCATCTATGAAGCTCATACCTGTTGGCCACAGTGTGGTGGGACCGCGACATGGAGTGTATCGGAATCTGAAGTGCGATCCGAACCACGACTAGTACTTCCAGGATGAAGTCCAACCGAGGTAGTTGCTCAATTGACTCATATTCATCCATTGGAATCGACGGTGGTGAAGTCCAGGAAAGCAGTATTGCCAGCACGTAGAGAACACTGTCAGCGAGTGCAGAAAAATGTCTAAAAATGCCATTGTGCAACATCATCATAGATTCCACAGCGGCGAAGTTCAGCCAACATGATGGATATGCAACCAATGAAAACTACAACGTGGCGGCGACATACATGCAAGAAGCAATGAGCACCAAGCAATGCACAATGCAAGCAAAGCCAAGCACTTCACCAAACAATTACAGAGCAAGAAGAGGACGAACGACTCCAAACAGACATGGTCAAGCCCCTGCTGCAGCGGAAAAAGTTTTATGGTGGCAGGGTATTCTGCCACTCCGCACACACACGCCCCTCAGAGAGGAGAAAGTCTACCGATCGTGGTGGTAATGGCGGTCGTGGTGGTGGTGGTTGTGGTGGTGGTGGTGGTGGTCGTGATGGTGGTAGTAGTGGTGGTGGCGGTTGTTGTAGTGGTGGTCGTGGTGGTGGTGGTGGTGGTGGTGGTCGTGGTGGTGGTGGTAGCAGTAGCGGTGGTTGTAGTAGTGGTGGTCGTCGTAGTGGTGGTGGTGGTTGTTGTAGTGGTGGTCGTGGTGGTGGTGGTGATCGTGGTGGTGGTGGTAGCAGTAGCGGTGGTTGTAGTAGTGGTGGTCGTCGTAGTGGTGGTGGTGGTGGTGGTAGTGGTGGTGGTAGTAGTGGTAGTGGTGGTAATATAGGTGGTGGTCGTAGTGGTCGTAGTGGTTGTAGTGGTTGTTGTAGCGGTGGTCGTAGTCGTAGTGGTGGTGGTGGTGGTCGTGGTGGTGGTGGTTGTAGTAGCGGTAGTGGTGGTGGCAGTTGTAGTGGTGGTGGTCGTGGTAGTAGTGGTCGTAATGGTGGTTGTTGTGGTCGTAGTAGTTGTAGTGGTCGTGGTAGTGGTGATGGTCGTAGTAGTGGTGGATACGTAAAAAAAACCGTCGATCCAATGGATGGACATGGGACACCAAAACGTTGATAACCACGCGTGCGCCAATCTCGGAATTCCCACACGTGATAAAACGCGTAGGAGACAGGCATCACGGGGTAAATACACATCAAAATGGTATATACCCTGCGCCACTCCCGATACGTGGAAGTGGGGCCCAAGGTGGATGCAGCCACAGGCTGCCACATGCCCGGTGTGTAAACCCGAATCCATTCCATGCCTCTCCAGAAATGCACTGGAAGTGTTGTAGCCCGAACTGTGTTGTCAAGAAACCAAATTGTTCCAATCCATGCCATCCGAGACCAGGTTGTCATTGTGTTCAGTGCGTTTCGGGGAACGCGTGAGACTGCGTAGATCGTCAGCACGGGATTGGTCAGCTCTGCAAACTGAGCGTCGTGTGCGCTCAGAGACCATAGTAGCCGGGCATGACTGTCCTCGAGGAGAAGGGGTAGAGGAGGTTCGCAATGAGGTCATGAACTGTGGATGAATAATCATCGGTGGCGGTGGTGGTGGTGGAGGAGGAGGAGGAAGTAGTAGAAACTGTGGTGAAGGTGGTGGTGATGCCGTCAATCGAAATGGTCTATCGAGCAATGTACCGGCCGGGTAGTTTGGTCCGTGATATTGTAACCACGTCGGCTGCGCCGGCTGCGCTCCATGGGTCCAAGTTATGAATGTCTGCACATTTTGCTCCAGCATGATTTGAACACTCAAGTCCGCAAGACAAGGCAAGACAAGCGGTTTCATCCATGCCATCCATGCCATCCATGCCATCCATGCCATCCATGCCATCCATGCCATCCATGCCATCCATGCCATCCATGCCATCTATGCCATCCATGCCATCCATCCTGATCTGTTGCTCCAACGTAGTAAAGACTGTGCCGTGGAAAAATCTGATGTAGACGCATGGCTGTTGATGGTGACCTGGATCCTGAATGAAGTCATAGAGGTCCGGGAAGAGTGTCCGTAATGATCGAAGGTGTCTCATATCCGCAAATGTGGAGTGCATGATTTCACACAGCAGTGACGTCTTGTAGAAGTGAAGAACCTCGAAGAACGGCGGACTGTACCCATAGTCTTGAAAAATGAAACGCTGCAAAAAACTGATCAACAGATAAGCAGTGCTCCGGCATCTATGAAGCTCATACCTGTTGGCCACGGTGTGGTAGGACCGCGACATGGAGTGTATCGGAATCTGAAGTGCGATCCGAACCACGACTAGTACTTCCAGGATGAGGTCCAACCGAGGTAGTTGCTCAATTGACTCATATTCATCCATTGGAATCGACGGTGGTGGAAATCCAGGAAAGCAGTATTGCCAGCACGTAGAGAACACTGTCAGCGAGTGCAGAAAAATGTCTAAGAATGCCATTGCGCAACATCATCATAGATTCCACAGCGGCGAAATTCAGCCAACATGATGGATATGCAGCCAATGAAAACTACAACGTGGCGGCGACATACATGCAAGAAGCAATGAGCACCAGGCAATGCACAATGCAAACAAAGCCAAACACTTCACCAAACAATTACTGAGCAAGAAGAGGACGAACAAGCTTTGAACCGTTCATCAATCTTGACACAACTGCCACTCCGGGCTCATATGTAAGCAAAGTAAACTGCTCACCCTGTGAGTAAGCGGGCAGTCACGATAAGGTGACACAACGCTTTGTCAGTAAGCTTGGTGATGTAGCCAGGCTCAAGTCCCCACAGAGCCGCCATAGCCGCAAACGTAGGTGCATCTCCTTTTGGGATGCATTGACACGCCTGAAAAAACTGGGTCGACATGGATTCCAAGGACTTGTTGCCGTTGAAACGGGATGGGTGATTGGACCACTTGATCAATGACGCCAATTGCCTGGCATCACTGGAAAGGTGTTGTTGGTGTTGTAGCCCGAATTATGTTGCCAGGAGACCAGGTTGTTCCAATCCATGCCCTCCGAAACCTGATTGTCATTGTGTTCACGTCGGCATGCTTTGCGAGGCTGGGGGGAAGGACTCTGATCCCGTCTGCGCCGAATTCTGGATCTGTCACGATCATCCCGGCGTGACATGACAAAACAGCAACACGTCCGAAAAGATAAAGCTCGTCCTTGAGGAAGGATACAAACGACAGCCACAATCAACGGCAGCTCAAGACCAAGGACATGCATGTTTACCGCGCATGGCACAATCAATGATAACGCATGACCATGGACATGCAAGTTCCCAACGCAAGGCGCAAAAGAAGCTGCCAGCAGCGACATCCAGCATTGTGAAACGTAACTATGAAGAGGTGGCTGTCTTCCCTTTAGTGAAACCTCGTTCCTGGTTAAATGTGAAATTCCGCTGTTCTATGATAAGCACGTTGAGGTCAAATTTTCCGACAAAGCCGGCCCGGGGTCACACGATGGGTACACCCGAGGATTCCCCACGAGTGGGGTGTACACACTTAGACTCCAGATGGAGGGTGCTAATCCTTTCGAGTACAACTGGTAAGTCTCGGCTTGGATAAGGTTCTTCATGCATAAGTTTCGGCTCGCAAGGCACTCAGCTTCCCTCTAGAGGCGAAAACGTTACAAGGTTCAACATGAAGCACACACAGCGAGAGAAACACCGGGCCAAAAGGACTTTGAATCACCGAGGTGCTCGGGGTTTCCAGGGTGTCCGCCAGGGCAATGGAGTTTCGGCACCGAGGAAGTCTACACATCTTTCGCAAACGCACTCTCCTCTTCCGGACCGCCAGCAGTGCGCTAGCTACTCCATGCTAGATCATCCAGGGTGGTGGCGGCCGACTCCAAACAGACATGGTCAAGCCCCTGCTGCAGCGGGACAAATTTTATGGTGGCAGGGTATTCTGCCACTCCGCACACACACACAGACACACACACACAAACAAACAAAACAAAACCAAACCAAACCAAACAAAACAAACAAACAAACAAACAAACAAGCAAACAATCAAACACACAGACACACAAACAAACAAACAAACAAACAAACAAACAAACAAGCAAGCAAGCAAGCAAGCAAACAAACAAACAAACAAACAAGCAAGCAACCAACCAAGCAAGCAAGCAAACAACCAACCAACCAACCAAACAAACAAACAAACAAACAAAGAAACAAACACACAAACAAAAAACAAACAAACAAAACAGCAAACGGAACAAACAAAAAAAGCAACCGAACAAACAAGCAAGCAAGCAAACAAACGAAAACATAGACACACGGACACACAAACACACAGACAGACAGACAGACAGACAGGACAGGACAGGACAGCACCGGACAGGACAGGACAGTTCAGGACGGGACGGGACGGGACACGACCAAACTACACAACAGAACAAACAAACAAACCAAGCCAAACAATCCAATACAACACAAAACAAAACAAAACAAAACAAGCAAGCTCCGCGGGCACGCGCAAACAAAATATCAGCCCTCGGCAAACATTTGGACCTCAACCTTTGAGTTTCCAACGGCAGCTTGGAAGCCTGGTCGAGAACGTCGACCTTGCCCACGGTCACAACATCCCAGGGCACGCCGAGGGAAATCTCGGCATGCAAGGAAATCTCCCCGGGCATGGAAGCCCGGCAAGGATATGCTGTCAATGTCACGGGCACTGGCCCGTTCACAGAAATCCCCCATTTCCGGGCTTGGCGCATTCTTAAAACTGCTACTGGTGAACATACCTCGGGAAGCCAGCTTGTCGCTTGGAAGGGTTCCTCTGCAACGCGCTCGTGTTTAAGCCCCCCCTGGCGGAAGATATGCAGAACAAAGGCATATGCATAGGCATACGGCTCTCTATATCTATCTATCTATCGATCTATCGACCTATCTACCTATCTACCTATCTACCTATCTACCTATCTACCTATCTACCTATCCATCTATCTATCTATCTATCTATCTATCTATCTATCTACTCTAATCTAATCTAATCTAATCTAATCTATCCATACTATCCATTCTATATAATCTATCTAATCTATCTAACTCAATCTAATCTTTCTATTCTATCTAATCTGTCTATTCTATCCAATCTATCCAGTCTAGTTTAGTCTGGTCTAGTCTAGTCTAGTCTGGTCTAGTCTATCTATCTATCTGTCTGTCTGTCTGTCTGTATGTCTGTCTGTCCGTCTGTCTGTCTGTTTGTCTATCTATCTATCTGTATAGATGCAGGCCAGTTCGTTTGTAGGCAACTTCAAGATGCAACCACCTGACGAAAACAGCACGATTTTTCCGTAGCGTTCTTCAGCCATGTCTTCTGAAACAATGTCATGTGCAGTGGGAACAGCACTTCTCTGCACACTGGCAAGAGCGTGCTTGGACAAGAGCATTTACATGCCTACAAATGACAAGAACTTCTGCACGTGCGCGTGCACCTGCATACAAACATGTATATGTTACATATATACACAATTACATAATAATGTTTGATACAGACATGTCTACATAATCATGTATACAGTCCTGCAAAGAGGAACACACAAATGCACATCAAGCGTGGACATAAAGCAATGGATACAGCAAAAGCGTTGCGGCATATGTTCCTCGATTGTGTTGATGGGGTGTTTGACGTCTTCCCAACAAGAGAAGCAGCAGTGTCTCAACGTGGGGGTTCTCCTTTGGGTTGGCTTGCATGAAAAAGCACAAAGAAGCCATCCACCTGGAGGGAATCCGTTTTAACAGCACCGCTGTCCACGGGTGAGATCTGTGATGTACGATGCGCCCCGAGTCCCTGAGCAGCGCGAAGTATTACAAAGGCTAGTTCAAAACGTGACGCCATGTTATGAACAGGATTTGCATGTTGAACAATGTACGCAACACACACTAGCTGAAGCATGTAGATGCATGCTCTTGGGTGACGCAAGCACGATGGACAAATGTTGCTGAAACATGAAGGCGACGCATCGGCTATGACCGGCTGCTGGAAACGGCGCGAGTTTGACTATGTGGGGCCAAACAAGTGCATTTGAGTTCGGAAGGGGCAAACTGATTGGGTCAATGGATGCGTGCCATAGGACAGGTCGACCGACGCTGTGGCTTGTATTAAGTCATTTCAGGCCGCAAGGTTTGCGCTGCGCGCAGGCCCCTGCAAAAGTACCAGACTTTCGGCCAACAAGGCCGCCTGGGCAACAATCAGAGCGTTGCAGCGATTGAACAGATCTGCAAATTGTTTTGCTGGTTTAGCAGAAGCCGAGCGTCTAGAGCCATCGCTCTGTGGTTATCGGCGTCCTGCAAGGAGCCGCAACCCCTTGATTTCAGAGTTGAGACATATTTCACCTACGACAAAGGCACCCCTTCTTTGAGAAAGGACATTCCCAATTTGGGTATGGGTCAGCAGGTTTTAGTCCATGTTTCCATTTACCAGGGTTCCATTTTGGGTACATATTTTTGACCCGCAGCCATTTCGAGGGTTTCCAATTCAAGACACACCCCAACCATTTCGCCCAGCTGTCCTCTTTCTCCTCCAGCTCGAGGCTGCAGTTGATGAGGCCCTCTGCTACCTGAAGATCTTAGATCGCCCCTGTCCCCCAAAACATACCTGGCTGCTTCCCCCCCCAAAAAAAACCGGACAAGCATCTGCTTCCCCCCCAAAAAAATGGACACGCAGCCAAGGACGGCCCGCAGCGCTGGCCAAGGGCGCGGGGAGCAGAATGTGAGCCCAAGCAGTGGGTTGGTGGGTCCTTCTGACTTTATTCCTTTGAGCAAAGCGCTCTCCCGCCACCCGAATGCCGAGAGGTTGTAGAAGCGGCTTTCGCAGACCAGTGGCTCCAGTTCAACATGTGCTGGAGAGGGGGGCCTTCTTAGTGTGAAGGTGGACTCTCCTTTGGAGAAGGAGAGTTCCGTTGCTTTGGTCTATTGCAGAAGTGCATCAAAGTGTGCCACGCGAAGAAGCTGGTGTGGCCATTCACCTTCGCTTTTGCTTGAGCAAATTAACTCAGGTCATATTGCTGTCATTGCATGCTCTAAAAAGAGTTTGCTTGGTTAACTGTCAGGTTGATGAAGATTCAGAATCAGCCCGGAAAAGGTATATGTATTTCGATGAGGGTGATGACAAGGTCAACCCACTTGAACGTGTGCCCCTCTTTCAAGAAGCACAGCATTCGTTCACTCATCAAATAAGATTCATGATGAGTGCTGAAGTACAAACTTGGCCATGTTACACCCTGCTCCCCCCAATACAAGTCATGTCGTGTAGGACACCATAGCTGTACCCATGATGTCGTCTCAACATCACCCTTGCCAGAGCACATGTTGCTCCATGCCCGACAGCCCGCCAAAACCACATTCACTTGGCCAATGGGACAACTTCACCGATACCCTTTGCACGGCCTCCGCATGGTGACTCTTGATCAGGTGCGCCTTCATTCCCTGCGTGCAGGGGTGTGTGTGAGAGAGAGAGAGAGTGAGTGTGCGTGTATGTGTGTATACGTGTATGTGACTGTGCGTATGTGTGTGTCGGTGTGTTGGTGTGTGGGTGTGTGTGTGTGTGGGTGTGCGGATGTGTGGGTGGATTTTGCGCGTGTGCGTGTGTCTGTGTGTGTGTGTGTCTATGTTTGCATACCAGTGTGTGTATATGTATGTACGTGTACATGTATGTGTTGTGCATGTGCACGCGTATGTACGTGTGCATGTGTGCGGCGGTCGTGACACGAATCCCATGGAAGCTTGGGCAGTGAAAAGGTGCAAAAGCACACAGCCTAAAGCCACGCCCTCAGGGTGGATACACCTCTCCTTTCCCCCGAAGCTTTGTGTCTAGCCAGTCTAGCGGTGGATAGCGGTTCTGACGCAACATATCCTGGTGCAATCGGAGGGGGTCAGGGCAACTTGCTAATCGTTCTCTGGCGGAAAGAAGACAAGACGAGACGCCAATGCCGCCGCAAGCTTGAAGTACGGCAATCGCATCGATGGAACAAACGCACCCAAACACAAACAGAGGCATGTCTACATTATTGCAAGAAGTGCCATCTTTTTCCGAGCCGACAATCGGCTCCCTGCACCTGTTCAATGCTATTTGCCTGTTTACGTTCGATGGCCCACTGTTCTGTGTAAACACCGTGTAAACAACCGTTGTTCACACACCAGCCTGGAACTTGTCGTGGAGACATCAACGTGCGGAATAGAAAATGAGATGTGCACGTGCGAATATCCTGCATCTGAGCAAACCAAAGAACCCTACCACCATCCAATCCGAGCGCAAAGTCACACACGCAGGACGCAAGCTCTCTGCCACAGGCATGCACACAACGGCAAGGCTGAAAAGAGGGAGGCGGAACGAACGATGTACGCCTGCACAAGCATGCCAGTGATTATGGGTACCCACATCTGAATTTTCCAAACACACACAGCGGAGATGACCGCACTGATGCATGTCACCTGTTTGTTCTGACCGGCAAAGTCCTTAAGCGCAGTCCTCACAAGCTGTACGCCTCCGTGAGTTCTACCCGTCCAACCTTCCAATTTCATTTCGAGCCCTTGCATTGGGCCTTTCGAAAAAAAGAGGAGAAAAAAAAGGAAAACAAAAACTGTTTTTGCTCCCCCCCCCCAAAAAAACAAAAAACAAAAAAAAACAACCAATCTTGGTGTCTTGTTCTTTCGGCCGCTCGCCGCGTTTTGACCTTTGACCCGGCTCCCCGGGCTTTGCGCGGTGTCTTTCCGGGCTTCGGGAGAGGCCCGGTCTCCCGGGAGCCTCCACGAGGTTGGTGATCTGGTAGAGCTTCAGCTCCGTGCCGGCCAGCACCAAACCCGCGGGCGTCAGCAGGTGCACGTTCTGCATCAGCAGCCCGGCGAGGTCCTCAACAAAAACAATCCCGGGGCCGAGATGGCAAAACAAAACACACGGTTTGCTCCAGAAAATGACGAGAAATTCGCCATCCGAAGGCTTTTGGGGGCTTTTCTACTTTCCCATAGTGTACCTTTTGACCGTCGGCAGGTTTCTTGGAGGTGCCAGTGATGGTCACAAACCTACAAGGGCTCTTGACTCGTCACTGGCACTTGGCGCCGGGAAAGTTCACTGCATTCATGCATTTGTCAGTACCAATCACACCACCTCGGCCGATGGTTCGGGCAATGCCCGAAGTCACAGAAGCATGTCACGCATTAGCATGCAAAAAAGAGCCCGGGCTCGTCACATCGATGAGATGCATTTTCTCAATGCGCTGGCAGCCAGCGCGGCACGAAAAGGGCATTAGGAACACCAAACTGCGGAGGTCCATGTCGATATATTCCCCCCCCCCCCCCGCCCTTTTGTTGAGATACAGCCACCTGTCCATCAAAAGGACATCCTCAAAAATACCCCAAAAAGCAAGCCCAGAGATCCCGATCTTGGGAATCCCTCAACCACGGCCCCCGCACCTGGCTCAGCTTCGCCAAATCCTCCAGCGCGGCCGCCTCATCGGCGCTCGAGAGGAGGATGGCCGCCTGGCGTCTGAGTGCGAAAAGCAAAACTGGCACATGGGTCTGCTCTTGTTTGAAGGGTACCCTTTTTGGGGCTCCAAAAGGAAACCAAAAGGACAATTGCTTTTGGTTGAGGCTTTTCGTTTTTGCCCCGGCTTTTCACTAGCCCCGGCTCAGCACAAGCCGCCCCCAAAATACACCCGCATACACACCAGATAGCGAAGAACATGCCGACAGTTGCACACCAGCACCTCCAACGGCACCCCGCGAAGAGCGCCCCAAACAGCACCCGGCCGTCAATCTCACAGACATCCGAACAGCACCCCGAACAGCACCCCGAACAGCACCCCGAACAGCACCCCGAACAGCACCCCGAACAGCACCCCGAACAGCACCCCGAACAGCACCCCCAAACAGCACCCCCAAACAGCACCCCCAAAGCACCCAGCCATCAATCTCGCGAGAATGCGCCCACGCCGTCACCAGCACCCAACAGCACCCCCAAAGCACCACCCGCACCAGCACCCCAAACTGCATGCCTGCCTGCACCCTACCGTCAGTCTTGCAAAAATGCGCCCGCACCGTCACCTGCATGTACGCTGGCACCCGGCCGTCAATCTCACCATTACCTCAAACAGCGCCCCAAACAGCACCCCAAACAGCACCTACACCAGCACCCAAACTGCACGCCCCCTAGCACCCTCCCATCAATCTCCCAAATCACTTTCCCCTTTTTATTGGAAGTTCGAACCCCTATAGCTTTCAGCTATCTGGGGAGAAAAGAACCGCGTAGTGTCTTTCCTTTTTGTTGCCCTTCAACCTCAAGAAGGCTAAGTTTTGTCCGTTGTGCGCTGGGTCTTTTGAAGTCGAGGTCAGTGGCAGTAGTATGACCCTCGTATGGGAAAATGAAGTAAACAACTGAAGCAAATGAAAGTAGTCAGGACCATAGGTGTCCTTTTAGGGGAAATAGATGGCCCTGGTGGATGATTAAACCACCAGGTAAACCAGGGAAACCCATCTATTGTTCTACCAAAACAACTAAAAAGGACACCTACGGTCAGGACAAGCAGTGAATGAAAGCATCACGGATCCGAGATTCAGGGCTTGGCTCAGACGCTCACTGGCTGTTCGTTGAGCAGTCTCAGAACGAAAATGACAACCGCCAAACTTACTTTGGGGCCCTCGGACCTCGCCACTGAAAAAGTAAGTTTGATGAACCCACCACTGTTCAATCAGCGCATGCCATGCAAGAATCAAACGAGTGACCGGGAGTCTCCTCTGCGGAAAACGAGAACCCAGACATGCCTGCGACATCCTGCTTGCTTCACCTATTCACAAATGCATCCTATTATACCCAGACCCCCGGATCCCCAATACTTCTTTTAGAATACGCCAATTCTAAACCAATACCAAACCTGCCGATTCACGCCAATCCCGCCACCAGTCATTAGGAGGGGGTATTCCAGCACACTGTTAAAAATCATTTATTAAGAACAAAGTACATCTTACTAGTTTAAACTTGTTTCACTAAGTGAAAAAAGAAAAAACACTTGAACGGTGTTATCTAAATTCATTCCCGGGAAAAGGGGGGGGACCGAAGAGGAAATCCGGACCCCGAATTGCCCTATTTCATAACTTGCTCTTGCCGCCGAGCCAATATGTATTCATGGGGGGGTACTTAGTATTGGGAGGCAACAAACAGCTTTCAAGGTTTAAGGCCTCACTTGCCAAGCATCAAGAGCTATCAGTGCATTTCAACGCTGTACTCAAGGGAGAGTGTATATTGCGCATTCATCAAGCAACAGCAACAGTACGTGCTCCTTTTGTGAATGCCAACCACCTTGAACCGGCAAAACACAGTTGGTCACTTCTCGACGCCGCGCCTTCGGTTTGTGCTCTGTGCGGCCTGGAATGGCAAAGACTTTCACTCCTCCCAGGTCATGTGCCTCGGACAGGTCTCCAACATGCTCTGGCACAGCCAAGGAGAGCTTCCGGTTGTGCATGTAGCCACTAGCTTTTCTTCTGCATCCGCCAAGTCTCCGGTGATGATTGGCTTCCCAAGCACCAATCAAAGCGAAAGCAGATGGCTTTCTAAACAAAATGGGGATAAGGCAACACACCCGGCTTCCAAAAGGAGTCGCTGTTTCACTAGAAGTATTTCTGAAACCCGCAACTGAAGCTCTCCCTCCCACCAAAAGGGGACGTCACTTTTCAAAGGGATCGTTTCCTCAGAGAGTTTCGTTCTGACTCGAAAAGCGTCTCCCTGGGAGCGAGCGGCGGTTGGCTCCAGGCCGTTGTCCTTCACCTGCACCCGCGTGAGGCCCAGGCGATCCCAGGGCAACGTCTTCAACTCCTCCGGCGACAAGGCCGCCTCGCAGCTGGCGGCCCCGCACCTCCGCGGCTCCCTGGCGAGCTGTTTTCTGCTGCGGGGTGCAGGTCCTATGGACAAGATGCTCTATATTTAGGCACCCGGTGGATATTTTTCTGCTGGGGTGAAGATGCTCTATATTTAGGGACCCCGCGGACGCTGGATTTAGGCGGTTGTGTCCACCAACCGCTCTGGGATGACTGTTCAACTCCATAGGTGTCCGAGGACCCTGTTGCAAATGGTGCTTGAAGGAAAGCCAGAAGGAAACCGACAAATCGTTTGGGGGGATCGCCCATCATAGGAAACACCCATTTTACAAAACCTGACTTTTCAACCTCAAGCTGCTGGTTTATTGCGCATGCTCACTCATGTTCAACTGCATGGGGACTTCTTGGCTCATGCGGTTCCAGAGATCGCTTTTGGGATTGGCCATTGGCATTCCCACATGCCAGACGTGTTCCTTTGATATGCTGTTGAATGCTCCGTGGTATCCTGCATACACTCAAGTTCTGAAAGGCACTGCATCATACGCTGGGGAAGAACCATCAGGTCACACTACCTCATTGGATTCGACCTTTCCCGCATGCGAATGGTAGCCCTTCCGAAAAGTCCGATCATCCGATGGCAAGCAGTGCCTGGCAATCAAACCAACGGTCGCAACTGCAGATCAGAGAACCGGCAACTCATCGACAAGAATCCAAACCATCGACGGCACAGGGTTGGCGTCCGGCGCTTCCAAGCACTGTGCCCGCCTCTGCAGATTGTTTGGCCTGGGCTCGGCGATGCCACGTGAAACGTGCGGAGCTGCCCGCTCGGAGAAAGCTTCCCCACCAGAACCCCGATGGCCCCTCGCTAGCTTGTGAAACGCTCCATGAAAATGTCTCCCCTGGCATTCCCATGTGAATTGTGCTTTGTCGGCAGGGTTCTAATGCACTGACCAGGAATGTGGACCGTCTGCTACCTTTCCAAACAAATGGCACCAACCGGCTGGGAATCTTAGAATTCATTTGGCACAGCTTTCTCCCTGCTGTCGCAAGCTGGCCGACACGTACAGTAGGCCCCACAATATGGTTGACTTATCGGTATCCCTTCAGACGCCAAGAAAGACTCACCCGCAGCCCAGCCCTCAGCTTGCAGCCAGGCAGCTTTGGCGCCGCGTTAAAGTTCGGCATCGGCACAAGTGCTGCCAAGGTGTCCTGATCTCGCGAGTCCCAGGCAGCCCAAAAAGACAGGCTCTGCAGCGATGTTGAAAGGAACGAACCCGCTCGAGTGCACCGCAGTCAACCTGAAAGGCAACCGATGGCAATCATGTTTCACGCTTGTGATTCCGGTTGGCGGCATACAGCCCCCAAAAAAAAAGGCCGCAATCTGGTTCAATCGGCCCGCTCAGCACGTCTCAAATTGATCGTTCCCAAAAAATGTCTCACGAACGCAACGCGCTGGCCTCCACCGTCATAGCTGCAGGAGTCTTTTTGAAGGTGCAGTCGTATTCATAGCAGCGCTCGTCATCCTCCACCACCTGGAGTTCCGAACGGAGCCCAGTCCCGGACCTGATGTTATCCGAATCGGGGCTGGAACGCATTGCTTCAGTTGGAAGCTTGACACCTGTGTATTGAATCCCTAAACTAAGAGGGTGGGTGGAAGCTTGGACATAAAGGGCCAACCAGGTGGGACCGGGCAAAGTGCCCGCGCATGGCATCGATACCACTTGCGCAACCTGCGCAAGTTTGTTGGGTTTGCCCTCGACCACCAACAACCAGGGCCTTGGATCAAGCGCTGGAATGGTCTTCTCAAAAGGGGCACCCTTCCTCCCACATGGCATCTGTGGGGAGGTACTTGGAAGTTAGATTTCCTCTTGGAGGGTCCCCCTGTCAGGGGGACAACCCAAGCCAACGGCAGCTACAAAACTCGTGACGCCAGTGCGTCTCTTTGTTTGTTCCTCACATAGGTAGCCTTCAGCACTAAGCCTAGGCTTGCGATCGGACACAAACTTAGGGCGCATGCGCACACACAGCAGTCAATGAGCTTCCCTCCAGCCGTCAAAGCAGATTCAGCAATCGCATCAAGGAAGACGTGCGGCACCCTATGTCATCTAGATTGCAGTGCTCGTGTGTCTATGTTGTGTCTGCCTGCACAAGCCCGTGCAATCCGTAACAGTTAACTGAACCACAACGGTTTAGAATCTGTTTCAGCGCCGTGTTGGAGTTTGGGTCAAATGAGACCAGCACTCTCAAACCAAACAAACCCCGAAAGTTTTTCCCATAGATCCCCACCGCTTTGGCATATGGAGACAAGACTAAAACCTGTGTAAGCCCAGCTGGTAAATGAGCCACCCACATAGAACAAAAACCTCTTCGGCGTCGAACGGAAGCCGCCTGCCTCATAGAGGGCTTGGCAGCTGCCCCGGTCCCGAAGCGCGTCCCTGGGCCGCTCAAGCGGGAGCAGCTAGCACCCTAGCCACTGAAGCATATGCCGGGGGGTTAAAAATGGTGTTTCTGACATGGTTTGAAAGTGGGCTCAAAGGGAAACACGCATTTTGAGGGGTTGCCTCCAAAAAGACAAACCCATATTGGCATGGGATGAACCAACTGGAGTTATGTGTCTCCTGTAGACCCCTTATAGAGTCAGGAGTTGTCTTGCACTGGGTGATGGCAACAAAGTGCGCATGTCCCTCTGCCTTCCTTGCTACCATTCCCTCCCTCCCTCCCTCCCTCCCTCCCTCTCTCTCTCCCTCCTTCCTTCCTTGCCCCTAAGAGCTACAACCATTCTTCATCCCTCATAGTTCTATACTCCCCGTCCCCCCACCCTTTCTACGGGTCCGCGCCATCCCACCGGGGCGCAGCATCGCCAGCGCCAGCTGCGAAGCGCCCGCAGCCTGCGCCCCTGCGATCAGCTGGCCATCCGTCGCAGTGTGGAAGCCCACCTCGGGTGACACGGCGGCCAGGCGAGAAAAATCGGGGAGGAGCGGAAGTGACCGAATGAACCTCTGGCCATGGGTCAAAATCCAAATCGTACACCCAGTGAACATCCGATTCAATCCCCACTAAAATAGAGTAAAATGAGTGGTGCACCTACCCCAAAATGGTACCATTGGTTTTGACCCACAGCCATATGGCTGTGGGTCGAAAAATAGGGTCACCCCAAAATGGCTTGCCCTGGTTAGCTGGAACCAAAGTCTAAAACCTGCGGTCTCCTGGTGGCTGAATTTTGAACCCATATACCGTCAACCGGATCAAAATCCCACAACCAAAACATGCAAACAAGAACCCGAGGATCAAAAACAGTTAGTCGAAGACTGATAAAGTTTAGTTGCCACGAAAAAGGGGAAAAACAACTCTCGCAAGAAGAGCGAGAGAAAAAAGGCTGGGTGAGCCAAAATGAGAGCCCAAACAATTTGGGGTCATCTTGGCTTCCCTTGATACACAAGCAAATCAGGGGGCCAATCTCTGGGTTTCGAGCAGAAGGAACGCCTTCGCCCAGCAAATCGCTTACAGCCTTCGGATTACATACACAGATCGCAGGAGGCGCAACATAGGTGGACAGCGCAACACATCGGGATGTCTCCGTGACATGATAAGTAGATCCGTTCTGCTCCTGGCCACCCACGCTCTCCGAGCGGCTCCCAGCGTCAGCAGCATGAAGGTCCGCCCCTTCCGCGAGGAATGCCTCACACCCGAGACGCCAAGCGCGCTCGCTGTCAGTGGGCAGTGGGATCCATCTGCCTTGTGCAACGCAGATACCTGCACATATTATATTCATACAGACACATGTGCTTATGCTAGTCCCTAAAAATATTATATTTAATATAGACTCATGTGCTTGTGCTAGTCCACACAAACACAGGTGTTCCGCTTCGTAGAGCCGGCAAAGTGGAGAAAGGCAAACAAAGCCTACAACAAATAACACGGGTGCACCTTTTAAGGAAGGTTTTTCCGTCTTACTTTCCGCGTAAAAATGCAAAGGCGAAACAGGAAAGTCGATCTGTGTTACTTCTGCCAGCTTTCTTCCTTACTCTTGCCGGGAAAAAGTAAAAACGTGGAACGAGTAACAAGTTTGGATACGTGTAGAGCAAAAACCAACACAGCAAAAGGTTGCGTTTTACATGACTTGTTTACTTTCCATTGGAGGCAAGCTGTTTTAGGCCGACCCTTTAGCAATAACCTTTCACCCGGCACCTAATTCATGCTAGCTCATGTGTCACGGGATACTTCACGCACGGTATCCGCGCTCCACAGGGATGTCGTGTAGTACAAATAGCGATCGATCCTTTATCACGAGCATCCACACAAGTTTTTGCAGCTGGTTGCTGTGTCAATGACCGCACAAAAGGGCGCACATCATACCTCGGCCAGCTGAGTCTCTTCACACCTTCCAGACGCTCCTCCCGTCACAACCCACTCCTCCCTTCGGCTGAGGTGCAGGTTGCAGCGCATCACCTGAAGGCATCACCCACGAAGAAGAATGTTTTGGCTGGTCCAGAAGCTTCAATCTCAGGGCTTGCCTTGTGCCGAAAGAAGGAAACCATGGCCGTGATAGACATCTATTTTTATGGATCTGGCAAAAAACTGCCACTGATCAAACTGGGTCACGAGCTTTCCACAGCAGAACATCCCAAAGCTCGCTGGCAAGGTGTTGAAATATCTGAGCCGAGCAGCATTCTGCCTCTCTTCGTCTACGTCCGGCAGCAATTTCTGTGTCAGCTCCTTTGGAACTGGCAAGAGGAGTCACATGCACGTGACAAGTAGGGTCTCAGCAGGTTCTGAAGCTTGTACAATCTCAATGACTCGAGTTCGTTGCCATTTCATTTACGTATGGTTCGGGGTAGGCTCAATACTTCGACAGGACCCACTTCTGACTTCGTCTCCCTATCCGGAAAACCGAGGGCAGCCCCAGGAACTGGGAACCAAGTCACCATGGCCTTCGGCGCTTCTGGTGCCCCTGATGTCATTGAGCACCGCCTTTGCAGGGGTATAACAAGGGGTCCGCAATCTTGAGAAAAAATGAGCAAACATGTCCAGCTTGGACAAACGGTGGACTGAAACCATGCCAGAGACAACTCCTACCAAAAAGGTGCTTCTTACACTTCTTTGATTGCAGGTGCTCTTTTCTCCGGAAGCAAAGCGAATCACTCCCACAGATTTCCCCGGATGCGCCGGTCCCACAGCATTTGCCGCAGCAGCAGGCCGTTGCTGGCAGCCAACACAAAGCTCACTGGCTTTGCCTCCCGCATCGCTGAGATCGATGCCTGCGAGCGAGCGAGCCCTCGTCCAGCCCAAGAGGGCGGCGGAAGTTTTGGCCATATTTGCCAAGTGTTAAAACAAAATGTTTGATAGGAAACTTGGCTTGGGTGCGCCAAGCTCCTGCCAAAAATTATCAATGGGCTACCACTCTGTTAGTTGCTTTCCTCAGGGTACTAGTAGCACGTTGAGGACACATCATGCTGGTGTCGGGTTCAAGGTCTTCATCTCACATGCATTGTTGGTATCTGTCGGTCGTTGTCTCCCATGCTGCGTTTAACACTGCTGTGATTGAGTGCTGCAGGCTGCTGTTTGGTACTTGAATCTAGCTGCAGAATGGTTGCCAAACGCTGCAAAAGTCCATGAACGCCGCCAGCCTAGCAGGTGGCCTGCTAAGCGATCTGAGGAAGTCACGCTCTGGACTCTGCAGGTCGCGAATGCCGCACTCCATCCTACTCCAGCAGTCCCTGTTTGGCAGGTTCTCCCCCCAGGCCAACTTCGGCGATCCGAATGCCATATGCGTAGCGCATCACGAACAAAATGCAAGGGGCAGGCCAGTATCCCGATTGCTTGACTGCCCTTGCGAAAAGGCATGCCCAAAGCGCGCGTCAGCCTTGGCTGGTTCAGACAAGCAAGGACTCGTCAAGTCAGCCTCAATTGCTTCTACGTTGATTTCTTTACGGACCTTCCGCTTGACACAAGCTATATGTTGCTCCCTTTCACCTACAATGCTTCATGGTCGCAGTGTCTCCCAGGGTTCCATGTGAGGCTCTTGGCCTGACGGAGACTTTGGAGGCTGAGAGCAAATGTGTTTGCGGGCTCCTTGCGCCAAAAAACCGTCCACTCTCTCTCTCTCTCTCTCTCGAGCACAAAGCAAGCAGATCCCGCCGCGCGCGCCTTCACAACGGACGTCGGCCACTCTGCCATAGCCGCCAGGCCCACAAAAAAGACGCGGCCTGAAAGGCGAGACGTGCGAATCACGAGGGAATATCTCAAAACCTTTGTTTCTGGCGGCATATCGCGTGCAGTGCAACCCAATTCACCCTCAATGCTGGATGGATACCACAGACTTGTGCACGCCAAACTGAAGCCGAATGGGATCAAACTTGGTGCGTTCGGCCCGCTGAAAAACCCTTCATTGCCCCCCCGTGAAGCCCGAACATGACACATGCGAACCCTTCTCGTCCCTCGCCTGACCGCACATGCACAGCATCATAGTTGAAAGTCGTGGTGGGCACCTGAAACTGGCAACAAACAAGCTTCGATCTGATCTCCCTCAATGCCTTTCAGAAATTATGTGAAGTGTCAGGACGGTTGTTTTGTGCTAGGAGTGGCATTTGTTGGAGTGGCTCGCTACAAGAAGTGGCTGGATGTGGGCATCGTGACTGTGACCAAGAGGGGGGGGGGCGAATGGAGGGCAACATCCCAAGGGCTCAGTCTCCCTCTGATCTGTTGACACCGCAAGACAGGCCTGAGCACCATGCCGCATTGGCTGGTAGCCGCTCAAGTTCTTGCGGCAGGAATAGAGTGGGCTTTAGACGGTTTTAGAGCTTTGTCGGGGTTGGTTTTTGGGTTCGTTTGGGGCTAGCTGGTTGCCCGCCGCTTGGCACTAGTTTTTGTTTGGCTTATGGTTGAACTTGGGCAAACTTGGGGGTTGCGTTGGGCGGCTTGTGTCAGGTTTTCGGGTTGGTTTCAGCAGTGCCAAGCAGCCAGCCAGCATGCCAACCGACCAACCAGCAAACCAACCAGCAATTCTGCCAACCAGCCAGCCAGCCAACCAGCCAACCAGCCAGCCAGCCAGCCAGACAACCAGCCAGCCAGCCAGCCAGCCAGACAACCAGCCAACCAGCCAACCAGCCAACCAGCCAACCAGCCATCCAACCAACCAACCAACCAACCAAACAACCAAACAACCAACCAACCAAGCAACCAGCCAGCCAGCCAGCCAACCAACCAACCAACCAACCGGTCTTGGAGCCCTTGCTAAGCTGCGAGCCACTCCTGGCCCCCGAAAAAACGTCTCCATGTGCAGGGCGCGCAACAAAAACACTGCGCAGGGCGCAGCTGTTTGGTTCTAATGAGGAGTGCAAGCCTCGCCCCGGGCCAAGTCTTGGAGGGTGAATGTGTGTCTTCTCATTTGGCTCATGGGAAGTCACGAATCGCTTGCCTGATTGCCCCTAAGCTGTGCAGCCTCAAACCCGCATCCTCAAAGCATGCTAACCAGATCGCGGCTAAGTGATCCCTGCTGGCCGAGCGGCTGCAAGCCAACTGCCCTGCCAAGGTGAGCCGGGCGGATCGCAGAGACCAGGGTGAATCGGGGGGGGTCTGTAGGATGGTCTTTGTAGATATACCCCCTTCGGAAACGCCCATTCCTGGTGATTGGCTGGATTCCAGTGCAGGCCTGGTATTGGTTGGGGGGCTGACAATCCCCAGCATCTTGACTCCATGATCAATCAAACGCATCGGTCAACTCCTGAGCAAAAACAGGTGGTTCAACCTCCTCTCGGATCACACTGGCATGCATAGTACCAATCGAGCTACAAAACAAGCAAGGACCAACTTGCGCAAAATAAGCTGAACTCTCACTTCCACGTTCATGCTTGAACCCCCACTTCAACGGCCATGCTTGATTGATTTGGCACTTGCAGGCGCCAACGAGCCTTTCCCTGAGAGACTACCCAACCGTGCACAACTAAAGCAAAGGGGCCACCACTTGAGCTAGTTGAAGACGGCTGGAATCGATTGGATGTGGCACTCTTCACGACTGCCAAAAACATCCTACGAGTCACACGCCACTGCTGCATCACTTGTCGTGAGAGTATTGGGTATATGTTCCTGAGAAGAATCCCCGGAAAGAATGCGGAAGGCGCTACAACTGCAAGCTTCCTATGCCAAGAAAAGACCTCAGGAGCAATCGCAAACAAAGTGGGTTCCGGTGGGCCAGACTGTCATCTTCCCTGATAACCCAAAAGGGTTTGCTGGCCTTCAACTGACTAGCGCGGAGAGTAGGGGCGAGCGCAAGCCCCTAGGAAACCCAACACAAAAGACCAGCACAAACACACACACACACGACAGGAGTCAGAGCACCCGCTTGTACAAAGAGTTAGTTTGGGTGCCGGAGCAAGGTAAGTGGCTCATATGCTGTGGACAGCTCGGGACTTGGGAAAACGGTGAAAACGAGGGCTGACCCATGAATCATCTGGCCCACTCGGCGCCTGCCCCAAAATGATACTCGCCCGCAGATCCTGGTCCATTCGCTCGTCAAAGAGCTCTGGCATATACCTCGTGCGCTGCCAAGTGCGCCTTTCGACTCCCAAAGGAAAAGAAACGTCGAAATGTCCTCCCATTCGTTTGCGAAGGGTTCGGCTTTTGATTGCGTTGTTGATTGCGATATACCCTGCGTTGGGCAAGGCACGCGATATAAGGTAAACAAACGTGTTGCATTGAGCAGCAAGGAAAAATAGCAAGTGCAGCGCCCTGTTCCAGTACGTGATCATGTTTTGTGAAGAGCCTCGTCACAATTCACTGGCAAAGGAGTCAGGCTGCGCGCGATGCCATGTCTCGCTCTAAATTATCAGTTCGCATCACGTGTTTGGGCTGGCTTGCTATCAACAATTGGGCTTACTTACCGCTGTGTGCAAAATGATTCTTGATAGACGCCGCCAGGCAAATTGATGACATTCAGCTGTGGCATGGACCGCGAACCCTCTAAGATAGCCCGCGTTGGCAAGCACGTGTCATTGGACAATCATTATTGTTAAAATCAAGCTGCCAAGTCAATGACAAGGCATTGCCTCGCATGGGGTGCAAAGCACGAGGATCACCCAACTGGGCGACGAATTGTTGTCGTCCAGTCTAGTCGCAGCGTTGTTTTCTCTGCTATGGGAACACTCTTTTTTCGCAGCATTTGATTGCGCACCCTGACCCCGATGCTTCTTGAAGTCATACTTCAGACCTGTTCTCTCTTGCGTCCCACGTCCAAGTGCGGTCAATGTAGCCGCGGGCTGGAAGCTGCTTTTCACCCAACGCCCGAGAATCGCCAAGACACTGTGGACCAATATGCAGGCGATGCAGCACGCCGGGAACCTCATTCCCTTGGAGACCAGGAAGGTAGGTCCTCGGGCCACAGCTCAGGCTGGCCCAAACACGGGGCCTCTTTGCTACATTCCATGATGACCCGCGGTCTGAAACCCAAGGCGTTTCCTCAGTTTCAACCCTTTCGAAACAAAGCAAGGCAAAAGTCACAGAGACCAAACGATGGGCCCACGCGGCCCTCAGGGCATTTGTCTAGAGGCAAACTACCCGACTCACATAAACACTTTCACAGAGTCAGCACAAAACGAACACAAACAAACACACGCAACATGGATCTAACGGGTGGGGGATAACTTGTGAACACAGCACTGCCCAGGTCTTGACGTGATCTGCATTCTAAGATTGTCCTCAAATCAAGCTGTGTTTGGACCAGCGCAGTGATTCCAATGCGAGGAAAAACGTGGCGGAACGTAGCATGCGAATTCCAAGCGTGGCCGACTTGCGGTAGAAGCATTTATTGCCACATCTGAATTGCCATGCCGGCAGTTTTGTTTGTAAAGGCCGCGTTTGCCGTTTTGCCACCGCCAGATTGTCGGCGTGATTGCGCCGTGCATCTTCGTTTGGCTTTTTCTATGTAGTTCCCTCTCGTATTGGCCAGACTCGCATTCAGCCGAGGCCAACGTTTGGATCACTTTCGCCAAAGAGCTTACTTTCGCTTGCGGGATCGCTTTAACAGCGCCTTCGACCCGTCAGAACATCTGCCATGACACATCAAAAGACCGAGTCTCCTCCTTATCGCAACATGGGCCAGCGATGGGTGTGCATTGATTGACACCTCGATTGCTCGTGTGGGCTGGGTAAGGAATGTTTCCCAAAGCATGGATCTTCATACGGCCTGCTGGAGACAAAGGTCTGTCTGGGGTGCTGCTTGCACGTTCTCCTGCAAACCTGCCTTGCCGAAACGAGGGGCCATTTCGCCCTCCGACACTTTCCAAACATTCCTTGGAACTAACCTCTCTTAGCTCAAGAGAGAGTGATGCCGGCACCCAACTGAGGGTTACGCGGCGATTTTCCGATGTTCAACATGTGCCGCCTCATAAGCTCACTGACAAACCATTGCTGGCACCTTCACACAGGCCACGTCTGAGCAGTGGCGATCCAACACTGGGGGCCAACGCAATACAGAGAGCCTTCCGAGTTTGGCCAGAGAGACAGAGAGAGAGAGAGAGAAGAGAGTTGGACGAATTTCGCCCCAGCAATTTTTGGATCACTTTTGCCCCTGGCCCAAAACACTGGCAAACGGCAAACTTCTGATCTTTCCTTGGGCCCATGATGAGGGTCACCTTCCTGGAAAATGAGGAGGTAGTGTTCGTTGGGGGTGTCAATCTTTCAGAGCCGCTAGCTACGGCCACAGTGCTGCAAGCCACCCAAAGAAACAAAAATGCACACAAAACAAACAAACAAACAAACAAACAAACAAACAAACAAACAGTGCTGGCTTTACCACACAAAAATACCTCCCAGGCAACACAAACTGCTCCAGGAATGCTGAGATCATACTTACACTGTGGCTAGTGCCCCAGGCTCGGAGGCATCCCTGCACCGTTGTGCAACGATTGTCGAACAACCCTCGACCCTCGCCAACCGTTCAGCAGCTTCAGAAAATCTAGGAATGTAGTCACTTACATGCTGAGCGGCTGAGTGTCTTGTCTTCCACGAAAGTCTTGACTGATCAGCAGCACTGCAATGTTATGCCTCTTGCCGAAATGTCTGCCTCACGGAATGGAAATGGAAGATATCTTCTCAGAGATGGCCCTTTGTAGTTACCAGCAGACAGCCGTGTTCGGTATCGAACAGTGCTCGTTGCGTCGCAACGGCGCAACGAGACGTTTCTGCCATATCACGGGACTGAGCGAATCTGGGACGCGGAACATCTCAAGGCTATCTGCTTGGATCTTCTGCATGCGCATGTTGAAAGGGCCTAAATTGGGCTCTGAGCGGCGTTGTGGCGGTCCCCCAGGTGCTCATACCTTAGAGCAACAAACATGCGCAAGGCAAATCAAGGTGTTCCGGTGCCGCATCACTTCAGATCCATGTAGCAGTTGTTCCCATCTACCAGGCGCCATGTTGGGCAAAAAAAGTGTGGAGAATCTCAAAGCCCAGGTCCTCACTTGATTCATTCGTCACGGACGCATGCCACCCAAAAGGATCCCCCCCTCAAGATCTCCCGTTGCGCTTCATGTTCTTCGGCATGTGGGTGTGTCTCAAAATGAGGCAACCTCAAAATAAAAAAATCGGTAGCCTCCCATTTGGAACTCTCGGAAGAAACCACAACAAAAAGGGTACCCTCGAAAATGACGCACCCATCTGGGTGTGTTTGTGTGTGTGCACAAGGCGATGCAAGCCGGGTTGCTGTCTTGAAAGTCAAAGGACATTTCTGCAAGCGCCGTCTCCTTGTCACCTCAATCAATACACAGATGTCGGTATGTCTCAATTGAGCTTCAATCAATTGGGTGGCTTCCTCTTGGTCCCATTTAGTCGCTGCAAAACAACCTCCGGGTACCCGCAAAAAAAAATCGCGATGCATATTCTGGCCTGTTACCATGCTGCTGGGCTGCTGTCAAGCTGGAGGCTGGAAGCATCTTGGACCAAGTCACCTCAGCAAGGCAGTGCCTTGGAAGTGCAAAAGCAAGAGAGGCAGGCACCAGCTAGAGATGGGAAAGGAGATACAGAATCGTGGACGGTACATTTTTTTGAAGCGCATGCATCTTAAGTCAGCCACTCAAGCCGGAGGACAAATCGGCACTGGGCACAGCACGGTCCCTTGAGACCAAACCTACTAACCATCGTTTTTTAGGATTCCTGCTCGAGAGGTCCCGCAAGCTCCTGCCTCTAAAGCTTGCGGGGGAGGGATGTTGCAGCGAGTGCTCAGGCTGCGTCAGCCAAGAAGCATGTTTTACTGAGGGTGCTGGGTGCACGGGCAATGAATCAATCACAGTCACATCCAAACTTCGCCAAGATTTCGCTGGGCGCTTTGCATATTGTGTTGTAAGGACCGTGATTTTGTGGTGGGCATGTAAACCCAAAGCATTTGTCACGGCACCAGGATCTGCCCGACAGCAGCATGCCAAATCCAAAAGCATGGTAGAATGAGCGCGCTGTGAGCGTATTGGCATCACTCTCGTTACATCCAGAAGGACACCCCTTGACAAGGCCTTTCCATGGTGTTCAAGCATCGCAGCCACGGAGCTGTCCACCTTCTTCAATGCATCGCAATGCTATGTTGCTTTCCAAGCAAGCCAGCAATTTGTCTCACAAAATCAAGGGAGAAATCGGTATGCATACCTCGCCAGCAGAATGTATATGATGAACCTGGGACATACCTCGCTTAAGATTGACAGGAGCATTGAAAACCGCTTCATAGGTAGATGTTGACGTCGCCTGAGTGCCCGGCGATCGATTGCAGGGCGGGCCGCCTCCAAAAGCCTAAGGGGGCCATCTCAGACCGCCAAAAACTTCAGTTCCAACCCGCTAAAACCACCGGCGCCATGGAAAAACGGCGAAAGAAACTTGGACCTGGTCTGCACCCAAGGGCTGCCATGAAAGTTGCATCCAGCGTTCAGTGCATTTGGTTTGGTGGCTTGGCGCAAGCCTTGCCACCTTTCGCCCTCTGCTCAAGCCATTTGAGAAATCCACCCTCAACTCTTGGGAGGACCCAGTCATCTTGTTATCATGAGCCAGTAACAGATTTCGTGCACGGCATTTGACTTCGTAAATGAGGTACTAGCAGCAACGCAGAACCCGAAAGCAAGGCCGCAGCTCTGACTTGCCGCCAATGTGCTTCCTAATGTTCAAACAGGCAACACTCCGCCAGAGACAAGTACAGAGCATGGAGAGAGGAGCTCGAACCAAGCTGGACAGACTGCACCATAGGATTCACGGCGGGGTGAGCAGCCTTTCCCAACATATTCTGCAGATGCGGCGGAGAAAAAACAAAAAACGAGCCGCAGAAAAATGTGCCGGCAGGCCAAGCATCCTCAAAGGTTCAAGTGCTGCCAGGGCGCGGGAGTACAAGCAAGAACTTTCTCATGGCGTCATGGCGGATGGCTTGCGCATGCCCAGAAATCACAACCAGGACCGGGGCAACCAAATGTTTGTATGTGATTTGTCCGTAACACCAATCACAAAGCTGGATGATGCTCATCAGCATCGTCAGCCATGAATGTATGTTGTCGCGCCATATCAAATGCTGTTCATTGTTCATGGTGTGCATGACCGTGCTTTCTTCAGAGAAAGTGCCAAGGTACGTTTTGCAAGCAACAGCTGCAGGATATGTCAACGCCGTCGCAACTGATTGCCGCAGCGGCCTCTCTCCAACGTTTCTACCTTGACTAACCACCCTGGCGCGCAGCCTCAAAGCAGATCTTTGTGCTTTGCTGCGGGAAAAACCCTGGAAGCCTGAAGAAGGTACCTTGAAGTTAGAGGCTTTGGGGTATTGAGCATTCGGCCGGGCGTCTGGGCTCCTCTGCGCGGCTTCCAGGCTTGCCGTGGATAAACCCCCGTTTCAGGCAACCAACTGGAAGGATTCTGCCGAAAACATGACGTTCAGCCACGCAAAGCGAAATGGAGTGCGTTCCGCTCGACCGGGCCCTTTTGCTGCGCTCTCATGGTTTGCCGTGCGGCAAATCCTCCAGACGCTGTGAAGCTGCCTGCTTCCCTTGAAAATGAATCATCAGCTAAGAGCCCCGAGCAATACCAGGATCTGGGAAATGCCCAATGTGATACAACCCAGTGCCGAATTTAGAATAGAGGGAGCTTCCCTCACAGGGAAAGTCCCCTTGGCGCAACCACGGACATCCGCGTGTGCAACCAAGAGGTGACGTCCAGAGGCACTTAAACTTTGCCTCACAGCTCCAGAGACAGGCGATAGAGACCTGGCTTCGGCTTCTGCAAGAGCAGCTCCTGAAATTCGCACAAATCCTCCGCGTGTGTCCTAAGTGCTTGACGTTTCAGTCCACCTTGAAAGAACATCCAGAAATGTCCCTCACATCAAGTCCAAGGGATCTCCATCAGGTAGCTGTGTCGCTGCTATTTTCCACGAGCTTGCTCAGCTGGAATGTGGTGCCTAGCTCATTGTTTCTCCTTGCCTCGACCCATTTCTGACATGTTTGCCAATGAATGCTATACCGTAAGCTGCACGCTGCAAGCACGTGGGACATCTTTCATGTCATGCACAGGCAGAAGGTCTGCCGCCAAGTTGCATTCTAATACAAAACTTGCAAGGATGTTGACCGGCAAGTGAGAAAGCACATGGCATAGGCTTCAAGAAGGTTTGTTTCCAAATAGGGGGACCCCCAAGCTTCCCTTTCAAACCA
Organism: Effrenium voratum; assembly: GCA_963377175.1. Lineage (NCBI taxonomy): Eukaryota > Dinophyceae > Suessiales > Symbiodiniaceae > Effrenium > Effrenium voratum. Next base: position 864,514 of record CAUJNA010001968.1, read on the forward strand.
ACCCCAAGAAGGGTAGCTACCCTCAAAAACACACACCCCAATACACAGTTGTCCCAGTCTGCCGTCTCTGCTTCATGGCAAGTCCTTCGGGATGGGGTGGCGATGGCCTGCGGAAAGCTTGCGCTCTCAACCGAAAGGGAGTCCACCCCTGACATACCCACCCAAGTACCAGGTGAGACCTTCTTGTTCAGGGCGAAAAACAACCAGAAAGTCAGCACATCATCATGCTCGTGCTCATGTAACGGAGTTCCTGGGCCACTGAACAATCACAGGAAATGCCAGAACAAAATGACTCATACGTTAAGCTTCCTATTGCTATGGGCTTCCTTTTCAACACATCGAAAAGGTGGGTGCCCCACGTCTATTACACCCCGGATCGCGACGGCACAATGAATTCAAGAACTAGAAGCGTGCCATGTTTCTTCATGGGGACCCGCAGGCAATCACCAGGACGCGTGTCCGAAACAGTGCTTGTGGTCCGCGCAAGTGTTGCACGCAGTCCTTTTGGTAGACTAAACCCTGTCAGACGAGGACGAGTTCGTGAACAACTTGCGGTGTTCGATTCCCCGCTGTCCAACATCCCCAGCATCTTGGCATCCTCCGAATCCCCAGCTCAGCAGCACCGGCATCAACAAAATGACATTCCTAACAGGAGCAAACCGGGACAAACGAAAGGCCCGTCTATTTTAGTGGGGATTTCGATGTTCACTGGGGGTATGGGATTTTGACCCACAGCCAAATGACCCAACAAACTGCAAACAGAGACCTGACGTCCCCAGCTACGGAAAGGGCCATGAACAGACAGAGTTGAAGGTCCCTACTCAGGTCCTGCGGGGACCTTCGCACATTTCCGGAAACCACGTTGAAAAGGAAGGCCCCTACGTTCCACCAACAGCCTATGGGCCAGCAGTTTTCTGAGTTGCTTCAGGGACATATCAGCCGACCGAAGCAGGTTTGGTTTCTGCCGGCACTTTCGCAAGCCAAACCCGGGCCCTAGCGCAATATGATAACCCCCCCCCGAAAGGGTTCTTTCCCCTATCTTGACGGTAAATACTTGTTGCCACTGCCTCCCTTTTTGGGCCTTTCTTGTCTTGACTTGTGCATCCATTTGCGCAAATGTGTATGCTTCTGATCAGAAACTTTGCTTGAATGGTTCTTGGATTGCCTGCCCTGTCGCACTTGGGCTTTGCGTGCTTCTGGCACTAGCCGGAGGGTTGTCTATGTAATTTCGCTTGGCTCAACAGCTTCCTTTCGTCTGTCTTTGTGCTCTGGTCTTCGGCTTGCGCGCTGGGCATTTTGCTCGTGAGAAACACACCTCGTGACCGGGATGGTCTCTGGCACAACCTGTCAGATGAGTGGTCGCACATCCATTGTCACGGGATTCCCCTTCCCCAAATTCACCGAAACCTTCGGGCTGGGAGGTCGAACCATTCAATTGGTCTTTCCAAGCAAGGCCATCCCTTGAAAGCCCAGTGAAACTTTCTTCGGAAAGCTAACCCCCAGTGATTTGAAGACTAATATGCTTGTGAGGGCAACTCACAACTCGCAACTCCCTCTCTCGACCAGGGCCTGTGGCGAGGTCGCATTGGAATGCTCCGGCGTCCTGAACCCGAATACCCCGACACGTCGCGAAGGACTTCATCGCGTGTGGTGCATATTCAGGGAGGATGGTCAATTCCCCGTTCTAGGCCAAGGCATTTCTGTGCTCCCCAACAACCCTTCTAATACCTTTAATAAAAAATGCAGCTGTAGGTCCACAACACTAACTCAACCAGACTGCTTCCTGCAATCAGTGAAGCTTCGCCCAAACGCGACATCTCAATCTCAGACCAGAGGGAATGTGTCATGCTAATGCCTTCGCATATATATATATATATGGTCACAAGTCATACCAAAAGTCCTATGGACCCCAAATAATTTCCCATTTGAATGGGCTGCATCAGCTGCCCCGCAAAAGCAATGGTTTGATGGGCTGGCAAACTGCGTCATGCATTTGACATGCTCAATGGAATTCCCTCGATGCACTCACAACTGCTAACTCTGCCGACCGCAAACCTTCCGATCAGTACCCGCAAAAAAAACAACCAAAAAAAAAAACATGGAGCCCACCCGGCCCCCCCAAAAAAAACAACACGGAAAAGCGGGAAAAACAAAACCCATGGAACAACAAGATGGAGTCCACACCCCTAAAAGTCAGAAAATAAATAGTTGTGCAAAAACAAAAACGAATGGATTCCAGAGAGGGAGGTTCTTAACATCCAGAGCTTCGCTTCGGCGCCAGCCAAGCTTCGCTCATCAGGGTGGCAACATTGCCGTCGAGCTTCCACAGGGCCTATCGCTCAATTCCAGCTCGGGAGAACCATGGCAAACTCCGAAGAAGATGCCATCTTGACGGCTGAACCATGTCTTCAATCTTCTTGGGGTTAAACCCAAACAAGCCTAAACAAGATTGCGCCAAGGAAGCCAATGCAAACCTAGCACTGCGCCACCAAGAAGCAAGCTCAATGCATCCACTTGGCCTCAGTCATGGTCCTCTGTAGCTTAGTGAGGCTGCTTTCACAATGGGGTAATGCAGGTGATCCTTTTTCCCAACATATGCGCACGTTGTGTTCAGGAACCAAACGAGATTAAATGAACAATGGCCAAAGCACTCGAACAGCTCTGCGTCCTGCGTCCTGCGAAGGCTGGTTTTCCGCAACATCCCCAGCATCACCAGCATCACCAGCATCACTTGGCCCTGGGTTGGAGTTGCGCTGATTTTAGTTAGGGGGGCCTTTGGCTGGCTTAGATCTTCATGAAGGTGGGTCTTGGGTTGGTTTGGGGTTGATTCTGCTGTTGGGCAGGTTTGGGGTTGACTTTGAGTGGGTTTGGGTTGGTTTGGAGCTGATTTGTCTTAGGTGTGCTGCTGGTTTGGCAGTGGCTTGAGGGTTACACTCTAAAGCAACCCTCAACCGCTGCTAAACCAGCAGCACACCTAACACAAATCAGCTCCAAACCAACCCAAACCCACTCAAAAGAAAAAAACAGCCCGAGGAAACAACAACACCACGCCACAAAGAGTGGGCCAAACCCGGGCAGCCAAGTCATCTTCCGAAGCCAAGTTCCAAGTTGCCTGGACCGCAGCTATCACAGCATTGTGGGAATCGCTGGGCCCCACACTTGAATCCTAAAGCAAGTCCAGCTAGCAAGCTTCATGAACAACGAGCAGCAAAACATGATAATATGGTCTTGCGGAGCCCCAATTTCTTTGATACGTATGTGTTAGGACAAGAAAAACAACATGTGAGCTACTGCAGAATGCATGCCATGTGCGTGACGTGCCATGGATGATCAAGAATGGGCACACTGAAATGCAGAAGCAGCTTGGATACTGTCAAGATACTGGTAGTGATGTTCATATGAATATTCGCTTGGGTGATACAATTCATGTATTACCCAAATTGTTCGAGTAGTCAGCAATGGAGTAGTAACTTTGATATCCAGCAATTTTCACATTCCCTGGTCTTGCCTTCAGAATCCTGCTATTCACCCAGCCTGATATCTGCACTAGGACGGATCTTACCAGGTTACTCACCACTTACTGAGTGGGCCGAAACATCCAACTGAGTCCAACTGGCAAGGCTGATTCCTCCCACCCACCATGGTGTGTCACTTTCCCCGCTGAGACCAACGGATGCTGCGGACCCCGCCTCGCCGTTGTGGCGGCAGGCAACCTGGGAGGGCTGTGAGGCACTAGAACAAATATAGATCCCGCAACCTTAGATATACCTAGGTCCTCCAGTAGAGAGGTTAGAATAAGGGTACCCTTTTTTCTTTTGTCTATTTTAGTAGGGGAACCCTCCCCCAAAAAAGAAACGGTAAAAGGGCACCAATTGCTGTGGGGACCCAGATACAATGTCCAAGCCACCATGAAGGTGCGCGGCAAGTCCCCACATGTCTGGGCGCCCACGGAGACCATTCGCACAGGATGTCGGGGTTGGGCGGGACAACTACAAGACCATTGGGCTGAGCCGCCAGCCGCTGAGACCCCCGGCTTTCATCCCCGTGGACGGACGGACGGACAAACGGGCCCGGGCTGACGGACGGACGGATGGCTGGATGGCTGGATGGATGGCTGGATAGATGGCTGGATGGATGGCTGGATGGATGGATGGCTGGATGGATGGATGGATGGATGGCTGGATGGATGGCTGGATGGATGGATGGCTGGATGGATGGATGGATGGATGGATGGATGGCTGGATGGATGGATGGCTGGATGGATGGCTGGATGGATGGCTGGATGGATGGCTGGATAGATGGCTGGCTGGACTGGATGGATGGCTGGAAAGGCAGAACACTCTCGGCAGCTTCCAGTCACTCAACCCCATTGTTTTGCACGCAAAGGTGCTGGAGCTGGGAAGGTCTCGGCAACGCTCGAGGACGCCTCACGTGCGCGAGCATGAGCTATGTTCAAAAGGGGAGGGTTCCCAAACCACATTTATGTTCGGTTCCGGCATGGTCCATGGATGTAAAGGCTTATATAGGCTATACTGGCTATACTTGTAACCCCAAATACGCCAGACAGGAGAACCACCCACTGTTTCGGCATTGATGGCCCTGGCGCTGTTTTTCCTCGGGGAAGGGGGGAGGGCGCTGCTCAGGCGCACTGTGATCTGCTCCATGCGGGCAAACAAAGAACAATGTGCGCAATAGCCAAGAAAGCAAATGTCCAGCCTCTTCCTTGCCACACACACGCACACACGTAGCATATGGAAAACCATGCATGTACATAACCTCATCTACCCCTCAAGATCTATCTTTGAGGATCACCCATCGAAAGCCACCTCCGGAGCGCTAAAGCCGCAGTCCAGAATATCACCTCCCAGCCATGTTAAGTCCACGGGCTAACGCATTTATGGCATTGATATGGTGTGACCGTCGATGTCTCTGACGAAGCAACGGCGCTCCCGCCGGTTTTTTTTCTGCCACATCAATGTTGGCATATGCAAGATTCGGATCCATGGAAAGAACGGGCAA